>PVJH01002001.1:0-183609 GCA_004026705.1 Nesogale talazaci
TATCCATATGTGTGCCTATGAATTTGTTTCTCTAGTCTACCCAGACTAACACAGTATGCCACTGTTGTTTCAAGTATTACCAGAACCAACATGGCAGTATCCAGACTAAAATAGACTAGGGAAAAAGGGCTGAGGATTAAATTTTGAAATTAACTTGAAAAAACTATTCATTTTAGAAGTATCGTTATGAAGCAGGCCCTACTGAGGTGGGGTTAATATGCCCTCAAAGTCTGACTTTTCCAAAATATTATTGCAGGTTACACATTGGACTACCAAATGCAAGGACAGTGATTTTGTGAGAGAAGAATAGAGTGCTGTATTCTCATAAAGCTCAAGTCTATTCTGACTCACAGCAACCTGAAAGTAACCAGTTCTATTTTTAATTTAGGCTATCAATCAGAAGCTACACAATGGCAGTAGTTTTTAAACCATTCCTTTTCCCTTTCTCTCAATCATCACCCTTTCCAGGAGTATACTCCCACATGTCTCCCCAAAATGAAACATAACTCATTTTCATCTAGTGTATTCTGACGCGTAACAGCCCTGCTGGGTAGGTCAAACTACTTCTGTGGGTTTCTGACCTTGCTGTTAGCAGCCAAACATGTGACCAGAATACCACCAGGACTCCATCTTCATGCCCCAGGTTTCTAAAGGTTCTATGTCACAGAACTCACACACTGGCACACGCGATGTTTTGGAAGCTGGTAAATCATAATCCAACATCGGATGTCTATCTGATGGAGTCTTTCTATTTATAGCACTAAGAATGTAGGCTGTAAAAGCAAGTAAATCAGGCACAAGGACAAGAGTTTAGGCTGAGGCAAATTAGATGTAAGATCCAAAGCAGATGAAGAAACATTGTCAAAGCTTTCTTGGTGCAGCTACAGAGAAACAAAATGTGAGAGAACAAAGAAGGGGCACACTAGGAAACGCTTCAAGATTCCTGCCTGAGATGTTGATCTTTCAGGGTGGTTATTCCTGTCTGCTTGGTGGTTGTCAGCAAGGGATGCAGCACTAGCCTATGCAGATCAATCAAGAGTGGGGCATGGTGCTAATGACCAGGGCTTTCAGAAGGGTGTGTATTTGACTTCTGATATCAAATGGTAAAGGACATGCTGATCACTTCTGCATATCTTAGGGAGGCCAGGCAGAGCATCAGTCACTTATGCACCCTTGGCATCTAGCTTGTTCAATTAAGCAGGTGGTTTGCCTATTAAGAAAACAACTTAAAACAGCCAGTTTTTGATTTACTAGAGATATTAAAGATTACAAATAACCTGCAGCCCACACTTCAAGGGAAACTAAAGTTAGTGACCTTCTGCATTATGTTACTTTCTGTTTTCTAAAAATAAAAAGGCTCAGTGAAAACGAAGCGAATGTTCTCCTTGTGCTTGAATTTTAATAAATTATTTCATCCAAAACTATCTCAATGAATCTCACTAAGCAAAAGAAGATTCCAGATCACTTAGCCTTATAAGATTCACTCTAGGAAAGTACTATTGTGCAATGTATTAGGAAGGGCACAACCATTTAATTTAAAAAAAATTATATGCACTATAATAAGTCACAGATATTCATAGATTAAAAATTAGATACTTCTATACTATCTGCTTTTCAAGGATACAGTGACAGGAGATAAGGCAACTATATTATGTTTGTTATATAAGACAGATGGGGCTGAGACATATGGGAAATTTTGTTTTCTTATTTTGAGGTCAATTTGAAAAAAAGTTTTAAAAGCATCAAAACCCCAGATGTCATCTTAATTAAGTACTTCTATGCCTCAAACAAAATTTAAACTTAAATCATTAGATTTTTTGGATAATACCAATTATATTTACTAAATATAATATTTAGCTTTTTATTAGAAAATACAAACTCTGAAAGCACAGTATTTCATCAAAACTTGATCTCCCATAATTTATCTGTGCAAATTACTATACTTTTGGCAGTCTATGGTATATTCAGTACTCTTTGTCAATACTTTAAGTTAACTCCATTGAATATTTTCTTATATTTCTGATTTTTTTCCAGGGTTATGCATATGAGGTGACTGAAAATACCATTAATTGGACCAGTATTACCTTATTCAGCAAAGTAAAATCTTCCCTTTAGCAAATTAAAGAACTCTTTGGAAGCAGAATACTGCAGGACAAAGATCCTTTTATTTCTTCTCCACTCTTTCTTTCAGCATTGTTTATGGATCTGAAAAACTCCACATTTTCTTCACTTAGTATCATGTTGTTCCATGGTCCAGTTGTGAGGATTTCTGCTATCTTTACATTCAATTGCAATCTGTTCTGATGTGATAGGTAGTTTTGTTGTGACAGCATGGTCAATGAACACATGTGCGATTAATTGAAGGGCAGAGAGATAATTGGCTTGGGGAGCCTCGCTTTCTCTCTTTCTCTTTGATCTTCTGACCAACCCGCTGCCTTGTTTGTTCTGTGTCTCGATTTGCAAACTACACTACCCATGGGACATCTTATCCATGGATTGTGTTGCTATGAATTAAGGTTCCTTCAAGCTCTGCGTCACCACCCTCCTGGAATAGACATCTCTTGAGCTGGGGACTGTTGGACTCTGTCATCTGGCTGACTGTTGGTGACCTGCCTTGCTGTTTGCTGCCTATGGCCAGATAGCCTGAACTGCTCTACAGAGAACTTATTCAGCGCCCCTCTAGACTCTAAGAACTGCCAGTGTATTAGTTGTTTCACGCAAGTGAGTTTCACCAGGCTACTTTATGGATTAGTTAACTGTTTATTTCTTATGTTAGATACATTTATACCTCTATAAATACATATAAATTTATTAGTGCCCTGGCTTTCTTTCTCTAGAGAACCCTGTCTAACATATATGAAGGCAGTATTACTTGGTCTTCCTTGGTAATACAGAAATCAAGGATATGACTTCAACATTTAGCAGGTTTACTTATCTTTCTTCTACAGAGTCACTGGTGGGTGTAACTACTGACTTTTCAGTAAGCAGTATAAAGTATATATATATATATATATACACACACATATATACATACATGTATATATGCATCTGCATCTATATTAATTTAAAAATGAACTAATGGTGACATTTCCACCACTGATACCTTTTATAATTTCTAATCTGTGTATCTCAACTGTAACAGTAAGTAAACTGGCTCCTACAGTTTACTATACACTTAATTCAGTTATATATTGAAACCATATCAAAATTGCTAGTTACTATCCTAGTGGAATACATCATCAACTAGAGCCAATATGAAGTTCCTTGTTCATTTTATTATTATAAACTCCACTCGTTTAAGTTATTTAGGTCAACACATCCCCCTTGCACCTAATTCGGTAAGAGCATTTCATACATTTTTAATAAATTTGTAGCATCTTGTCATAGTTTGCATTTATTTCTAAAAGCCCCTACAATAATATACACATAAATACTCATACTTTAAATTTGACTCTTGGCTGTAAAATTTTATAATTTTTTCCTTAACAGTAAAACACAATAGCATATATTCATTATCACATTTTTATAAAGAGTGGTTTAAAGTCCTGGGGAAAATAAATAAAATGTCCCAATTTTTCCTCTGCTACTTGAACTGCTGGTAACCACTGATCTTTCTACTCTTTCAACAGTTTTGCATTTTTCATAAAGTCACATGTAGAGATGCATTCATTACATTGTCTATGAGATGACCTGACAGTATGGATTTAAGGTTTTCCCATGTTTTGTCATTTGAAATCTCTCTTTTTTATCACTAAGTAATCTTTCATGGTAGGAGTGTACTATAGCTCCTTTTTATCAATTCAGTCAAGAAAATACGTCTTTGAATGTAGTTTTCAGTAACTATGCATAGAGATTCTCTAAACATGCATCTACTGATTTTGTGTAGATGTTGTTTTCAAACTCTTTCATTTCATAAATACCTAGGGAGTCATAGATGAGATGAGATGAGATGAGCAAACTGCTTTGCTTTGCTTTATAAGAGAGTCTCACTGTACCCTGTTTAGTCTTATAATCAATGGATGAGAATTATAAAGCCTTCTGATGGTTCGTTTGGAACCATCACATAGTCAAACCTTCTACATTCTTTTATCAGCCTATGTCCAAAGGTTTGGGAAACCTACACACATGCAAGTTTCTATTAAGTAAACTGTAAATAAAAGTGTGCCAAAGCAGGACTGTGTTCCTTAGGTTCTTAGGTGCTGGGTTTTCAGAAGTAGATCACCATACCTTTCTTTTGAGGATTCCCTGGGAGATTGGCCATCCAAACTTTGTGTTGGTGCAATGATCGAATCATCCAGGGTCACAATGATAAATGCTTTATTCTTTGTGTATGATAAAAGTTGATGAAAAACTCACAGAAGACTGAAGAAGTGATGACATTATTGCAATCTGCCATGATGATATATGAAGCATTTAAAAGGGAATGATGAGAAAGGGATGAAAAATGCAGAATTAGAATCTGAGTTTTTAATCAGTCAATCAATATTATGATTGTATTTCTTCATACAAAACAACTTTACACTTGGTTCAAATGTGTTAAGCACTATATTAATTGACATATAGTTTCCCCATACATGTGAATATGTAGGCTGAACAAATAATCAGGAAAGCACCATACCTGAAGAAGTTCAGTCACCCATCTGGAGTAGACCACTTGTTCACAAGTTTCCACAAGGTGGTTGAGTCGAATCTGCTTGAAAGCTCCATGGGGAAGATGCACCTCCTTTCATGATGCCCACATAGGCAGCTCTTCCCCATGCTCTGAGACAGAAGTGACTCAATAGCAGTGAGCTTTTGAGTTTATTACGTAAAAGATAGATTTTTACATGTAAAAGCAACAGAACATAGCTGATATTTTAATATATCTGTGATCTTATTGTGAAATATGAGTTAGGTCCATTAAAAACTACTCATCATATACAATCTATGGGATCTTTTGTTTAAAAACTGTTCATACAAAACATATAATGCTATGTTGTGAGATTTTTTCTAAAGTTAGTGATTGTGTCAAGCACAATAGCATTAAATGGTAAAATAGCAAATGGTACAAAGATAAAAATTCAGTACATATGAAAAAATATTGTAGCATATATATTATGACATTCAAATGAAATATGTATATAAATGTGGACCTATGTAGCTGTTTGTAGTTGAAATTTACAGTAAGGATACATTGAATCAACAAAATTTTTGATGCGTATAAAAACTGAAAATATGCTCATGTCATTAAAACAAAGATAAATTAGGAATTGTAAAATGACTCTCTCCCAAAATTTCAGTGAATTTGCTTATGCTTTTGAAGTACATGTAATAGCATGTATCATGCTTCATTTCATAAATCCTTAAAGTTGAATCAATGGCATATATGTATCTTCTAAAGAGCTATATTTTTATATGATGTGAAAGAAATTTTGCAAATGATATTTCATTTGATTAGGTTGGGCAATTTATCTTTCCAGGTTTTATTATACTAGGAATGAAAGGTAAGAACTACACAGAATATATATGTACTTTCAAACTATTTTATTAATGCATTCATGGAATACTTTGTCAATTTTTGCTTTCAAAATTGGAACTGAGTAGTGATAATGTAGTAAAATTTGCATAATCAGTGCAATCAAATCACTTTCTTAATTCATGTATTCATTGAGCATTTTACTTTTTAGGATAATATAGTCATAGACCATATACATGTCTTTTATATACCTTTTAATAAAATATATTTTATTAGCTAAATGTTCCACCTAGAAAAGGAAAGTTCATCTTTTTATCTATTAATTTTTTTGTTTTTTTGGGGGTCTCATTACTGCCCTCTGGTGGTGGGAGTAGGAGGCCCAGCCTTGCTGCTGCATTTGAACCTCCAACCCAGTGGGTTGCAGTCCCCCGCACAACCACTATGCCACCAAGGCTCAGCCCTTATTAATTTTTATAATATGTTTTTTCCCTCATCACTGTCCTGGTGGAGTAGGAAGTCCAACCTTGCCCCTAGAGAGCTACTGTTGGATTTGAACCATCAAACTGGTGGGTCGCAGTCCTGTAAACAATCACTGTGCCACCATGGCTCAGCTTAATTTTTATATTTTTGCAAGCAGTGTTCTGATATACAAGTTTTAAATTGCTGTCTTCTCTTGATGTCCAAAGAAAATATTTGAAATATTGATTGCTGTCTTTCTCACATATATCTAGAATAATCTTTTTATAAATCTAAATGGAATCTATTGCTTCTGATAATAATGAAAGGTAATGATTGCATCTTGGTTTATTCTCCTAACCATGGTCAGCAATTCTAGGAAGAAACATGAGACTTTATACTCTCATAAAGGTTTACAGGCATAAAAACAGGCATAAAAAGTAGAAATAGTTCTACTTTGCCTATAGGGTAACTATGAGTTAACATCAACTCATGGTGGGTGAGATTAGTGTGGTATTATTAGTGCTGGTATTATTGTAAGGTATCATCAAGCATCAACTCATGGCGAGTGAGATTAGTGTGGTATTATTAGTGCTGGGACTATTATAAGGTATCATCAAGTCAGTCCCAAACGATGGCAACTCTGTGAACATCATACCATGACATTGCCTGATCCTCCACGAGCTACACTATTGTTCTATGTGTGAATTCATTGATGCAGCCGATGTGTTAGTCTATCTCATTGAGGATCTCCTTCATTTTGATTGGCCCTCCACTTTAATAAACACTATGCCTTTCTTTAGGGAACGGTCTCCCTAGCAGCATGCCCATAGTATGTAAGAAGTCACCTCATCCACACGTCTCAGGATCCCTCTCAACTTTGGCCATACTTCTTCCAAAATGTATTTGTCCTTCTAGAAGTCTGTAGTAATTTCAATATTGTTCTTCATCCCCACAATTCAAATGCAACCTTTCTTCTTCCATCTCCCTTACTCAGTGTTGAACTTTCACAGCCATGTGAGGCAATGGGAAATTTCATAGCTTGTGTCAGTTGTACATTAATACTCAGTTACATTTTTGCTTTTCATTATTCAATAAAGAGGTTTTATGTGGCAGATTTGCCCAACGCAGTGAGTCTTTTGATCTTTTGATTGATGCTTCTATAAGCACTGATTGTAGATCCAAGTAAGATGAAATCTTTGACGACTCTGATGCTTTCTCTCTTTATCATGATGCCACCTATTGGTTCAATTTTAAGGATTGAGATTTCTTTTCACTGAATTGTAATCCATACTAAATGCTTCCATATCTATGCTTGTGATAGTTACACATTTTTGTGTCAACTTGAAGTTAATAAGAATGAAGGATTGGAGTCTAATCCATCAATCAGGTCACAACCTGATGCCTCTTATGAGTGTGAACTTCTCATGTGGATTCTGGACACTTCCTCTCTTAGACCCTGGAGACAGTATACACTCTTGTTTGGTCTTCATCTTTCTCTCAGAAAACTATGTGGAGCCATGCTGGGACCTGAGGGAGCCATGTGGTGGAGACGTACGCAGGTGCTGAGATGCTCCACCATCAGTGGAGCCACTCACCCATCTGTTATCTTCCTGCATTTGGAATTAGTGCATGTGCTGTGTGAGTCTAAAGACAAAATTGTGCAGTAGTGTTCGACATGTGGACACGATCTAGACAGAGCTGGGAGGTTTCTTCAATATACAATTACTATTTGATATTAAGCTTTCCCTTGCACATATACAAGTGTAGCTGCATTTGTTTCTCTAGTCAACTAGGTCGCATACAGTGCTGCAAGTCCTCCTCACTTTCAGCGTGAAGGACTGGGTCAATTGTATATCCCAGGCTGTTAAGAAGTCTTCCTCCAATTTTGATGTCCCATTCTTTATAACCAACTTCAATCCAGCTTCTTTGACCATTTGTCCAGAAGAGAGATTGAGTTGAGTAAGGTCAGAAGATGCAATTTCTCCACACTTTTCCTGAGTTGAAGTTATGCAGTATTCCTTTGTGCTATTCACAAAACTTCTTCTTGAACCATGTACAAGTTTCTCCTGATCACAATGAACTGTTCTGGAATTCTGATTCTTCTCAAGTTTATCCAAAGTATATTGTGGTCCACACATTTGAATGACTTGGCACTGTTAGGGAAACAGAAGTAAATATAGTTCAGATAGTCCCTGATTTCTGCCAAGATCCATCTGACATCAGTAATGATGCCACAAGTCCCTTATCCTCTTAGGAATCATAACTGAATCTCTGACAGGTACCTCTCAAAACACAGTCACAATGAAGCTGTTAGATGATCGTCAACCATATCTTACTTGCATTTTCTCAATAATACTGTTATATCATTTGAGCATTCTATTACATCACCTTTCTATGGTGTCAGTACAAACAAGGATCTCTCCCCATCAATTGGCTAAGTATCTGTCTTTCAAATATCCTAGAATAAAGTAATGCATGCCTCCAGGGAATCATCAGTGTGTTAAAACATTTCAATGTCTATTCCATCAATTCTTGACACCTTGTTTTTTGCAATGCTTTCAGTACAGCTTGGACTTCTTCCTTGCTCCTTTGCTTCATCCAAAAAATTGTGTAATGTGGACTGTATCATTGATAATGGAAACTTCAGACATTCCATTTCATTTTAGCACTTCCAATGCTCCTGAATTTATAATTTGCATATTGATAGCACAAAGAATAGCGAACTTAAATGAAGGAAATCATGAATTAGAAGAGTTGATCAAACTTTTTAAAGAGGCATCTCAAAACAAAGTGTTACAATTAAATCTGCAGAGGTAAGGAGCAAGAAACCAAAAGGCAAAGAAGATTCATAATTTGTCAAACTGAAATAAATGATGAAAGTAATCAATATATTCAATGGTAAAGGAGTCAGGGAATGACAACAAAAAGCATTTCACATTCAATCATGGTAAGAGTCAATGCTATGAAGGAAGATGCCAAAGTGAAGAGACAGTATAGTAACAATACAAAGCTTCCCAAATTAATAGAAAACAAATATTACTATTTCAATAATCTGGTGTATGTCTAGAAATATTCACTCATATGGTCCAAGAAATTTCTAAATTAGCTACTTTCTAACCAATTTAAAGAAGTCCATATTTGCATCCATTCCAGGAGAATAAGAAAATTATCAAAAATACCATTAATATAACATGCAATGAAAATGCCCTAAACGGAGCTAAATATTTATGCATGAGTGTACATATTGTGTATATGTAATCTGAATAGAGAATAGGACATAGAACAACGGATGACCTTGCTGACAAATGACGTCCAAAAGCAGAAAAGAATAGTGTTGTGTTAACTAGTCTTTTCCCCTTTATCTCTAGGTTGGAAATGGTTGCACAGAACTTAGACAGCATCAAGATTACAGGTTTATTAAAGTAGTTAGTAGGGTGCAGTGGGTAATGCTAGTGAAAAATGATCAGGATAGAATGGTTCAACAGAATATATTACAAAGTCTTTCAGGGAGACTAATCGTTGCCCAGGGTATGGCACCACACTGCAAACCTCAATGTGAAGGTTTACAACTCAAGGATCAGCAAAATAAACTACCTGAATTGATTGCTGGCAGGCATCCAGCTCCTGTAAGCCTTAGACCAATTGCACTCTTCCACACTTCCGTAGGTTATCAGACCCAGTGCGCTTCAAAAACCCCACAAATATTAAATATTTGATCACAACATCATAAAATCAGCCAAAAGAAAGTCAAAGTAGGACATCAAGTTTACACTACCTAAATTTAGAGAGAGTCTTAAGAACTATTTGCATATTATTTTAATTATTGATTGACGTTCACAGCTGATCTCCTTTTTAATAATGCTACACTAGCAAATGAAAATCCTGAAAGTCACATCATACATTGTTTTGTTTATTTATTTAATGGACAGTTTCATTGGAACATGGTCATTATGTCATACAAATTACTAGTTCAATCGTATAAAGAAGAGTTGAACAATCATTGCCATAGTCAGATTTAGAACATTTCCTTCTTATAGTCTTTGCTTTTAGCACCCCTCTCCCCTCAACCAGACTTGTGGTACCCGAAAGAAACTATGAATTCATTTACTGTCTCTGTGCCTCCACCCTCCTGAATTTCATATACTAAAAAACATACACGAGCAAAAATCAAAAGTTAACAACAATACAAAATAAAACAGGGAAGGACTCCAGTTTGGAAAACAAACCAAAGAATTAGATCTTTTAAAATGGTTCCAAAAAACTCAAACTCAAATTCACTGTCATCAAGTTGATGCAAACTTATAGTATCAAATGTTGATGCAACAAAATGTTGCATGTTAACCTAACAACATCTGCCAGAATCCATTTTCCAATGCTCTTTTTTACGCAACATCTAACATATTGCAATTCACATCCCTGGTATATGTTCAAAGGGTTTTCCCAGGAGGTTTAATCTGCATGCACTTCTTCTTCATGGGTAGACTGAGCTTTGAAGTGACAGCTCTTCCCAAGTTACAGTTTGAGCATCTTCTAATTCCAAAGGATTCCTGCTGGCATTGTGGGCCTGTTGTTGGACTGATTACCACAAGGATTCAATGAATGAAGAAAGGTTTCAAGGGCATTCAAGTATTTTTATTAACTTTAACTTATTTTATTCTATGATTATGAATTGTTTAATTTTCCAAATGATATCTTTTAGTTTCCTTAGCAGAAAACCTTGAAATAAATTATTAGCTTGTCACTTCAGTTTTAAATCCCATAGGAAAGCAAAATAAATTGTTTCATTGTGTGCTCAGTGGTGACCATGGTGACACTCTCAGAGAAGAAAGCATCCTGAGAAGCAGACATTACAACCTCTCCCTAATATTGAGGCTTCATGGTTACAATATGATTGTAGAAAACAATAACTTTGCTTTAATAATCTAATTATACTGTTTTCATAGGTCTTTTCCCAGACTGCCCATCTTTTCAATATATAAAAATCCTATCCCTCCTTGGCTCAAGTAGAAATGGGAGAAAGCATTCCCTCTGCTTTCTTTATCTATCTTACAATGTCACTTGAAGCTGAAATCTTTTTCACCAATCTTAGTTTGGTGAAAGTCTGAAGCACTGCTTTTATGGTCACCAAAACAGGAGCTCTTCTGAGATCCCCTTTCTGATGGTATATTACATAGCTGGATTAAGGCAAAACCTGCTTGTGAAATGGGATTCTCTGGAGAGTTCACAGAGAGTGGAGTCCTCCTGTGACTGCAATTGTGTCCTTTCACAGAAACATGGTATGCGTTTGGAAAAGTTCTCACTATCTTCCTCTTTTTCTACTTTTTACTCCACTCATTTTCAGACAAACAGTGTTAAAGGATCATCAAACCATTAAGTAGGTTCTGATAGAACTTTTCTTGGAGAGAGGTTAAGGGCTTCTTTTTGTACCTGAAAATTTCCTTCTTAAAAAAAAAAGTGTGAAAAAAGAGAATCTACCACTTGTCCATAAGTTTGCTATCCTGAGGTAGCTTCTGTGTGGTGGTATTGCTAGAAGCTATGTGTCTGGCATTTCAATTAGAAACAATGTCACCTAAAGAGAACCGGTTTCAGCAAAACTTTCAAACTAAGAGCAGATAACAAAGAAGGAATATTTAATCCACTTCTGAAAAAAGTAACCACTAGAAATATTCTGTACACTTCTGAAAAAAATTAACTACTGAAAACCATATAGACAGCATCAAAGCATTGTCCAATTCTGAGAATGTCATGAACAAAATCAGAATCTTGACAAATACTTGCTAGGAGATGGGCCTCAGGTCAAAGGCATTCAAAACGTGGCTGAGGACATGCTACTTTCTCAAAGTTGGGTGAACCATAACAATGTGGATGAAGTAGAACTTGCCTAAATAAAGACCCTTGTTTGCTGATGGGGCATAATTCAAAATGAGAAGAAAAAGCTGTAGACATCAATTATTAACTGAGACTTAAAATGTAATAACTATGACTCTGGAAATTAAAATTTTTTAAGAATGCAATGGAACCCATAAGATTTATAATGTAGGTGATAGTAAATGGAAATGGACAAGTATTGACTATTTTAAAGCAGAAATGTCATCACATTACTCATCATGAAGGACATTTGAAGATCTACTCTCAAGTGCAAGGCTGTCTGTGAAAGTTTAATATCTATCAGCATACATGGCAATCCTGTGAATATTCAATACTCAAATATTCAAATATTGAATATTTGAACCAAATGCTAAAACTACTAAGGAAGAAATTGAATAATTCCATCAATGACTTCAGTATGAAATTGTTCAAGCATGCAATTATGATACATTGATAACTATCCTTGATTAAAATGCAAAAGTTGGAAACTAAGAGGAACAGTCAATGGAATGTATAGTCCATGACAGAAAAGAAACTGGAGATTGAATGTTAGAATTTTCCAACAATTAGGACTTATTTCCAGAAAATATATTTTTCAACAGCACAATATATCCATGGTCTTCTCCAGACATGATACACAGAATATTTTAAAAAGCCATATCTATGGGAAGAGACAGTGAAAAAAGTTTAATATGAGAAGCTAAAAAGGGTTAGGGGTTGACTGTGGCATACACCATCGAACACACATAGGTAAATTCAATTTGAAGTTGAAAAAAATTAAACAAGTCCACAAGAGCTAAAACATGACCTTGGACCAATCCCAATTGAATTTTTAAATGACCTCAAGAACAGATATGCTGCATTGGACACTAATGACAAGACACTTGATGAGCTGTGAGATGACATCAAGACCATCATACATGAAAAAAGTAAATGGACATTAGAAAGACAGGTAAGAAAGAGATAAAGGTAAATGTAAAGGGAGATTCTGAAATGTGTCCTTAGATATAGAGTAAGGGGCTAAAAGCTATGGAAGACATGAAGATGTCAAAGACCTGAACAGAAAATTTCAATGGACAGCAGGAGATAACAATTTAAAATCTTATAACGGAATGTAAAAAGACATAGAGTTAGAAAACCTAAAAGGAAGAACACACTTGGCATATCTGAAATTGAAAGGATTCAAGAAAAGAACCAAGTCTCTACACATTACCTCCTCCCTGGGATGGAGACATCAGACAGTTTATGATATGAAAAAATAATAATAATTTATAAATTATCAAGGGTTCATGAGGGTAGGGGCATGGGGAGGGTTGGGTAATATGAGGAGCTAATAACAAGGGCTTAAGAAATAGTAAATGTTTTGAGAATGATGATGGAAGCAAATGTACAAATGTGCTTTCAGCACAATGGATAGATGTATGAATTATGATGAGTTGTATAAGCACCCAATCAAATGATTTTAAAAAAGAACCAAATCTCTAGTGGTGATATTGAAATATTCTATGTGCAAAGTATTCATTAATGCAAGAAGCATCAAAAGAAGAGGGAAAGAACACAAGAGTTATTGTACCATAGCTTCTAGCATTGGCAAATCGAATGCCACTATTAATGCAGCTGTTATGCATTGGGGGGCTAACCACAGGGTCAGCAATTCAAAGTCATCATCCTGCTTCGAGGAAGGAGGCTTTCTAATCCCATGAAGCTTTTTCCTCTCTAAGGCTCGCAGAGGCATTTCTACCCCTAAGGACCCTAGGGGTCAGCATTGTCTTGAGAGCACTGGAATTAATTGTTCAGGGGGGTGATTGATAACATAAAGTGACAGTGCTGTCCCTCAGGTGAACCAGAGACATATAGACTGCAGCTATATGAGTGGATTTGGGTTTTGCACTTAACTCAAGCTCGAGAGAACAATTCCATCATTTTTATGACATGACCTGGCTTGAACCTTGCCCTTCTGAAGAGAACACTGACAATATGGGTGCTATAGCAACATGTGGGAATCTAATGAAAGGGTGCCCGGCTCTGCAAATATGAAGTGTCTGGGGTCTTCAGGATTTGTTTTAAAATGAGCAACCTTTTAAGTGAGGGATCAACTAAAGTTACAAGGAAGAAGCACCCCAGCCAATGTCATCCAAGGATTGTCAATAAAACAAGTCAAAGTCAGAGAAGGAAATGGGATCAGAATTTAAATTGTGAGCACTTGGTTTGCAGAAGGCAGTGGATGACAATGGAAGCCCCAAATCCATTTATTGTACACACACATGAATGAAGTCTCTTGTGAAGTCCTGCTAACCATAGGTGATGGTGTCCGTAGTCATGCCATTAGAGAGTAAGCATAATACATTTGATCATGGCGGGCTGAGCCCTGGTGGCGTAGTGGTTGTGCACGGGACTGCGGCCCACCGGGATGGAGGTTCAATTCCAGCAGTGGGGCTGGGCCTTCTACTCCCACCACCGGAGAGCAATGATGCCCCCCCCCCCAAAAAAAAAAAAGAAAAAAAAGTTTAAACAAAACATTTGATCATGGCAAATATCACTAAGTTAAAATGCAATCCTTATCATTGGATCTTTCTTCTGACTCATTTTAAAGTTGTTTCAGTTTAAAAAAAGCAACAACAGGTGAAGCGAGTATATGTGGATAAAGTCTCTGGTGAAATCCCTTTCACCATAAACCTGGGATTTGAACAGCCATGTGCATCAGAAATTGCATAATTACAGATACAATCCAGTTAAAATTTAACATCTTATCAATTGTTATCCCTGTTAACCAAATTTTTAATTTTTTTGTAGTTTATAATAATTTCTGCTTTCTTTTTTTCCTTTTTTGGCATCACTGCCCTCTAGTGTCTGCTTTCTTTTAAATTGGGATTGGCATTTTTACCTGTTGTACTGTGTCAGTGTTGTTAGTTTATGCTGTTTTAAAATACTTTTCTGTACATATATCCAAGATATGTATAAACTTCGTTGGGATTATAATAGGGGAGGTTGGAATGAATAGGGAGCTAATAATAATACTTTTAAGACTGCTGTGGTGACTTAATGTGATTTGACATGATGAATATATGAGTCATATGCCAATAAAATTGTTAAAAATAAAGAAATCAATAAAGAAAAAAATATCCTCAACACATGTGACAAGTATTAGTAGATTAAAATTATTGGTAGGTAGTGATAGAAATGATAAATGTCTTAAATTATCAAATAAAACTACAGTTTGGACCAGTTTCAGAGGACAACTCAACAGCCAAATATCCTACAATATTGCTTCCATAGGTAATGGTTGGGTCTAAAATGTGAGAAGAGTTAATTGGATAATTAATTTCAAGTCAGTCAGTCTCTAACAGAGACAATTAGCTCATTAACAAAGTCCATTTTCTTTGACTCCCAGATCCATGACTAGATCAATCCTCTGTAGTAGCAAGATCATGTGAGCCTAACTTTTGTCCATATATTTAACATTATATAGGGAGAACACAAAAAGAAGATAAAGCAATAAGTATTACTTTGCAAGCTGAGAGAAAATAAATCCTACTAGAAAAATCAGAACCAACAGAACCAATGAGAGGTACAAAGGATGCCATAAAAGGAAAGCACTTTCATGTTTCATTGTGACTGTGAATCTGTGTGAAACTTGAACAAAACTTTTAAGGACGGAAAGCTTTAGCTATGTGGTTATGTGTCGGTAAAGTCTTCCAGATAGATGGAATAGACTGCAGGGAAGTTCCAAGCTGAGAGTGAACCTGGGCTGTCCCAGGTCCATAAAGACAGTGCTGTGCCTGGAGCAGCAAAAAACTGTGTAGCAGGAGGCAATTGTGTCACAGAGACAAGAGATGAATGGATCCAAACCTAGGAGACTCTTTAAATCACCAAAAGGAGGCTTGCAGTAAGTGAATGGGAAAAGGAAACTCTGGAGCAGTGCTCAACAGAGGAGTGGTCTAACTTTTCTTGCTTTGAAATTACTCATCTGGTTGACTTTTTGAGCTTGCATTAGAGGTTGTCTTAGTTATCTAGTGCTGCTGTAACAGAAATACCACACGCAGATGTCTGTAAATTTCAGAAATGCATGTGTATAGTTTTGGAAGCTAAAAATCGAAATGCAGAGGGCTGGTGTTGGGAGATGACTTCTTTCTCTAACAGCTCTGTGCAAAGTTTATATATCTAGATTTTGCTCTCTTGGAGGTATGCATGTATTTTGGCACCAAACATTCCCTGGTTAAGAGGTCCCAATACAGTTCTGTGCATTTAAAGCAGTGGTTCTCAATCTTCCTAATGCTGTGGCCCTCTATTCCTATGGTGGTGAACCCCCCCACAACCATAAAAGTATTTTTTGTTGTTGCTTCTTAGCTGTACTGTTGCTACTGTTATGAATCGCAGAATAGTAATCTGACATGCAGGGTATATTTTCATTGTCACAAACCGAACATAAACAAGGCAGAGTGATTAATTACAAAACAATATGTAATTATATATTGTGACACATTGATGTGTTTCCACGTGGTCATAGGAGACCCCTGTAAAAGAGTAGTTCAACCCCCAAAGGGGTCACGGCCCACAGGTGGAGAACCACTTATCCAAAGGGTATGCTGTGTTCAGTCTCTTCTCTTCTGGTGTTCTCTCTCGACTTGCTCCTTTGATCTCTTGTAAGATAAAAGATGGCACAAGTCACAGATCCAGAAATGTGCCTTCAGTGGACCAGGCATGTGAACCTAGTAACCAAACCCAAGGGCAAACTTCAGACAATGCTTGCAATGATTGTTCTGGTCCATCTCAGTGAGGTCCTCTCTCTTTTTTAGTGGACCCTCTACTTGGCCAAGCATCATATTCTGTTCAGAACCTGGAATACCCAAAGAGTAGAATATTTGTTTTATGGAATGAATCATGTCCATACAAAACACACATCAGCTTCTTAACCTATATACCTGTGGAAAGACTTCCTGGGTAAGACAGATGCTTATGTACATTCAACTTCTCAGGAAAACACTGGAAGTGATCATCCATGCAACAATACCCCGATGAAAGGCCTAGTGATTTACTTTGCCAACTTCATGGCCTTCCAAACACATCTAGCTTGATTATACCTTGCCATATAAGGCCATCATGAATTGGAATGGACTTCACAACAACTGCTTCTGTATGCTAGATTTTTTTTTTAAGACTGGTGCATGGTATGTAATGGAAATTCCTTTCTAAAACAATCCTATGTATTAGGTAACTTAAACGTCTGTGTTATAAACCTGGTAACCTCTGTGTTATATAAAAGAACAGATTAGACACAGGGATGGATATACAATGGAAAGTGAAGCTATCATGTGGTGTGGCAGTCATGTGCTTATGTTAATTTTATGATTGAAATGTAGGGGTAGAATTTAGCCTGTTAATCTGAAGATAGCCATTGAATAGCCGATGAGGCCTCTATGTGGGCATGGCTTTCACCTGAGACTCCAGGGAAGCCTGGCAATATTTCCCTTGTGAAGATGAGAAGCTATCTTCCCCAGTTGTTGGGAGTTAGTTTCAGAGATGATTAACCACAGGCAACACAGAATGGCGGTGACTGGGAGCCTGGAGTAGCTGGTGGAGAGACCACACGACTTTGCCCTGATGGAGCCGGACCTCTGATGCTGGAGCAGCCACATGGAGACCTCTGCAGGCGATGAGTTGCTTCTGTCACCATGGTATGCTGTTGATGGACCCTGAACCCTGGAAGCGAGGAGCCATGAGGAGACCCCCGTCGGTGCCAGGACTCTGTACCCACTGACCTGTGACTTCGTGAGTCAGAAGGAGACTTTATGGACTGATTTTGGGCATATGGGTTAATATCGGATTTGTGGCTTTGAGCTGTACCGGGCTGGGATGTTTTCTGAATGTCCTGTTCCTCTTGAATATAAACCCATTCCTTATATGCATATGTGTGTCCTTGAATTTGTTCCTCTAGTCTACCTGGACTAACACATGTGGCAATTATATAATTTTCTCTCAACTTGAGTAAAGGGGTGGAGACTAGTCTATCAAACAGGCCATTGCCAATGAAGTAAGCATGGTCCTTTCCAGAGGCTTCTGGGAATACCAGGCTTCCTCTCTGGCGGAGGGACACACACATTCTTGTTGCAAGACATTCTGCATGGATGTGGGCAAGCCACATGGAGGTATGCTGATGGAGTCAGTTTCCTTGAACTGGAGAAGCCACATGGGAAATCCACACCAACATTGAGATGCTTCCACTGTCTCTGAATCCAGAAGACTTTCTATGCACGGACTTGTGATCTTCCTATATTTAGCATCACCGCATGTGCTTTGTTAGTCTAAAGAGAAATTTATGGACTAGTATTGGACTGATATTGTACTTTTGGACTTTATCTGGACTGGGCTGGGGTATTTTCTTAATAGACGATAACTCTGATATAAAATTCTCATACACACGAGTGTCTATGAGGTTGTTTCTCAAGTCAACCTGGACTAAAAAAAGACATAGGATAATATTTTACAAGCTAAGGAAACAAGATGTCTAGGCTAGAGAAAAGGAAGTTTGGATATATGAGGAGGTACCCAAAAAAACACTGGAATTGTTTTGCCTGAGAAGTGGTGTTGTCTGAGAAGTTTCTCTGTGGTAACAGTGAAGTGTTTTTTTGTAAAAGCAGTTTTGCTCAAAATTCATATTTTGTGATGGGCAATTTAAGGGAACAGCATGTGGCTGAGAAATTTTGTCCCCTGCTAGGGAAAAATACCACAGAAGCTGCTGTTATAGTGAACACAGATTACAAGAACATCTCCATGGGAAAGATGTAAGTGTATATGTGATTTTCTCATGTGGGAAAAGATAAAGTGTTGATTGATGACACACCTCATTCTGGATGTCTGTCAACTTCCAAAATGTTTGAAAATTTTGATGTGTAGTAGTACCTTGGCAGTTAATTCTACCAGGTCATACTGTTACTTGAGCTTTCTATTTAGAGGCACTGGAATGATTGTGCATCAGTGTGCCACAAAAAGGGATACTTTGTTGCAGATGGGGGATTGTTTTGCCACCCGAAAATGCACCTGTGCATGCTGCCATCTTGTCAAGCCAGTTGTTTGCAAAAAGCAACATATCTTTCTTGCTCCATGCACATAGCTCACCTGGCCTTCTCTGTGGCCACTTCTTTTTGTTTCCGTGAATGAAGAAGGATGTCAAAGGACAGTGATTTGATATGTAGAAGTCACAAAAAACAAACAAAACAAAACCAGGAGGTGCTGTCAGCCATCCAAACAGGTGAGTTTGAAAAACTTTCCAAGAATGGAATTTCAGATTTGACAAATGTATTATGTGCACTGGAGGGTACTCTGAAGAGGAAAAGGTTGTTTTGTTAAAAAAAAAAAAAGTTAATTAAGCTTTGAAAAAATTCAGGTTTTTAGGGGTACCCTTTCATAGCTTCGTCCTGCCAAGTGATATCTTTGCTCAATACTTTAAGTGGACATGTCCAATACAATATGTTCTTATATCTCTTGAATGATCTTCCAATAGCATTATTTGTGTATACAAACAATATTAACTCCTTGATAGTATCAATCTTTATCCAGTTGTGAGAATAGCTTATTTCTTTACATTGAGTCAAAATTGAAGCCTCTAGTGTTTGGTTTTCATCACTAAGTATTCTTCCATTTCTGCAAGGAAGGTGGCACAGTTTGCAGATGGAAGCTCGGTAACAATTCTTCTTCCAATCCTAATGGTGTGTTCTTATGGTGGAGTGAAACTTCATAATATGACTCTTCTACCCAAATCTCTATAACTCACACCAAAGGATTAGACAGAACTATGTAAATAATGCAGAGGTAACACTAGGAGAGGTTATTAGTCAGTTTTACTTGCTAATCAAACCTATGCGAACAATCGTGAAGATGACACAGCACATGGTAGTGTTGTTTTCTTCTGTGCATCGATCAATATGGGTTAGAACCAACTTCAAGCACCTAACAACACACCCTAGCTATAAAGAGGAGCCCTCTCCACAAGAAGTGAAAAGCCTGCAGAAGAATAGCACATTGCTCTCTGAAGTGGAGGAAGCTGAAACCGGAGCCACCAGTGACTGTGAAACAGGGTAAAGGAGCCCTATTGAGACCGGGGACAGAGGCAAGGAGGCTCTGAGATAGAATAGGGAAGCACTATTAAGATTGTGAGTCTGTCGGCAGAGAGACAGATGGGCTTTCTGGTCCCAAGAGAAAGAGGCGAAGGGATCATGAAGTTGAAGGGTGAGGACTAGAGAGAAAGTTTCCTGCTGGCTGAAGAGAGGTGTGCTATGTATCAATGACTATATCCTTACAACTTACTGATCCTAACTTGTGGGAAACCACTCACTCCTCTAATGAACGACCTTACTCATAAGGATTGTCGGTGAGTTCATTGTGGCTATTGCCACTCATCACCAAACCCAGCAGAGAAGTAGAGGGCCATGGAAGGAATGACAGTTATAAGAATAGACAAAGAAGGATGAAGTATGGGGGCATGTCAGTAGCAAAGCCAGAGGATATATATATTGAGGATATCAGATATACATTATCTGTACATTTCAAGCAGTTCTTAACTGAATAGTCTTGCTTTTTAGATTATATGCTTAGAATAATGGTGCAATAACTAAGATATTTTGGAATAAGCTTAGTGTTTGCAAATTACAGATTTGTATCTTTACCTACAGGTCACACTGAAGAATGTTAGCACCTTAACATTTTATGTGCAATGGTCTTCTGATACTTTTTCCCTCTTTAGAGAATAAATTCATCCTTGATCATAGGATGAGTCTATACTTTTCATTCTTCTAGGTTTGGAGACTAAAGTTTACTTAAGGATATATGGGTGGGAGGAAGGTGAGAATTTTTATCATTAAAAAAAGAAGAAATGATTATTTATCCATGGAAGACACACTCAGTGAGGCAACAATAATAGCTATTTTGTCAATGAAAGCATTATGCTAAGAACATGTCTAAAGAGATATTTCCACATATATCAATAAAGTTTTAAACTCATAATGCAGGGTCACTGCAAGAAACTGTAAGACCACTCTATATTTAGATATGTGATGATTGCCTAGTAAAAATGCTTTAACAAGAATGATGACCTCATGTTAATTCTTAAGTTTAGAGAACTTTTCATCTTTTATAACTTTTTAACTGAAACACTTTTTTCCTCATATTTAAGCAGAAAACAAGGGAGTTATTATCCAAATTTGCAGATGCTGAAAATTGTGAAGTTATTAATCAAAATAAAGTTTATAAAAGGAGAGAGGGAGAAAGAATAGAAAAAGGGAGGGAAGCAGAGAGAGAGAGAAAGAGAGAGAGAGAGAGCATGGTTAGGCTAGAGAAACATATTCATAGACAGGCATATGGATATAAGGGAAAGGTTTATATACAAGAGGAATGGAACATTAAGAAAGCATCCCAACCCAGTCCAGTCCAAAGTCATAAGTCTGATATTAGCCCATATTTCTGATACCAGTCTATAATTTCTCTTAGAAATCACAGGCCAGTGGGTACAGAGTCCCAGCAATGGCAGGCATCTCCCTAAAGCTCCTCGCTTCCAGGGCTTAGGGTCCATCAACAGCATCCAGTGGTGGTAGAAGCAAATCAGCACTGGAAGTAGTCTCCACGTAGCTTCTCCAGCTTCAGAGGTGTGGTTCCATAAGGGAAAGGCTGTGTGGCTTCTCCTCCAGCTCCTCGAACGATGCCATCCTGTCTTGTCAGTCATTTGTCATCGCGGAGACTGACTCCCAACAACTGGGGAGATGGCCTTTCATCTCTATGAGGGAAATATCATGAGATTTCCCAGGAGTCTCAGAAGAAAGCCATGTCCACACAAAGGCCTTATAGGCTACTCAGTGACTATCTCCAGATTAACAGGCTAGACTCCATCCCTATATCCCAATCATGAAATTGGCATCATGAATACATGATCACCAGAGAGAGAGAGAGAGAGAGAGAGAGAGAGAGAGAGAGAGAGAGAGAGAGGAGAAAGAAGGGAGAAAGAAGGAAGAAAGAGAGAAATAATGCAAGAAAAGGAGGGAATGTGAAAGGGAAGGGAATGAATGGAAGGGAAACAAGAACAGAGGAAAGAAGATGAGAGGAAACAGAGAGTGATGTATGAAAATACAATCTTTCTATGATCACTAATGGTTATTCTCTCAGTTTAGCTTGGTTCACTTCTGAATGCTCAGCAAATATTGAGAAGGCCCAAAAGAATGAATCATTAACACTTGGATTATCAGTTTAGTTTTATATCATTATTCCTACCACAAGGTAACATGGTTACGTGGAAACTTTGCTTTTCAAATGACTGATAATATTCTCTCCCTCTCTGCTTCTTTTCCTAAATTTCTCAACTTTTTTCTACCTTAACACCATTTTGGTGAAGTGGGTAATTTCATTCCAGCAATACGATTTCTACATTCTCTCATCTCACAGTCATTCTGCAATTCTTGTTGTTTGATTTGAAGTTAAAAAATAGGAAGTGGATTTGGATTTTATGCAACTCTCTATGATTACAATATAAAAAATAATGGCATACTCCTGAGAACCGCTATAAATTGATTTTCAAAGACTGCAGTAGCTTAGAGCCAGCTGTGTTTCATGCAGAAGTACTTATTAAAAAAAACTTTCAGCATTCTTTGTCTTCAAGTTATAATGCTAAATACTATATACTTATAGTATTATAAATATATTTTATTAAATTTATATTTTATTATATTTATCAAATATAAATTCCAACTGAATTTTTGCACAGAATTAATGAAACAATTTTCAAGGCAGTCTGTGCAAACTCTAATGACTACAGCAGCATTTATAGTAAGAAATTCCACTTAGTTTCCATACATAGTGTGAAAACTGAGCATATATAATATTTGTTGTTTTTTATCAGGGGGCTGCTGCAGTAATTAATGCTAATATTTTTCTTCTGGTAAGTGGGACATGTGCAACTCACACCCCCTCCACACTGCTCTTAAACAAATTGCAACCCTTAGCAAACCCTTAAACCTCTTAGAAGTGCTGCTGTGAATTCCTGAGACTTAGAATATTTGCAAGAATAGAAAAGCTCAGCTTTCTCACAGAGTGCCTGGTATGTGCTGTTCAAAGTGCTGACCTTCCAGTTAACAGTCTAATGTGTAACCCACTATGATGCCAGAGTTCCTAATATGGAGTGATACGAAAACCGATCATCCTAGTAAATTTTCCCAAACAAGCAAACTTACTGCCATCAAGTCTGTTTCAAGCCATAGCCCATTAAAGGAAGATTGGAATGTCCCCCTAGGATTTCTGAACGCGTACACCTTTACTGGAGAAGGTCTCACCTTTCTCTATCACAGTCTTTTTAATATTGGGTCCTCTGAACTTAAGGGTAGTAGTCCAACACTTGCTCCACTCCACAGCCAGCGATCTTCTTTCAAGATTAAGAATTAAAATTTTTAAAAATTATATGGCCTAATGACACTAACATTAAAATCCTCTGTATTTCTATTTTCCGAAATGAGTTTTCAATATTCCCCAGCATTTTCCTTTGTACCACAAAGAAACCAAAAAGTAAATACTTCATTTTGACCTAATCTTAACTTCTTAAAAATCCAATTACATTTCTGATTTGAACTTCCATTGAAGCTGATTTGTCTTTGTAATGCATTTTTTCAAAAACAGACAAAAACTGTACCATCAAGTCAATTATGACTCATACTTACCACCATCAGGTAAGTAAAACCAATGTTGGTCTTCCGCATGATACTTAAGAATGTCTTTAAAAAAACTTTGTGTTGTGTATCAAGTAAGGGATTATACCTCGTTATCATTTTTCTATTAAACAATGTATCAATGCCAATTTCTAGCAGCACCTCAAGTCAGAGAGGAATTGTTCCTTTGAGTTTTTGAGATTGTAACACTTTTTTGAAATAGAAAACCCTGAAACAATATATGTTACTTATCAAAGCTCCCAATTGCCTGCCTCCCCCATTTTTCTCTATATTTCTCCTGCAGACTACTCTGTTGCACTTCAGCCAATCTGTAGACATTGTGGATTATTGCTGTCTACCTGATGCTTTTCCATCCAACTGCTGCTGTTGCTGCTGTGATGTGGCCACAAGTCGGTTCCAACGCATGACGTCCCATTGCACAGCAGAAGGAAGCAACTTCACAGCCCTGGGCTAGTCTCACTGTTGTTCTCGTGAGTGGCAGAGCCCACAGATGGAGACACTTTGTTCATCTGTTTAGTCCAGAGTCTTTCAGTTTTTGAAAGACTTTACCAGGCATGGCGACCTTCTCTAGAAATGGTCTCTCCAGACAGGTCCAAGCTATATGAGATGAAGTGCTCCACGTGTGGCCCTAAGGAGCATTCTGACTATGCTTTTTTTTTTTTAAGCAATGGCTTTCCTTATTTGGCAGCTGATGGTACTTTGAATATTCTTGGTGAGCACCATAATTCAAATATATGGATTCTTCTTCACTCACCAACAGTGTTCAATTTTAATTGGTATAAATGGCTTCCCAATTATCATGGCTATGTCAGGTACACAGTCGTCATTAAAAAATATTCTTGCTCTTCAATACTTTAAAGAATTCTTGTGCAGCAGATTTAACCAACGCATTGTGTCTTTTGATGCCTTGATTGGCAAGTTCACCGATCATTGAGTTTAGAATCAAGCAAAGCATAATCCTTGACAAAATCAATTTTACTTCCCTTTATCACAATGGTACTTATTGGTCCAGTTGTGAGCATTTGGTCATCCTTACATTGAGTTATAATGCATCACTCAATATTTTGCCCATATAATCTTTAGATTCAGAACTCAAGGCTTGGATTTTTTCTTCAGTTGAGTTCAATATATGCTGAGAATATTATTCCTTCTTGATTTTATAACCTCAGATCTGTCACATTTCATTCTAATATTTTACTTTCTCTACTCAGAAAGTAAAACTTTCTATTCTGCTTTTTGACTTCACGTCGTGCAAATACTAATCTATCAGTAAGGGCAAATTTCAGTGTCTCTTCAGATATACACAATGGTTCTTTTTTTTTCTTTGCTGTATGTTTGATGTCATTTTCCTTTCTTCATAATTGACATTCTTAATGTTTTACAACAGCTCAACATTCATGACTTAGTGTTCAGTGAATCAGATTTTTTTCCTGAGATGTTCTTGAAATTAAGTTTGGATATACCAAGAGGCAAGTAGTATTTCCTACTTTTCCTACTTCTGATACCAATAGAAATCTGGGTTTTTGTATTACAGTACCTCTGTTGCTTTTCATATCTATAATAGTGGTAACTTATAGGATTCACATTTTTTATTGACTAGCTATAACGTAATGGTCTCCAAATATTTCCTAACCATCAATTTTTCAAAATTTTATTTGTCTTCTTTATGAATACAGTATTCCATGTGTGTATATATCAAGGTTTATTTTTCCATTCTTCCATTAATGGGCAAATCACTTTTCTGAAAGTTTGTCAATTGGCAGTGACTTGTGTGTTGCTCTGATTATAGAAATTGTGACTGGCATTTCAAAGATGAGCACCTAATGCGAATAGGTTTCAGGAGAGTTTATAGACTAAGAAATATACAACGAGGAAGGGAAAGGCTGTGTACTTCAGATGAGTTAATGTTTCAAAACCATAATGAGAGCATAGAAACATTTTCAGATAGGAACCCTTGTGAATAGTAGCATAATATTATCAAAGAGGGTCTCAACATGAATAGAAACAGAATGCTGTCAAATATAGTGCTAATGATCTTTTATGATGATAATAGAAGTCACTAAAATGACAAATAACAGAGACCTGTGTGGATGTCAAAACAGACTCTGAAATTGCACTTAATTGTACAGTAACTAAGGCATGTGGAAGAAATGATGAAATAAACAAGCTGAAAAGATTTTAAGGGCAATGCATTAAGGCAAATACAACTATTATAATGAAATCAGAAAAATAACCTAGAGTTAGAAAGCTAAAAAGAAAGAAAAAATTCAGCATATATTAAACTTAAAGAATGGAAGGAAAAATCAAGTTTTGAGTTGTAATATTGTAAAAAAAGAGGGCAATGTTGGCTAGTGTATGAAGCCTTCAGAAAAGATGAAAAAATATTCAGTCACTGTTCCAAAAGAAAATAATCGACATTGAACTATTTCAAGTGGTAACATGTGATCAAGAACCAATGATATTGAAATAAATCCAATCTCTATTGAAAATATTAGCTAAAAATTAGATCACTGAAGTAAATGAAATACCAATAAACTGTTACCACAAGCTGAAGAAATTCTGGAAGCACTTGCTTATTTATGCCAAGAAATATGAAATGCAATTTTTAACCAACTGACAGGGAGAAGTTGATATTTTTACCCATTTCTAAGAAAAGTGGTCCAACAGAATCCACCAATTATAGAATGTCATTATTTTTACATACAAGTAAAATTTTGCGGAAGATCACTCAACAAGGATTACATCAGAACAATGGCAAGTAACTGCCATGGGTGGAGGTTCCATTTAGAAAAACATGTGAAACAGCGGACAGCATGACTGATGTCAGATGGATCGTGCCTGAAAGGAGCGAACACCCCAAAGAGATTTGTTTATTGTGTTTTACTGACTATGCCAAGGCACTCAGCTGTATGTGTCATAAGAATAGCTCTGAGAAGGATGGGAGCCCCAGTGTTCTTCAATGAGTTCATGAGGAAATTTTACATGGATCAATAGGAAGTTATGTGAACAGGACAAGTGAATACTGAATGGTCTAAAATCAGGAAAGATGTGCATCAGCATTATATCCTTTCACCAAACTTAGTCAATCTGTGTGCTGAGCAAATGATCAGAGAAGCTGCATTATATAAAGACAGCAGCATTAGGACGGAGGAAGGTTATTAACGCTCTGTGATATGCACATGACACAACCTTGGTTGCTGAAAGGGAGGAGTATCAAAAGAAGGCAACCTCTGATACATACATTATAGTTCAATAGGCAAAGTAGTACAGTAATGATTATTATTTATTATAAGGATATATATATATATATATATATATATATGTGAGAGAGAAACAATAAAAGTCTGACACATTTCACATCAGAGTAGCTTGCTCACCTCCACCCCACGTGGAGGGAGAGGGAGTGGGGGAAGGGATTACATAATGAGGGAGAGGGCCTGGGAGTGTACGGTGCTGAGGGGCAGGAAAGAGGCAAGAAAGAGAGTCCCTGGCCTATGTCCAATCCTTATATATCCTCTGGAACCATGCCAGACCCCCAGTTACAGGCAAGGGCATACATCACAGGAAGGGTTGTGCCATATGCACACATTATAGGAAAAGGAGCTATGAGGTCTCATGTGACAAGACCAGACCCCAGACTCCTGACTGTGGCTAAACAGGTTACACTAGAGATCATTAACAGCATGTGGATTCACCCACAGGCTTCACGAGAAGGGAACCATCATCCTAACAGCAGGAGATCTAGCTCTGTTGTGAAGCACACAAAGGCCTCAGATAACTGAGAGCTTCAGGGGAATAGCTAACTTAACTTCCACACCAAATACGGTAAATAGTTTGCCAATATTTGAGTATATAATTGTGGAAAGGTCCTGTCTTCATCCCACAGAGGAGAACATGAAGCAGCACTTGCACATGGATAGCAAGGCTTCTAGACTCCAAGATAAGACTCAATGGAAAGAACAAAATTCTCACAAATGCACCAAAAGGCAACATCATGCTAAGGGAGAAAAAAAGTGAAGCTGTCAATGATTATATATTGTATCTATCCACAGTCAATATCCAGGAAAGCAGCAGCCAAGACATCAAAAATGATGCAATGCACTGAGTAGATCTTCTGCACAAGACCACTTTAAAGAAAATCAAGGATGGTGCTTTGAGCATTAAAGTCTAAATGTTACAAGCCATGATCTTTTCTATAGTCTAATATGCATGTGAACAAAGGATTTCAAATAAGGAAAATGGACATAGAATAGATGCATTTGATTTATGGTGTTGGCGAAGACTATTGAAAGTGTCATGGGCTGTAAAAAGAGCAAACACAATTTTCTTTGAAGAAATAGAGCCAAGGTCCTCCTTAGGGACTAAGGTGGTAAGAGTCTCCCTCACTTATTTTGTATCTGCTTTCTAGAAGCACTAGTCTCCGGAGCAGGACATTGTATACGTGAAAAGAAAAGGACAGCACATTGCGGACGACCCTGACAAGATGGACTGATGCGATGGCTGCAACAATTGTCTGAAATATAGGAACAGTTGTAAGAATGGTTCAGGATTAGGCAATGTTGGAACTGCCTTAAAGACACCTAACAGTGGCACTGCTAGGCATTTAGGTGTTTGTTAACTCGATAGTACTATTCCTTGAAAACACTTCCTAAATGACAAATTATTTGTTTGTTCTGAATATATATATGTGTGTGTATATATACATATATATATAATTTACCAAGAATTCTAACATCAGAGAATATTATAACAGAGAAATGAGCTGAATAATTAATCTCAACCCTCCAATATTCTGTGAATTAACATTAACACCTGGCCAATTATCAAAAGAAGCCACTAAATTTTTTTATGACATGAAGTCTCCATTTAGTGGCTGCAGTTTACCAACTACAATTTGCAAATGTATTAGGGGTTCTCTATTGTTGTGTCTTTGCCATGCATGTCATTTCAGGAACATAAAGTTGGTGGATTATTCTGTGTACATTTAGAAGCATGTGTAGCATTATCAAAATTAGAAATATTATAATATCAATTTACTTTAATAGTCAGATTCCCTACATAGTCATTTCTCATCATGCGATATTAATTCCTAGAAACATTGTTAAAAAGCAGGACGTAGGGCATCACTTTTCTTTGATTTCACTAACTTATAGGATGATCAGGTAGACATGGGAATGCTAACCACAAGATTATCCTCTAGTTCAATCATGTCAATATGTTGGAGCCAGGGGAGACTATCTGCTCTCGTAAACACATACAGACTCAGAAAGCTTATATAGAACTCCCATTAGTTTAAAATAACTAAAGAGAGGTGAGTTATAAATTATATACATATATCATGGAAGAAGGAAATTTGGACACTCCGTGAAGTGTAGTGACAAGATTTTATCTTATGTATTTTGAATTAAACCTGTCTACACGTTATCAGGAGGGACCAGTCACTGGAGCAGGGTATCATACTTGATAAAGTCATTTT
The DNA here is from genome assembly GCA_004026705.1 of Nesogale talazaci. Lineage (NCBI taxonomy): Eukaryota > Metazoa > Chordata > Mammalia > Afrosoricida > Tenrecidae > Nesogale > Nesogale talazaci. The sequence continues at coordinate 28,961 of PVJH01002001.1, forward strand.
TACTGCACACCACCATCCAGCTGCTTCCAACTCATATTGAATCTATAGGACAGAGCAGAACTGTTGGTTAGGTTTACAAGACTGTGAGTCTTTAGTGGAGGTGATGGCCTCTTCTTTCTCCCAGGGAGTATCTGGTGAATTCAAATCATTTATCTCCTGGTTGGCAACCCAGTGCTTAAGCCGCTGTATTGGGGGGGGAGGGATAAAGTAAAGGGTCAGTGAAGAAGAGGAAGGATCTAGAGGAACTAAATCGATACAATGTCTAGAACAAGATGCTTAAAACCAGGAATTAGTGTGAGGCTGGCGCATGGCCAGGCGGTTTTGTTCTGTTGTATGTGAGTCACTATGAGGCAGACTCAACTCTGTTGCACCAAAAAACAATAGCAGCGATTACTTTTACTGCTAAATCATGAACTGTACTTTTATTTTTAATAAAAAACTTGTAGCAGTTTCAGATTTACTCAGATCCATCCACTTCAGGAGTCGTACTATTTTACAAGCTAACTAACTGCACAAAATATAAATCTGAGCTTGACTAATAATAAAGCAATTCATTATTCAAACTATGAATGATTAAATTACTCTTATATTTCCTTTTGAATCATTGCATATTACTTTATTGTCATATTAAATGAGACCAGAAGAATTCTGTGATTGTTATGTCTCCTATTTTTAGAGCATGAAATAATTGCCCCCTGTTGTCTTTTTCCCACCATGCCTCATTCTGTGCCATTACTGCATTTAAGACACAATGAGATATTTCTTACAATCCAAAGTCATTATAGCAGTACAATTGACTACATTCAAGTATAAGCACGATCAGTTACAAAGGCTATAAAATAGAAAGAAGGCAAATTTTTAACGTCAGATTAAGTTAGAAATGGGTGATGGGAAAAACAAAACTCACTGTAGTGCTTCCTTTTGATATTTTGGAATCTGTAGTATTAGAAGGGCTTTATGTTTTACTTACTAATTTTTTCCCTAAATATACATACATTTTTTTCTGCGAAGTGTTTTTCTTCTGAAATTACATATGTTGGAAAACCATATCCATCTTGTGAAACAGCATATCCGCAAAATGCAGAGTCACATGCTGTTTTTCTTCTGTGATTCCTGTACACTATTTAGAAATGGAATATTTTAAATCCAGTTCCTAGTGTCAGAAAGAACTTTATTGAAACCCTTATTCAGTCTACCAACAACTCAAATGCTCAAAGGTCTCACAAAAATTTCTGTTCCCGTCTCATGAAAACAATGTCAAGCTTCTTGGAGGACAATAAAAGAATGGAATGTGCATATATTTAAATATTTATAATTAGTAATGTTATGAGATAGATATGAGTAATTAAAATTCATATATTTTTAATTGTACCTTACTTTCACATAGCTAAGGACCCTTGGTGGCACTCACTGCAGCTGAAGGGTTGGGCTACTAACTGCAAGGTCAGCAGTTCAAACCCATCAGCTACTCCTCAGGATAAAGATACTATCATTTGCTCTCCTAATGCATCTCAGAAAATCAAGATAAGGTTGGCCCTAAGTCAGAATTAAGCTAATGGCAGCAATTTTGGTTAATGTAATCATGTAAAATGTGTCTGGAGAGCTTTTTTTTTAATAGTTATATTTTTACTAGAAAATTATTTTTATCATTGTCTTTCTTTAATCAACTATTTTTATAATTCCATTGCCTCTAAATGTGCTGGTCTCCTTTAAATTCAAAACTCAGAACTCATTTTCTTCCATACAATTTTCTTTTACATTTAAAATCAGAAACCCTAATTTGATTTTATAATAAATGTAAGCATTATTTATAAGTGCACTTGTATTTCTTAATATGATTTAATATGCTCTAATATACCCACATAAGTAAATAAAACTAACTTTTAAAATGAATTTTGATATAAAATCCATCACTAGTAGTAGGAAATGCAATTGTTTACAGTAATCTCTATGAATTAAATTGTGTGATAGCTGAATTAAAATGTTGGAGGATTGAATTCACAAGCGGTTACATTGAACAAAATCAGTCCATGACAGTATATGACAGTCTTTACTGCCCAATTGTGTCAGTATGATGAGGAATTTTCAAGGCAATAAGTACTGTTTTATTCTTGTTTTTGTTATATAGCTTAAGTAGTAACTGATACACACAAACAAAAAATTGGGAAACAAAACATAAACTTTAATCTCTTGTAAAAATTATTAAAAGTAAAACCATGTTCTCTTTAATCTTCAACAAGTTTAGGACTAATTTCATCTTTCCATAGGAACCATTCAGTTCTATTCTCTCTCATTCAGATAGTCTTCCATATTCTTATAGCTTCCCATAACAAGTGTGTTCCTTCCATGATATTATCAGCTAGACAGGGGCAGACCAAGGGAGAAGATGTAATGATGGCAGGAATCTAATAGAAATCAGAACACAAAGCATAGGTGAGGTAAGTTTCCACATAGCCTCTCCATCACAAAGAAAGTAAAAAGCAGATAAGATACATTCTTATCAATGAAGGAGTCTAGAGATAGTGAAAAGGCTGGGAATGAGGGGTGGGGGGAGATTGGACATTCACCCTACAAAAAAGACAGAATACATGCTTGAGTTCTGCGTCTAGAAACAAGGGAATGGCATAAAATCTGGAGTGGTGAGGTGCTGGAATACACATTCCTGAAAGAGGAAGGACACTAAGCCCAAGGCAGAAGACCTGCAGGAGATCCTCTGTGGTAGATACATAATCTGATGTTAATTTGAGGACCAAGAGTATAGGGGTGGAGTCTAGCCTATCAATTGGGTTTTAGCCAATGAGGCCTCTGTGTAGGCATGACCTTCTCCTTAGGATTCTGGGAAACCCTACTTTTTCTCCTTTGAGACAAGAAAGGTGCTCTACTGATAATAATCATGATGCTAAGTTGATATAGCCCATGACCTCAGAGATGGAGAAGCCATGTGGAGAACCCTGCCATCTCTGAGATGCTTACACTTCCATTGGATCCACAAGACTACACTCCCTGGCCTGTGATCATCCTGCATTTGGCATAATTGCATGTGCTTTGTAAGTCTGAAGAGGAATTTATAGATTGGTATTAGACATGTGAGACTTGATCTGAACTGGGTTGGGCTGCTTTTTTAATGTACAATTATTCTTTGATATATAACTTTCATATGCATATGTGTCACCCTGAAATTTTTTCTTTAGCCTGTCTGGACTAATTAGCTTCCTTTACCTGAATAAAAGTGTTGGCTCTATAGTCTCCTAGGCGTTTTAGCCTACTTACGGACTCTGAAATTCTCCAAATATCCTGTAAAAATCTCACTCCCGTTCCAACTTTTCTCTGATTCAGGTCTGGCCTTGTCTGAAATCTCTCCTTCCAGTAGAACAAGAAATGAGGAGTAGAAAGGCTTGAAACCTTGAGCCTCCTCCCAGGGCTCAATATCTGGGGTATGGAGAACAGCTATATGCATCACTAGCCATCTGTGAACCCACAGTCCTCTGGGAACAGACCTCCTCTCTACTTGCTTTACTTTTCCTTTAAACTCTTTCAGAGGTGCAGAGGGGGAATTCAGAAGCAAAGGCATGATGTTCAGACACTGAAAGTATAGCTGTATGCCTGTCAAGACTCACCTAACTCCAAAGAACAGAGGCATTTCCTCCCCTTGGCCCAGATATCTGGCAATTCATCCTAAGAATCTGGGGTGAAATAGAAGGGCTTCGCTCATCTTGTTGTTGGACTGGTTGATACTGGCCTTGTCCTTAAAAAGCCCCAGGCCCCCTGTAGGTCTCCATTGTGCAACTTTCACTAAAATGGACACACTTGAAGCTATACGCTATTCATCCTGCTAGACAATTGTGCCAGCAGGAACTTCCTAAATCTTCCTCGAGAAGTTAAGCATTTCTTCCTGTCTACAAATATTTCCATATCTCATAGATTGAATTATGTACTGAATTTCACTAAAAGTCTGATAAGATTCCTGATGTATTAATATAATAAGTGTACATTAAATAATTGTAATTATTGTAATGTAAATAATTGTACATTAAAATAATTGTATAAATATAATATATTTATATTCCAAAGCCTAAAATAGAGCTAGATATTTTTATTTGGCGAGTGGAATGGGAGCAATGTATCTTGAGAAAGACATTCAAATATTAGGTTTTAAATTAGTGGCAATTTAAGTTCTGTTTAAAGTAACATTTTTAAGAGAAAAATAATAAAATTCTTAAACATTCTTGGAAATGCCTTCAGGTTTATCAGAGGTCAATTCTCAGTTTCAACCATCTCCATCCCCAATTGTATTTTTGAAGTTTTAATAATATACTTACCTGTACAACAGCTCAATAAAAGGGTTCCCAATATTTATGCTTGTTATTTAGTTTTTCAACAGTCCAATAAGCCAAGTGATCTATATTGTAATGCACTCTAATGACATATGGAATATCAGAAAATGTTCAGGAGGCTTTAGTTATCTGAAAACTCAAAATGAACGGCTACTTATGATACCTGGGGATTTTAATGAAAAGCATACATATGTTCTTCTTGCTAATTGAAGATGAGCTTCATTTCAATGCATTAAATCCTCTGAGAATTTAAATATAAAAAAAAGATTTGGAAATAATTTTTAGACTGCAATGTAAACTTTGCTAGTTCTCTGTCCATTGAAATCAAAATGGTAAGAGACTTGCATTATTGCATGGCATACAATTATCCTGAATATGGAAAATACTATGATATGGAAGTTCAGAAAAATACAAATAATTTGTTCACAATTATCAGAACAAATATTCAATTCTAAATTTAGTGAATACCAGAATAAGACTCAGTGCTACAGATTTAAAGATGAATATAAATGAATTTTAAATGAATTTTAAATGAATTTTTAAAAGATAGTTATAAAATATGTTGATAATATACTCCTATGCAGAAAATTCTCAGGAGCATTAGTTAATGTATTCTTTATTTTTTATAGGTAGTCAGAGAGAAAACCTAATAATATTCAATTAAAAAACAAAACACAGAAGTACAGATTTTTTAAATGTATTGTTATAGGTGAGGAAAATGAATTTAAATATATTGTTTAAATATAATAAAATGCAGAAATTACTCTTGCTAGTTGCCATATACTGGTCTCATCTGCTAACCCAAGACTGATGATTAAACCAACCAACAGTTACATTAGAAGATTAATCTTGGTGATGGGCCTGGTGATGTCACACCCTAAAAATCCCTTTAGAAAAGACTGAGATCACCAAGAGTTTGATAGACTTGCTGGTAACTCACAAGTACCCTAAAAATGGAAGTCACTGACTTTAGAAATATGAGGCCAAACCCAAACCCATAGGAGTAAATGAGCTATTAATCTAAGCTGTTGTAAGCAGATCATTGAATAAACAAAATGAGAAGAGATAGAGCTTAAGAGATTTTTTGGGTCCAAATTCAGACTCAGCACTGAGGAACCATACCAAATGCTTTTGAGGCCCAGGTATGGACCCCAAGCTGAAGGATCACACCAGATTCTGGTAAGTGCTAGGCTTGGACAGAGTCTGGTGTGACTGTGTCAAATTCTGGGTGTGGACCCTAAGCTTCCCATCGGAACAAGTTTTCCTTGACATACAGTTTATTGGGTCACACAGAAAGGAGGAACTTTGAATTCTGGTTTAGCTTGCATCAGCAAGTGGTTTAGCTCAGAAACTGCAGAAGCAGAAACATTTGAAGTACAGCTGACCTTCACACACGCTTGAAATCATCCCGGTTGCTCTTGCTTTCATTGCAAACCTAGAGCGATTCCAACTTCCTTATGACCTAGAACAATTTCATCTTCCTTATCACATTCCTAATAACATTAAGTAAGCAACCTTTACTTGGGGAAACAAATATAGAAAATCCCAAAATAATATTTAAAGTGCCAAGTAGATGGACACTAATAAATCTGAATACAAAGGCAAGATCTGAGCACTTTGAGTCAGAGAGAAAAAAGAAAAATAAATGATTCAAATGGAGTTTAGGGCTCTAGCATGAGAGAGGACAGTCTCTGGTGAGAGATAAGTTCCATTGGCTTACCTGTCTATACACATGGAGCAGGAGTGGTGAGAGCCAATTCATGTCAACACCAATCATTCTACCATCCACCGAAGGCAATTGTGAAGATAATCACAGGAAACGGACTCCGCCTGAGACCTGGTTCAACTATTTGGCCACCATTTCCCCTCTATTATATTTTTTTCAGACACTATTTGCTCTCCAGGCAGACTCGACTGTGATTTATGTGGTTTGAAAAAGTAACAAGATGCAATGAGATTCTATTTAGGATGCAACTTGGGGGCAACATCGGGGGACTCAGCATACAGCTAAGGAAAGGTACGTGGGTGAAGTCCAAGGGGTCTCCTGAAGCAGAAGTTTTCTCTCTTCTTTTCTGTGCCAAGATATTTTCAGATTAGGAAGTCTACCTGCTGCTTTATCTCCTAGTCCCATAATCTTGACATGACTCCTCTGACTCTGCCCCATACCCTCCATCCCATACTCTCTGGTCTCTCTGGTCTCAACCCTGCCGATTCAGATACCTATTGGAAATACACTCTCCAGATGATACTGGGCTTTCCCTCCCTGCTGTTGTTTCAAGGATGGTTCATTCTTATAGTCAGGGTAAAGGAAAGAGACCAAATCCTTCTTTTAGGGCAAAACCTGCCTTATTTTCATAGTCTTACCCAGATATTTGGTAGGATCTTCAAAGCAGAGAACTATAAGAAATTTCACTCAAACACATTATTTTTAAGGCACCTTAAAGAGACCAAGACAAGGGTATTGCTGAGGGAACTTGTATACTAATTAATCACTCAGCCATGCTTAGACACATTTATTTGGAATGCATTTATTTATATAGAAGGATCTCTGAAGAGTTTGTGTAAATTGCAATTAAAAGATAAAAATTTAAAAAAAAATGTTTCTCAACTGAAGCATCGTCAAGGTTAAGGGACTTTTTTAGGCAAAAATAGCAGTCCTGGAATTTAACCCTGCCAGTAAGACTTTTATGTATTTTTTACTGAAGGAAAATCGCTGTGCTCTAAATGTTTAACTTTTTTCCCCAAGATTAGGAAAACATATAGCGTCAGAAAGAGTGAAATCAGGAAAGTAAGGTAGATGCATACAAATAACCCATATAAACTCACAAAATTGCTCATGTTTGATCTGCGAAAAATGCAGCAAAGAACTCAGATGCAGTTTTCCTGCACATTTTTCTGGGTGTGTTAGAGCAACTGCAGTCTAGCTGAAGGGAAGGACTAAGTGGTAGAAGTGGGGTAAGAGCAATGGTGGGGAAGGAGGAAGGTAAAAGGAAATGGAGGAAAGACAGGAATCAAAGCTAAGGATAGAGGTATAAACAGAGGGGTACACTTACGTAAGTGTATTAATTCATAAGAAGAGAGGTATCAACTTATAGCCCCCTTCCAGGGGAGCATATAATACAAAAGTGGGTGAGGGGTGATAGAGGATGATGTAAGATATGAAAATAATAGTCTATAGCCTATCAAGGGTTCATGAAGGAGGACGAGCAGGAGAGGGAGGGGGAAGAAATGGGGGGACTGATATCAGGAGCTCAGGTGGGAAGGGAATGCTTTGAAAATGATTGTGGCATATATGCAAGTGTGCTTAACGCACTTGACGAATGTATGGATTGTGGTAAGAGTGGTAAGAGTTCCCAATGAAAGTAAGGGAGGAAGAAGAAGAAGAAAGGTATTGGCATAGGTCCATCTCTATATAGGGCAATGCATTGAGGAAGTGGTTGGACTTTGACCTCTGCACAAGGCTTCCCTCGATGCAAGAACCTTTTGTTCTAACAACCTGGCATTTTGTGATGCTCAATCCCCTGAAAAGATCACTGAAGAAGAGTGGGTGAATAAGCAAATGTGGTGAAGAAAGTAGATAATTCCCAGATATCAAAAGATATAGTGCCTGGGATCTTGAAGGCTTGAGTTTCATCCAGCAGAGAAGGAGAAAGCCCACATGGACGAAACACAAGCCACCTCATGAATTGTTGATGGGATCAGGTAGCAGGCATCAGAAGACCCCAAACAACAATGACAACAGCAAAAACATATTGTTGGGAAAGAGGGGGGTTGTCAAAGAGACCCAAAACCCATCTGTAGACATTAGGATCTTCCCTCATAAAGGGTCACAAGGAAGGGTTGAGTCAACCAGGGTGCAGTATAGCACCTATGAAATACACAGTATACCTTTGTTATTTTTAAGGTTTTCTCACCGCCGCAACCCCCCCCCCCCATTATAATCCCAGTCCCGCATGTCAGTTCTGGCTACACTGGATCATGTGCACAGGTACAGATAAGAGCTAATGACACATAGAATCCAGATCAGATAAACCCCTCAGGAACAAAATTGGAATTAAAGATACCAGGAGGGTAGGGAGAAGGTGGGGAAAGCAGGGGAGGAAGGGAGAACTGATCGCAATGATTGACATACAATCCACCCCTCCTCTCAGGGGGGTGAACAACAGAAATGTGGGTGAAGGGAGAGAATGGACAGTGAAAGATAGGAAAACAACAAGAAATTACCATTTATCAAGATGTCATGAAAGTGAGAGGGCCAGGGAGAGAAAAAAGGAGGAACCTATACCAAGACCGAAATAGGAAGCAAAGGTTTAGACAATGATGATGACACATATGGACAAATATGCTAGATACAATTGATATGTGCAATGTTATAAGAGTTATAAGATCCCCAAATAAAATGATTTTATAAATAAAGCAATAGAAAAAGGTGGGGGATCAACTTCTTGAGAAGGGAGAAATGACAATATATTTTTAAGAATATATTTTTAAGAATCAAAAGGGAGAGTATACCCTCTACTAGGCTCCTAATAGGCCACAAGGGTTCAAATTTCTGTGCATACCCTGGGAAACCAGGCGATATATCATAAAATAGTGGGACATTGATCCTTGGAACTTCAAGACACACAGCATACTTCAAAAGTATTAACACAGGGATGAACTGTGGAAACCCCATTAGATGAACTAGGCTCTACCTCAAGCACCCATACAACTTATGGGTTTAAAACTGAAACTACATGGTGTGTGAAGAAGCAGACAACCACAATACCAAGAATATTGAGCTGTCAGTAAGTGGACTAATAAATACTTACTATCTCAATGTTCTACTTGCTGTATAAAGATATGCATTTTTCTTGCAGACCTGTTTCTGATACTGTCAGTAAATATTGTAAATTATGTCTGACCACCGACTCTCACTATTTGTGAAAAGATTCAGTACATATCAATAATACATGTGCTGTGGTTTGTACAAAACACACAGTTGTTCAATCTCCCTTTTAAAATAGTGTTTTAAAATTATTACTATGAAATAAATCAATGAGATTAGGTATGCATGGTCCTTATGATCCAAGGAGATGTTTGTTAAGATTCTCTACCCTAAATTAGGAAAGAGAGAGATCTCTAAGGTGAAGCTGAGGGAGCTAGAAAGAGTGCTGAGGATGTATTGGGACCTTACTTTTAATCCTTGCTGCAATCTGAGAACAATTAGCTTTTATGGCATGCCCTTCTTCTTTAATCATCCTCATGAAGGAAACAATGGAAAATATGTGTGATATAACAAAGCTTGGTGAAGAAATTAGATGGTGCCCAGATATCACAAAGCATAGTGCCCGGGGATCTGAAAGACTTGTTTGCAAACAAACAGCCATCTAAGTTAGAAGTCAACTAAACTCACATTGAAGAAGCACACCAGCATTTATGATGCAAAAATTTTCAATTATATAATCCAAATCTGAAATAGGGCAAGATATCACAGCCTAAATTGTGAGATTTTGATGATCAAAGGCAATGTATGACAGTGGAAGTTCAAAATACATTTGCAAAATATACACAGAGAATAAGTCTCCTGTGATTTCCCTCTAAATATAATTATGATTTTGAATTACCTGATTATTAGAGAGTTTTGTCTTCTGAAGCTGCCCTTAGAAAATTTCAATTCTGCTCTTTGGTTGATGTCTTCATTTTTTCATTTTCTTCAGCTGCTCTATGATTAAGAGCAAGTGTCAGAATGCCTTCTGACATTTACCTTGATATTTTCTTTATGTACTGTTTTAGTTGATCCTTTGTATTTTTCATGAATAGCATTTTTAATGCCTCTTTCCCCCATAGTTCATCAGATCTATGATTGGTGTTCAATGCAGCAAATTTGTCTTTGAGATGTTCTTCAAATTCAGGTGGGAAATATTTGAGGTCATATTTATTTTTTGCATCACTGCCCTGGTGGGAGTAGGAAACCCAGCCTTGCTCCTGGAGAACTGCTGCTGGATTTGAATCAACAACCCTGTGGGCTGCAGTCCCTCACACAACCACTGTGCCACCAGGGCTCAGCTTAAGATCATATTTTATTTCTTGTGGATTTGTCTTGGATTTCTCCATCCTCAACCTCACCTTACGTAAATTATTGATGATCTGCTCCACAGTAAGCCACTGATCTTGTTTAACTGTGAATATTGAGCTTTTCATCATGTCTTCCTATAGATGTGGTCAACGTGGTTTCTCTCTAATCCCTCTAGAGAAGTGCATTTGATATAAACAAGTTATTAGTCTTGCAAAATGCTGTCATTAAATGTACAGCTTTCTTTCTGTCGAACAAAGTTTGCAACAGTACATTGACTAAGAGCTACCAGAAGTTTAGGTCAGACTCATAAGAGAACATAAAACCAGATATATTTCTTAGGTCCCATAGATAATAACTGGGAACAGATATATCCAAAATATTGTTATTTGTGTTTCATTGCCTATGCAAAGGTATTTGACTATATGACTCATAAAAAAGTATGGTTAAAATAATGCATTTTCCAGAACTCTTTAGTGTACTAATATAGAACTTGTACATGGTTTCAGATGCAGTTGTACAAACAGAACTAGGGAATACTGTATGTTTAAAGTAAACAGAGAAGGTATATATTAGGGTTATTTCCTTTCACATACTTATGCAAATTGAATACTGGGCAAATAATCAGAGAATGTGGACTGTACATAGAAGAATGTGGCCTCAGCATTAGATGAAGGCATGTTAAAAACAAGTTGCATACAAACTAGGAGCCCTGGTCATACGGTGGTTATACATCAGGTTGCTAATTCAAAGATCCGCTGTTCAAAACTTTCAGAGGCCCTCTGGGAAAAGACAGGGTTTCTACTCCACAAAGTTACAAATTCAGAAACCCATAGAGGCAACTCAACCCTGTCCTACGGAGTTGCTAACTGTTGGCATCAACTCAATGGCAGTATGTTTGGTTTCCATTTGTGTGTAAATGCAAATATGATTTTTGAAAGTGTGAAGCAGTTGCAGCTGTTGCTGGTAAAAGTCAAAGATTGAAGCCTTCAGTATAAATTAAAATTCAATATAAATAAAATCAAAACCCTTACAATCGGAACAATACAAAGGATCCTGATAAATAGAGAACAAGATTGGCCTTGTAAAGGATTTCATCTTCCTCGTGTGTACAATGGATGCTCATGAAAGCAGCAGTCACGAGAGCATCCGAGCACACAATGCACTGGGTAAAGCTGCTGCACATGATCTCTTTAGAGTGTTGAAAGCAAGGGTAATCCCTTGATCAACTAAAACAGTACATAAAGAAAATATCAAGGTAAATGTCAGAAGGCATTCTTAAGAGAGATGCATCTCTCTTAAGCCATGGTAGTTTTAGTGGTACAATATCCATGCTTTCAGTTGGGCATTGATGACAGAAGACTGAGGAAGAATGGGTGCATTTGAATTATGGTCTGGAAAAGAATAATGACAAGACAATGGACTGCATGGGAAAGAACAGGTCTGTCTTTTAAGAAATGGAACCAGAAAGTCTCTTAATTGTATGGATGAGAAGACACAGTATTTTCTTCCTTGGACCTCTTGACAAGGGACACCAGAATCTGGGAAAGGAAAATATATTCTGTAGAATAAAAGGTTAGCAAAAAGGAAGGTACTTGGCAGAATGGATTGATACAGTATCTGCATCAGTGGGTCGAGCCATCACAACAATTTTGAAGATGTCACAGGACAAGCAGTGTCTCATTCTGTTGTAAAAAGAGCCACTATCAGGCGATACTGATTGGATGGTATCTAATATAAAAGAAGAGCATGATGTCACAGGGGGCTAAAAATTGAACGGGTTTACTATAAAACTCATCAGTTCGTGGGTGTCATAAATTCCCAGGAATAAATGTTTGTTTTCTCCTGTAAAGATTCCCAGTCTACAAAGACCTATGAAGCCTTCTAGTATATCTTATGAATATCACTAACAATCACAATTGACTTTATTGCAATCAAATTGTTTTTTTGTTGCTGGTTGGTTGGTTTGATACAATCATTCTTAGTAATATTTACCTTAAGGTCAGAATTTTCTATATTAAGATATATAAATCTGTATATATTTTTAAAGAAGGCATCTTTAAGAAGAATTCAGCTGATGTTGCCAAATATAGTTTGTAATTATTCTAGCTTCAAATTTTAACTACTTTCTTAAAAGCTACTATTCTAATGCTATCTGAAGATATATGTAATTTTTTTCTAAAAAAGTTTCTATTCATGAGCTAAAAGCACAGTTATTTTTTATTAATTATACTTGCTGAATCATGTGTTGGCTTAACTTAATTAAAAGACCTCCTACAAGAATGAAATTCAATTGAAAGAGTGATATTTACACATTATTTTCTCTGAAATAGAAGACTACTGGCTTACATCTATTAAAATTTCATCTATCCAGAAACTGTCATTGATTGAACTTCTGTACACTACAACCATATATATATATGTATATATGTATATATATGTATATATATATACAACCACATATATATATATATACTTTGATCCTTATTGACTATTAGACTGTGAAAATTAAAGTTACAGAAAATCAGACATGAGTCAGAGCAAGGCATGGAACAACAACTATGACAGTTGATGTCAAACAGATCTTAGCCAAAAGCAGATAAAGAAATTTACATGTGTTTTATTTAAAATGCTAAGGCTTTTGATTCTGTGGATCATAAAAAATTATAGGTAGTCTTAAAAAATGGGAAATCCATAATCCATTCATTGTGCATCTGTGGAACCTGTGCATGGATCAAGAGGCAGTTGTGTGTACAAAAAAATGGAATACTGCGTTATCCTAAGATAGAAAAAGGTGTGTGTCAGGATTGTATCTTTCCCCAAGCTTACTCACTCCCTTTTGTTGAGAAAATAATCAGAGAAGCTGGACGAGATGAAAAAGACTGGAACTTCACAATTGGAGGAAGGCCTAGTAGCAACAACCTTGCTGAAAGTGAAGAGAACTTGAACACTTGCTTACAAAGAATGAGACTACAGCTTTGAAATGTGTTTCAATATACCAGTAACATAAAGAGAACAAAAACCTTCACAACTGGATCAATAGATAGCATGATAAATGGGGAAAGTTGTAAGTTTTCAATGGTTTAGTCTTCCATGTTTCCACAACGGATTGATCCAGTGGCTGTAATAATGATCTCAAACAAGAACGAACTAACTGGCACCTAAAAACAGATGTGACATAGAAAAGTGAATTCCTAAAGTTTTGATCAGTAAAAATAGCTCATAAAATGAATGCACTTCTCAAATTTAAATATGATAATTTTGCAAAAATATTTATAATGGCTTATATAATTACTCTCTATTCAGAGTATTGAATAATTCTATTCAGAATATTATGTGATGTGAAGATTAGTCTAATAAATGACACATCAGTGGGTTATTTTCTACTGATAATAGCTAGCAGATTTGTGAATGTTTAGCTTCTATTGTGCATTTTTTTCTTGAAAAACATTTTAAATCTTCAATTCCCACTATACCTGTTCTGTTCTTTGGAGGATGTTGTATAGTCAGAGTTAGCTTCGCCTACTTAAAAAGACTAGAAATTCAGAATAGCTGCAGTGTTTCAAAACTCTTTAACAGAATAGTACATATTTCAAAATCAAGGAAAAAAAACTCAGATATCAGAATATATATAATTTTTCTAACTGCAACTTAGGAACATCCAGAAAAAAATATATGTATATGTGTATTAACTTTTATAGCAGAGTTAATCATCTGAAAGAAAGAACAAAACATTCATATAGGAAAACAGCAATATTTTAAATTTACTGAGTAATAGTTCAGTCCTCTCTAGTTCACTCTTGATTTTAAGCTCTCTTTATCCTGAAATTAACCAGTTAATGCAAAGTAAGTCGGTATAAGATACATCTTCTTTTGTTTTTCAGGTATCAGTAATCCACTTCAAAGTTTAGTGGTTAAATTTTTAAGTAACCCTGCTAGATACATAAAAATGAAATATGAAGTTGTAGAAAGTAAAATATTAAAGAGCATAGTATGAATACCTAGGAGAGGTAGTTCAGAATTCAGCAGGAACATTATATTGTCTTCAAAATCAATTTTTTCAACAAACTTTTTTGAAGCCTCCTTTAAGATTTGGAATCAGCTGAGTGACACTGATTTGGGAGTCCAGGACAGATGATCCCTTCAGGATAAGTGGTGAAAGTGGTAATACTGGGTGAGAGAGTAGAAGGTGGGGTTGAAAGGGGGAAACCAATTACAAGGATCTACATATAACCTCCTCTCTGGGGGACTGACAACAGAAATGTGAGAGGAGGAAGACATCAGACATTGTCAAAATGACAAAATAATAGTAATTTATAGATTACCAAATGTTTATGAGGAAAGGAGAAACAAGGAGTGGGGGGATGAGAAGCTGGTACCAAGGACTTAACCAGAAAGCAAATGTTATGAGAATGATGATGGCAATGGATTTACAAATGCGCTTGGCACACAATGAATCTAAGTATGGATTGTGAAAAGAGTGGTATGAACATCCAATGAAAGGATTTTTAAAAAGTAATGACTCTAAGGCAAATGCCTGGGTCATTATTTTAGTAGATTGCTTTTTTTTTCTAGGTGGCAACTCCTAGTGCTCCTATAAACAAGAGAAAAAATTCTGTCCAGACTTGGGCCACCATGGCAACTGTTACGGTTGAGTCTTTTATTGCCGTCAATACGTCAATCTATTTCTTCAAGGTCTTCCTCTTTTTCAACACTCTATGCTATCCCATTCACCATCTTATTTTCCAAGTTTGGCCTCTCCTGATAATCTGTCCAAAGCATGTGAGATGAAGTCTCACCATTCCTGCCTCTAAGTATAGTATTATTCTTGCATTTCTTTAAGACAGATGTGTTAGCTCTTTTGAGAGACCTCAGTGCAATCAATACACTGAGATAACACCATAGGTCAAATTTATCACATCTTCTATGGGCTTCCTCATTTAACTTTTACATGGATCTGAAGCTATTACACATAGTATGACTTATATTGAATGATGCACAATTTATTCCACAAAATGATATCTCTGCACTTCCAAACTTTGAACAATTTTGCAACATATTTTCCCAAACAATGTGATGTTTCATATCTTAAAAGCTATTTCTAGGCACACTAATCATGGATCTAAATAAATTGGTATTCCTGACAAACCTGACTTTTTAAAAAATCATTTTATTTGGGACTAATCCAACTCTTGTCACAGTCCATCCATTCATTGTTGATCAAGAACATTTGTACATTTTTTACCTTCATCATTCTCAAACATTTGCTTTCTACTTAAGCCTTTGATATGAGCGCCTCATTTACCCCCTCCACCTTTGCTGCCCATTCCCTCATGAACCCTTGATAATTTATAAGCGATTACTATTTTGTTATATCTTACACTGTCTGATGACTCCCTTCCACCACTACCCTATAGTCCATACACCCACTTCCCCACACCATCCCGGTATCACCACTCTTACTGCAGTATCACCACTCTTACTGCAGGTCATTAAGGGATCGTCTGTCTTGGATTCCATATGTTTCTGCACTCCCCTCATTTACAATGATACAATTTTTAGTTCTTTGTTACCTGATACCTGATCCCTTTGATACTCCATGGGCACAAAGACTGGTGTGCTTCTTCCATGTGTCATTTGTTTACCTTGAAACATTTAAGACCCCAGACACTCTATCTTTTGATAGCTGGGAATCATCAGCTTTCTTCACCACATTTGGTTATGCACACATTTGTCTTGTTATCATATCAGGAAGTGGGCAAACAGTGATATGATTTTTTGTTGTTGTTCTTTGATGCTTGATAACTTACCCTTTGACTCCTCATGGTCACACAGGCTGGTGTCCTTTTTCCATGTGGGTTTTGTTGCTTCTATGCTACATGGCTGCCTGTTTACCTTCAAGTCTTTAAGACCTCAGATCCTACCATCTTTTGATAGCTGTGCACCATCGACTTTCTTCACCAGGTTTGCTTATGCACACGCTTGTCTTCAGTGATCATGTTGGGAAGGTGAGCACCACGGAATGCCAAATGAATAGAACAAGGTCTTCTTGCACTGATGAAGTACTTGACTGGAGGCCCAATGTCCATTTGCTACCTTAATACAAACCCTATAAATATATGCCTGCAGATCTATTTCCCTATCATCATATAAAATATATTAACCTATGTACATATCTCTATTGAGACCTCTATAAATGTCCTTTGCCTCCTATTTCTTTCCTCTATTTCCTTTTACTTTTCTCTTGTCCCACTATTATGCTCAGCCTTCATTTGAGTTTCAGTAATTTTTCAAAGTTAAATAATGCTTCCTCAACCCCTACTAGGCCTCTCACATCCTTCTTGTCACTGATTTTAGATCACTTGTTGTCCTCTTTTCCTTGGGTTGGTCAACACCACCTCCTTTTCCCCATCTTCCTCTTTCTGATGTCCCCCTGGAACAATCAATCCCATTGTGTTTTCCTCCAGACTGTTCATCCAGTCTATGTTATGTAGATAGACCTGGAGAGATAATGATATGCACAGAAAAATAAGACATAACATGATGAAGGAACAAAAGAAAACAAAAGGACAACAAAAAATAATGTCTGGAAAAATATGTAAATAAGCAAAAAATTAAAATTACAATAAAAAAGAAAAACTAGTATATAGCTCAAGGTCTGCTTGTTGAACTCTAAGTGTGACATCTGGTCGAGTCTGATGTGGTACCACACTCTGGCCCCGAAGTCTGTCCTTGGCACTCCCTCGGGACCTCCATACACTGCGGTTCTGTTGCATTTTGCCTTGGTGTGGTGAAGCCAAAACAGGTGCACTCCTGACCCTGTGTCTCCAGTGTTGTCCCCCATGGGGCCTTGGATCAGTGAGGAATGTCATGTGTTACAGTGGGGCCAACCATATGATCCTCTCTATACATTGGATGTTCTGAGTGGGAATATCATCCTCAAGTCTTGGTGGACCAGGATGGCCTTCACTCCCCTTTCCTCCTCCTTCATTTGCCCAGTGTGGTGTGCTCTGGTCAGACATGCTCCTCTTGCTGAGCTGCAGCTTCAGTGTTGCCCTCTAAAGTACATTCTTCTGGAGAGAGGGTGGCTGTCCATGTAAAAACCCTAACTTTTTACTCATTTATCATCATATTTTCTGTTGGTCCAGTTGTGAGAACTTTTTTTTTTAAATATTGAGTTACCATCCACACCAGAGGCTGCTGTCTTTGATTTTAAGCAAGCCCTTCAATCCCTCCTTGTCATAATTATTACATAGTCTAGATAACAATGGTATTATAAAGTAGCATGACATATTCCTTGTATCTCTATTCTACTTAGACTATATAGTGCACCAAAGTTTCATAGTTCTACTTGTGTTATAATATTTTAAATTTTTCTTGGAGAGTTTAAAATTAACCCTTAGTTTCAAACTAGACTACTTTTCATTAAATTTCATGACTTAGAGGTATATTCTTGTTAAGGGCAGATTTCTAGTATTTGTTATATGATAACCTTTAAAACACAAATTCCTTGAATCACTGTATTGTGATATCTTTACTATTTCTCTGTCACTTCTTCTTCAAGAGATATCTATATAATCTTCCTGATATGTTATTTAGTTCCCTGTCTAACAACTATATGTGTCGTTTCATTTATTTTGAAAAGCGACATTAATTCACTTACATAATCTCTCCTACTTGATTGAAGGGCTGGAATCTCGCCACTCAATCAAGTTGCAGCTGGAGGTCCTCATTTGGAAGCATGCAGAAGATAAATAGCTCAGTGGAGGTCAGGCCCCCTCTTTCTGCCTTCTCTTTCCTACTCTTGAGAAACTCTGAGAACTGGAAGAGACTAGTGGGATCCCATGCCAACTTTAGCATGCTTCCGCTGCCCTTAGATCCACTCCCCATAGGCCTTTGATCTTTCTGCATTCAGCATAATTGCATGTTCTGTGTCTAAAGAGGGATATTTTCGCAATAAACACATACTCTTTTATATGAAGCTCTGTCATACACATATGAATGTCTATGAATTTGCTTATCTAATCAATCCAGACTAACATATCACGATACCTTAGAATTGGACTACTAGAAAAGCCAATCATGGAGATGGAGAATGGATACTTGTTTGACCTCTGACTTATGGAAGTTCTAATTCTTTGGCTTGCAAGAGGTCATATTTGGCCAGATCGTTTACTGGGATGTTTCCTGGAATGAACAGGGGAAGTCAAAATTTTGATTATTTTCCTTGCTTGCTCTTTGGACGGTCCTGTTTGAAAGGATGAAAACGAATGCAATAAATATGTATTTTGAACTCAGGGGTGAAATTACTGATTGAATTTCTCAGAGATCATGATGCTTAGTGAAAATGACTGACAGTAGGTCAAAATGGTTGACAGCAGGCTCTCAACAGTAGGACAGATTTAGTGGAATAATTTAGATGTGAATTAAGATGAGATAGATAAGAATTAAACATGACTGTTTTAAGAGTTGAGTTTAGGATCTGGTTGTATTATGTTTATATTCTTTTCTTCTGCTTAATGTTATTGATATAGTGATTGATAGAAATGATTTTATGGAAGTATCAATATAGAGAGATTGTAAGGGCACATGCCTTCAGACATCAATTTAAATGAGTTAAATGAGTTAAATGAGTTAGGACATACCTGTAAAGAAGGCTCTGAATAGCTAAGCCACCCAGTGTCTTGAGGTCTCAAGACATTTGAAACTGAAGAGACTTGCCTAGTGAGCTGTTAACACACTGAAGAAAAAAATAAACAATTTGGATTTTATTTTGTAATTTGAACTAATTGCTTGTGTCAGAGCCTAGAGAAAATTTTGAGCGATAAAAAAACTCTCCTCTCTAGGTTTGAACATTAAAGAGAGTCTGTGGGCAGCCTGAAATGCCTGCTTGATGACTTCCTAGAGATACTTGTTCAGTGGAAGTGAAAAAAATGCAGCAATAAATAGATGGATTGATTCTGAAAATTGACACAGCACTTGGTTCACAGGGACTAGGGAAGGCAAGAGTGGGTTAACTGGCTTGAAGCTTGTGACCCAGACCAAGAAGGCTACTTTTGTGGAGAATTTTTGATGGGCCACATGGTCGAAAACCATGAAGGTCAATGGAACCCTAGTGAAGCTAAGTGAAGAAGCAACCCACATTGAATTGACGCAAACTCGACCAGAAAACAAAAAGTTTTTTGAGCCTGTGAACTCATGCTTATTGCTGCTGAATTTCTGGAGAGCCTGTTCTGGTTTGACTTTGCTTATGGATGAAAATACACAGGGTTCCACTGGCAGCAAGGTTCCTCACTTCAAAGAATCTGCTTGTTTCCTCAGAGCCCTGGGTTAATATAAGTGGCAGCATAGGAATTGGATACCCCAAATGGTAAATATAAAGGAATCATGTCAATGACTTACATACTTATAGGTGGGAAAAAATGCTCATAGGATTAGGGAGTAGGTGTTTACTTAACTGCAATTGTTAGGCACAGAATATTGCTCTTTTGTTCACTTATGGAATGCTATATTTATATGAGGTCAGCACATATTGAATTTTATGCATTGTTGCTTTATCTTTGTAGGTACAGATAAGATTTTATTATTTTTTTGTTTAAAACTATATATGGCAAAAAAGTTGTCCAAAGGTGTCAAGTTCACAGGGATGGTCTGTGGAAGTGACATAATCTCCTATCAACTTTAGTAAGTCTAGCCTGTCACTCATGTTTAGCTTGATAAAGAGCTTACTGGAATCTAGAACCCCTTTCTCTGTATTCTACTTCCTGCTGTTGAGGTACTCAGAGAACTGGAAGAGACCGATGGAGCCCCTTGCCACCATAGAGACACTTCAACTGCCACTAGATCCACAAGTCCTTCCACCTAACGCCCTGTGATCGTTTTGCTTTCAGGATCATTGTGGAATTTATGGACTAGTATCAGATATATAGGCTAATATCAGACTTATGAATGTGATCTGGACTGTGCTGGGATGTTTTTGCAACATAACTGCTTATTGACATGAAGCTCTTTCTTATATATCGATGCCTGTGAATTCATTTCTCTAGTAAACATAGACCTAAAAGAAGCCATTATATTTTAATCCACTTTTTCCACAAACTTTTAAAAATATTCTGTTATTTGAATTCAATGATAGGTAAGTCTTACTATTTTCACTTTTGCTTATCTTCTTTTAAGCATATTAACATATGGAACAGAAAATAGTTATGGAAATCTTTAAAAAAAACTTAAAGTCATGCAACCACTCTTTTAAACACTGACATCAATAAGAAAAGAGAAAAATGAGTGGATGGAAATATCATTTAAGGATATTTGTAATGTACCAAGATTGCCAAAATGCTGTGCTGAGTAAAATTCCAAATCACTTTGATGAAACCACTTAATGTTTATATGAATAAGAACATAGTAATATTATTACAATTGCAATGATTCCAAGGGTTAAATGCTAACTAGGTTTAAATGAAAAAATGTTTAAATATTATTTTCAAAAATTCTTTTCACCAAAAGTTAATTCATAATATTTGCATTCATGCATCCAATATACCTGTATGTAAAAAGCAATGAGGGGGTAAGAAAAAAACCCACAGAGTTGTACAAGTTAATCATCACTAGCAAATAATTGCAATTGCAATTCCCTAGTATAAAGAATTACATATTTTCAAAAAATCATATAAAAAGAAAAAAAAATCATTTTCATTTTTCCAAAGCCAGGCTATATTTAAGATAGTATTTAAGTTTATTTCCCATCCTGTGATAAAGATCAAATACTGTGTACTTTTTAACTAGCATTTTCCCCATCATGGCAAGTTGATGTCAAGCTGTTTCATAGCATGCCCTACACAGAAGCATAAAAATAGTGTCAAAAGTTAGCTTCTTCTACAAAATTTTATTACAATTTCTATTCACTCTTTACTTTATGGTGACTTAGCATGGTTCCTTGCTGGTCAGAAAGGGGAACAATGAAGCAGTCAGGCAGTGTGCTTGCATTAACACAGGCATTTAAATATGCTTCTTTCAGTCAGACTTACAAAGAATGATGTCCAGCTTTCAAGGAAAAACAAGTATAAAGTTCCAGGTGAATAGTAATACAATACCTCTCCTAAAGTGATCTGCTGTCACTCTCCCTGTAGCATCTGAAATGATATGAGAGGCAATAATGGATATATTGTAGCCAGAACATTTTCAATGAAGCCTCAGTTACATTAAATTCAAGAGATTAAAAAAACTAGTTAAGGAGATATAATAAATGCTACTTTGTTGAATTTAAATTCTTTGCTTAGAAACTCTTCAATCAGAAACAATACAAAAAAATTGTCCAGCCATGAGTAAAGTATTTGAAGCTGATAAAGGGCAAAAATAATGAAAGCAACAGTCTAATGCAGAAATTTAAATAAAATTTTCATATTACACAGATATATATATAGTATTGGGGGCATCACTGCCCCCTGGTTTTACATTATATGTATATATATGAACATATATACATGCTCATTGATTTGAAGCCAACTCATAGGACAAGGGTGAACTAACTGTCTTTAGGGTTTCCTAGACAGTGATTGCTTATGGTGTAGAATGCCCCGTCTTTCTCCCAAGGAGTTCTTGGTGCTTCCAAACAGCCAGTCTTGAGGTGTGCAGCCCAACCCACGGCCACTGCGTCATATATATACATGTACATACATACATACATACATACACACATACATATATATGATTGGAGTGATTCCTTGATTGTAATCAGGTGCTAACAAATTGCAGAATAATACTACTCTCAATTAAAATTGAGATTAGCATAAATACAGAGAACAAAAGCTCTCCTGATATGAGACAAGTCTAGCTAATTCTGCAAAGAAAAAAAACATCTCCCATTTAATTCTCGCTATATTTTTACCTTTTTGAGAGCAAGAGAACACCACCCTACTACAGCTCGAGTATGATTACTGAAAACTCACTGTGGAATCAGAACCAGCTCATAGAAGATTTAAAGGAGAAACACTGATTAATGTCACCCAAAACTGAATAAAGCACTCTTAGCGGCAGAGTGTTTTAAATGCTCCACTGTAATATCAGCTATAATATTTTCACTTTTAGTGTAAGGTCATTTCTTCATTATTCTGTAGGAACAAGGACAGATGTGCCACATTATCTCTGTGTCTAAGTCAATAAATGAAATTCCCAGAAATCAAATATAGTAGGAGACACTGTGGAAAAACCCAAACTGAAATATTGTAAAGGATTCAAAGTTATTAAATTCAACCTCTAAACGAAATGTAGCATCATTCTGATTATCTCATTTCATCCTTGTTTATGATCTCATTCTAAATGAATCTTTAAAGAATGAATATTGTATTCTTGTATAAAGATAAAATAACCTTAAAACAATAACATAAAGGTTGCAATGAATAAATGTCATCATATATAAATTTTATATTATAATACTTAATTTGAAATGCTTCCTAAAAAATTTTTAGCACTCACCCTCTTGTTCAAATATTTTGTAAATCCTACTCATGATACTTTAAATTTTTATTTAAATTTATACATATATCAATAAAAAGTTTTTAGTTCTTTTGTTTTTATAAAAAATCATTTAATGGGGCCTCTTTAAGCTGCTATAATTATCCATATATCAATTTCAGCAAGCATATTTATTCATATGTTGGACAGCATTCTTCTCTAAACATTTAATTTCTGTTGAACCCTTAGTATCATCTTCCCAAACTCACCCTTATGACCCTGTGATAAATTATAAATTATTATTATTTATATATGTTACATTGACTGCTGTCTCCCTTGCCTCATGTTTTCTGTAATTCATCTCCCCTGGGGGCATTAGGGGATGGCAGGTCTGTGTCAATCATTGCAGTTGATTTCCTCTTCGTCTCTGTCTCCCCTGACCTACCCTCCTGAATCACTACTCCCATTCCTGTTCCTGAATCCTTGTGACATAATCTCTTATCTCCTGACTACCTGTGCCTGTGCTCCAGTCTAACACTCCTTAAAAGTCAGGACTGAGTCATGATATTATGAAGGCAGGTGAAGAAGCCTAAAGGAACCAGAGGGATATTGTGTGTTATATTGGTGTTAAAACTGGACCCTGGTTGACTCACCCCTTCCTTGTGAGCCTTATGTGAGGAAATGTCCCAGTGTCTACAGAGGGGTTTTAGGTATCTGTTCAAATGCCCCTCATTCTCATTCTGAAGGGTATGTTTGTTTGTTTGTTTCATTTGTGTGTTTGTTTGTTTTGGGTCTTCTGGCTAGCTAATCACATCCACACCTTATGTTGCACAGGCTGGTTTGCTTCTTCCATGTGGACTTGTTGTTCCTCTGCTAGATGGCCACTTGTTTAATTTCAAGGCTTGAAGACCCTATACACTATATCTTTCAACAGCAGAGCACCATCTACCTTTTTTACTACATTTGTGGATGCACTCATTCTATCTTCAGCTCTTGTGGCAGGAAGGTGAGCATCACAGAATGTCAGGTTGTTAGAAGAAATGGTTCTTACATTGAGGGAAGGTATGAGCAGAGGTCCAAAGTCCGGACATACTTCTATATTTTGAATTAAAGTATTTATATAAGTGAAAACCTATGTTTATATATCTATCCTTAAATGTGTTTCCTAGATCTTTTCACTTATTCCTGTTACCATCCTCCTTCTCCACCATCATGCTCACCCTTCTTTCCTTCTTATTAATTCCTCTCAACTAAATTTCTGTTGTTCCAGCTCCCCCAGTATCAATTTGTCTTTCAAACTGTTTATTTTAGTTTCCGCTCCTGGTCTAAAGTAAAATTTGTGTGCTGCTCAAGAGCTGTGTGGCTTTTCTTTTCTCTTGTTGCTGATCTGTTGGACTCCCCTCTTGGTTCACCCAGCTGGGGGTGTTCAGATGGGACTAACCCCTACCATGTGTCCCCAGTATTGCCCTCTGTCTTGGTCTGCACCAGCGAGGGAGCATCATGTCTTGAGCTGTTTCCGTCCTAGCATCCTCTCTGCCTTAGTTTCTCAACACGTAGACAATGTCCTCCAGGCATGCTGTGAGGATAAGGGATCTTGACCATCTCTCCTTCTTTTTCCTTCTTTGTGTGCTTCCATGTGGGTGTGGCATGCCAGATCAGCTCCCCACCTTGAAGCTTTAGTATTGTCCTCTGTAGCACATGCTTCTAAGGCAGGTGTCAGTTTGACTCTGAGGGGGCCAGTCCTGTAGGCCACCCTTTTCATGCATTGCCCTCACTGCTTGGTGCACCATGGTGGGGTCGGTATGAGCATTCCCAGATCTGTGGATACATAACTAATACTCTGGGTGGGTTAGTGCCCTATTTTCCCTCCCTTGCCATTTTCTCCCTCTCTCCCCCACCCTTTACTATGATGCCCTTTGAGACACATCAAAAATGTCAATAAATTTTTGAATTGTGCAATCAAAATATACTGAAAATCCAATAAATCATAACTAAAATTTGATTTTTATGAGTCAACTATGAGTTGGAATTGATTGTTCTCAATATCGTTATGTGCTATGCAACCCACAAAGATCTTTAAATGACACTGCTCTGTCTTGGGCCATCCTCACAATTGTTCCTGTGCACGTGCACCTCATTGCAGTCACCGTGTCACTCCATCTTTTTCAGGTCCTTCTTTTATTTTGCCTCTCTACCAAATAGGATGTTCATCTCCAGGGACTGAGCTCTCCTGAAAACATGTTCAAAATATATAAGGCAAATTCTGACCATCTTTGCCTCTAAGGAGCACTGACCCTTTTTCTTCCAAGACAGACCATTTTGTTTTCCTTTTAAGCAGTCCATTGTACTTTCAATATTCTTCTTTGGGACCATAATACAAATGCACCAATTATTTGATCAAATGCCAAATTTCCACATGCCTTTGAAGCAATAGAAAATACCATGGTTTAAGTCCAGCACAATTATTCCTTCAGGTAACATCCCTGATATTCAATAACCTAAAATGGTCTTGTGTTGCAAATTTACCTAATGTAATTCTTCATTTGATTTCTGAACTGCTGCTTCTGTGACACTTCATTTTCAAGAGAAATATTTGTTACCTTCAGCCTTCCTCTTTTATCATGATGATACCTGTTGGTCCAGTTGTTAGAATTTGTGTTGTCTTTATAGTAAATTATAATCCACTCTGAAGGTTGCAATGCTTGTTCTTCAGCAGCAAGTGCTTCAATTCTTCCTCACTTATGGCAACCAATGTTGTGCTTCTGCATGTCTCAGAATGTATATAAACCTTCCTTTAATCCTGATTCCATATTCTTCTGATAAGTCAGCTTCTCTCATTATTTGCTCAATATGTAGATTGAAAATAAGGGTGAGAAAATTCAATTCTGGTACACAACTTTCCTTATTTTAGACATGCAGTATTCCCTTGTCTGGATACACAATTGCTTCTTGCTTCATGTACAGGTTACAAATGAGCATAATGAAGAGTTCTGGAATTTTCATTACTCAAAAGCTAGTTCATAGTTTGTTATGATCCTCACAGTAAAACTTGTAGACATAATAAATAAAACAAAGGGAACATCTTTCTGGCAATTTTTTCTTTAGGACAAGATCCATCTGACATAAGTAATGATATGTCTTATATTCATCTTCTGAATCTGGCCTGAAACTTTGGCTACTCCTTGTCAATGTACTGCTACAATCGTTATGGAATGCTCTTCAGTAAAATTTTACTTGTACGTGAGATCAATGGTGCTTGTTTTATAATTTGGGCATTCTGTTCTGTCACTTTTCTTTGTACTGATACAAATGAGATTTTCCACAGACAATTGGCCAAGCAAGTGTCTTAAAAAATTCCCAGGGTATATGGACGAGTGCTTCCAGGGATTCATCAGATTATTGAAACATTTCAATAAATATTCCTGAAGCTTTGTTTCTGGCCATAGATTTTAATGCACCTTGAACTTTTGCTTGAAGCACCATTGGTTCTTGCTCACCTGCCACCTCTTGAAATGGTGGAATGTTGACTGCTGCTTCTGGGTACTGTGAATGTATATTCTTTCCTGCGTACTTTGATGTTGCTTGCACAATTCAATATTTCGTCCATACAGATTTTTAAGATTGAAACTGGAAGATTGGAATTTTCACTGAGTTCTTTCAGTGTAAAATAATAGAAGATATTCTTTCTTTTTCATTCTAACTTTAGGGATTTGCACATTTTCTTTATGATATTTGGCTTAGTCTCTTCAAATTGCTCTAATTGTTCTATTCAGTTCTCTGACTTCATCTTTTTTTTCCATTTGGTTTAGCTATGCTAAAATTAAGAGCAAAGTTCAGAGTCTCTTCTGACACAAACCTCTGTCTTTGATTTCTTTCCTGATCTTTAGCTTTCTTCATGAAGGATGCTTTGATATCCTGTGCCAGCTCATCAAGTCTTCTGTCAAGAGTTCAATGCATGAAATCTGTTCTTGATGTATTCTCTATATTCAGGTGAGACAGACTCAAGGTCTTATTTTGGTTCACATGTGCTTGTTATAATTTTCTTCAGCTTTATCCTGGACTTACATATGAACCAATGATGGTCTGATCCACAGTCTGCCCCTTGTCTGGCCCTTCAGCTGCTGAGGTTGAGTTTCTCCACGGTCTCTTCCCACATAGGCAGTAAATTTGTTTCCTGTGTCTATGTGTGTCATTGGAGAAGTGCATGTACATAGTTGTCTTTTGTGTGTTGAAACATGTACTTGCTATTAGCTGGTCATTGGTTTTGTAAAACGAATTAGGTGATCTCCAGCTTCTTTCTATCACCAAGTCCATATTTTACAATTATTTTCCCTTCTTATTTGTTTCCAACTTTTGCATGTCTATTAGCAATAATGAACAATGCATTTCATTGCAGGTTTGATCAATTTCTAAAAGAAATCAATTGTAGAATTCTTCAATGTCTTCATTACTAGCTTTTGTAGTTGGCGCATACATTTGAATAATAGCTGTGCTGTTTCTTTCAGTACAGACATGTATAATGTTATCAGAGGCAGCATTGTACTTCAGGAGTGATTTTGCAATATTCTTTCTGACAAAGAATTCCAATCTCTTCCTCTTGACTGTTATTCCCAGCATAGTAAATCACATAATTTTATGTTCCAAAATGGTCAATAGTCCATTTCAGCTCACTAATGTGTAGGATATTAGTGTTTAGGTTTTGCACTTTCCCTTTTTATATTTTTGATATTTAATTTTTGATTATTTCTACTTTTTCTTGATTAAAACTTCACATTTTCCCATTTCTGACCAATAGCAGACTTTGTAGTTTATTTCCCTTATCCTGAATGATGCCTCATCAGCAAATGAAGAGCCTGCCTGACTGATGTCATTGTGGTCAACAGCAATCCAAGAAAGCAGTTTTCCTCTTGTCACATTTCTAATGTCTTCAAACCCAAGGCACTATCCTCTGTGACAGTATCCAATCATATTCTGCTTCCATTCAGTAGGTGGTCAGCATCTGACAATGTGTCAAAACTATGCTTTCCATTGGTTGTACTGTTGTGGTTTATGTTTGGCCATGACAGTGGACACTATGTCACTGGTATCCCAAATACCACCAGGGCAGTGGTGGGATTAAAATAATTTATCAAATTTGACAAATGCGTCAAACTGATGAAGTATAAAAAATAGAGGCAAAGAAGGTGGTGTTGACCAACCCAGGGATAACTGAACAAGTGATTTAAAATCAGTGACGAGCTGGGTGTGAGCAGCCTGATAGGGTTTGAAGAAGAGCAATGTAACAGAGAGAAAATACTGACACCCAAATAGAGGCTGAACATGATAGTAGGACAAGAGGAAAGTAAAAGGAATAGAGGAAAGAACTGGGGAGCAAAGGGCAATTTATACAGGTTTAAATACAGGTATATACAGAGGTGAATATATTTATGTATAATGATAGGGAAAGAGATCTTTGTGCATATACTTATAGGATTAGTATTTACAGAGCAGATGGGCATTGGATCTCCACTCAAACACTTTCTCATTGCAAGAACACTATGTTCTATTAAATAGGCACTCCATGATGCTCACCTTCCCAACATGATCACTGAAGACAAATGTGTGCATAAGCAAAAGTGGTGAAGAAAGCTGATGGTGCCCAGTTATCAAAATATGTAGCATCTGTGGTCTTATAGGCTTGAAAGTAAACAAGCGGTTATCTAGCTCAGAAGTAACAAAGCCCACATGGAAGAGGCTCACCAGCCTGTGTGACCATGAGTTGTCAAAGGGATCATGTATCAGGCATCTAAGAACTAGAACTGTCCTAGTTGGCAAATCATCTCAGAGGCCCAACAGAGGTTTTCTCAGCAGTGTAGAGTGCTGGAGAGTGTTCCCTCGTGTGGTTGCAGCCCTCCTACAGAGGGCAAGCTGGAGTTCCCCTGCTATTTGGGTTGGGTTGCCTTAGATGGAGGGTATAGACCTGGAATTCATCAGTGGCCTATGTTAGGAAAGAGAGGGAGAACAGAGGAAAAACAGAGAAAAAGAAATAAAAAGATAAAACTGCACCTGTTGAGAAAGACAGCAGGAGGAGAACGGAAAGAAAAAAGAAAGAGTGGTAAGTAAGGAGATCACTGAGATTTGATTGCCTGTCTGTGGAGCTGGAGGAGTTCCAACTCTGCCTCCAGGTAGTGGTGTGGTGTGCCTGCTTGCTGTAGGCTTCCACAGGTGCTGGGAGGACCCTTGAAGGCAAGATCACAGCAGCATCAAAACATCAGCTCCCACAGTAGTATTGAGCACTGGAGTTCACTGATATGCCTTCCTTGTGCCATATGAAGCACTATAGCAGGGATGGGGCAGGGTTTTCCTCAGCCCCTTGTAGTATCCCAGGATAGGGAAGACCTCCCCAGCTGTGTGTTGAAACACTGAAAGTGGAGCAGGATTATTGTCCTATCTACACTGCTTATGCCCTACTGGCTCAAAGTTGTTTGTTTATATCCCTAACACCCACCCCGGGGAAACAGGGTCTTGTTATGTCAAAAGCCTCCTGGATGGCACTGTAGCCAAGTTGTGGCATTCCTTAGCATGAACTCCCTTCTTCTATTAATGTGTGCTAAGAGACTCTGTCTGCATGTTTCTTTGGGGTGGATCAATGAGCCTGGGATTTGCCATTTTTATGCAGAAAAAATATTTTCTCTTTTTATATTGGACTTAGGAGGTAATTTGATTTATTTTGGGGGCTGTCACACTGACCCCAGAGGGTGAGATCGAGATTATCAAGGAGGTTGTCTTCTTCTTGGCCAACTGAAATTGAATTCACCCCATGGACTATAACTATCTAATTATTTTCTGCCATGCCATGCCCTGAATCAGGCAAATTCCTCCTTTTCCTCCTACTCCAAGTTGTGGCTTCACACTGACCTTGCTCCCCAGGCTCTGAGCTCAAGGCAGCTCACGGTGCAGGGAGATCTGGTGCAGGGTTCTGTGCCTAGGTCTCAGAGGTTCTCCCTGTGTCTGGTATTATGTCCCCTTTAGAACATCAGCCTGTGGATGTCGCTCCTCTTGTGAAAGGGCTCTTGTGATAGCTCTTCAGCTGGAGCCCAGGAGCCCAGCAACTGAACCTAGAGTAACTTAGTGCATTCATGGTTTGCTTTTGTGAGTGGAAATCACAACAAAAACAGAACACCGGCCAGACCCTAGTATCCTAGTTCTAATTTTAGGACTATGCCTCCTTATCTCCTTTACCTTATCTCCCAATTTTCTTGTTCTGGCAACAGAGCTCTGGGTGTGTGAGTCTTAGCTAGATGCCATTTTTTCCCTCTCTTCCAGGATGCTTTCTTAATATACAATAACTCTTTGCTATAAAGATCTATCTTACATATAAATGAGTGTCTCTGGGGATACGTGTCTCTAGTCCACCTGGACTAAAAGAGACTTCGCCCTTCGATAACAATCTGTTCTATTTTCTAAAATAATTGAAGGCCAACGATCACATTTGTCAGACCATAAGACACACTTTGCTTCCCCCCCAAAAAAAGTAGGGGAAAATGAGGGTGCATCTTGTGGTCCCAAGTTTTGGTACCACAGAGCAATTGTTTATGATCTCATGTGCCCACTTACTGTCTGCTGCTGTTTGCATGCTGTGGAAGGCTATGTATTCCGGGGATGTCCTACCTCCTGGATTCCCAATGTCAGTCAGGCCACATGGTTGGCCCAGCTCATGCCTCTCTTCATTTGTCAATGAAAGTGATGATGGTTCTTGACACCATTGTTGAGGTTACACTGTCAAATATTACTATATCTTAATAAATATTTTAGTATAATGGTACTATTTGGTTCAGAATGTTTTTTTCTTGTTTCCCTGCTCTAAAAACTGGGTGTGTCTTATGGTCAGGTGCATTTTATGGTACAGATACAGTACTTGTTTTTGTTACAGGGATTTGGTGTATTCTTTCTTTTTTAAAACTTTTCATTGCAGCTTAGGTAATAGTTGATAGAGCAGATCATCAATTTTACATTCAAGAACTCATCCAACCTCCCAATGTCTTGCTCTGTATCTATCATTTTTTTGATATCTCCTTCTTGTTTAATATTGTCATCCCTGTCACCAAATTTAGCACCTGCCTATTTTCCAGCCTGTGATTTCTCCTGTGTGGCAGTTACCTAATAGGGTGTCATTTTGAGAATTAAGAGTGTAGGAATGGAGTCTAGCCTGTCAATCTTGCAATAGACAATGAGATCTCAGTGTGGGCATGGGCTTCTGAGAATTCTGGGAAATGTGGTAATTTCTTCTTATCTCTTTCGGTTCACTTCCTTGGAGATTTTCTACTGACAAGGCTTACTTCAAGCAGACATCCCTGAGGAGAAGCCCCATGGAACAACCCTAGGGCCCTGAGTCGGACAGGCCACATGCATACAACCAGACCTCTGAAGCAATAAACACCACTTGGAGACCTCTGTCAGCACTGAGATGCTTACAACGCCACTGGGTTCAAAGGCATTATACTCATCTTGCTTGTTCTGTGAGTCTGAAGAACACTTTATAGACTGGTAACAGACATATTGGCTAATATCAGACTTGTGGGCTTGGACTGGACTAGGTTGGAGAGATTTATTAATATTCAATCCCTCTTGATTGTAAACTTCTCCCTAATATACATATGCATGCCCATGGATTTGTTTCTCTACTCTACCCAGACAACACACCGTGGTTTCTTATCCTTTAACATTCTATCCCTGGTAACTCTAAAATATTTTACTTTTCATGTAAAATTCTCCAGTTCAGCCTTTATAATACTGTTTCCTTATTATATATGTTATTTATTGCTTGATCAATTTCATTCAGTATGCAGATTGTGGGTATATTTGCCAATGCTTACTTATTCATTCATTCTTCCATGGATGGGCATTTAGTGAATATATATATATATATAGATATTCACAAGATATATATATCTGAGAACATATATATTCTGAGAATTACCGAGAATTTCAGAACCTTCTGTAGGGTTCTGGTGGAAACTCTACAAAGACCAAGACTCAGTACTTTGAATAATATAGATAAATAATATTCTCTGGCATCAAATAAAGAAAAGGAGTCTTGATATTGAATCATATTATTATATTCATCTAGTCTCTATGCTGAAAAAATATTCCCAGTGCAACTAACAATGAGGAAGAATGCAGTATCGGTGGAAGAAGGCACATTAGCAACTTCCATTCACATATGATGCAAGCTTGCTTGTCAGTAGCAAATAGGATTTGAAAAACTCACTGATAAATATCAAAAACTCAGCCTTCAATATGGGTTACACCTCAGTTCAAAGAAAATAAAAATTTCTACAAATGAGAAAATCATCTGTATCAACATTAAAGAAGAAAATATTGAATTTTTCAAGAAATTCCTTTTATTTTGATTCATGATTCCTGCCCATGGAATCAATAATTAGAATTCAAACAAAAAATTGCACTGTATAAATATGCTGAAAATGCTTAATTTGAAGTGATAAACAACAAAGATGTCACTGTGAAAATCAAATTTTCCTGACTCAAGACATAGTATTTGCATTTGATATGCACATTTGAAAAGTGAACACTTAACTAAGAAGACTGACCAATTGATGCTTTATAATTATACTCTTGGTGATATTGATACGCTCATGATGTATTATTCAAGATTATTGACTACAACCATTGACTTTCAAAAGAATGAACACATTTGTTTGGGAAGAAGTACTGCTAGGATGGTATTAAGTCATTTGGACATACTATGAGAATTTTTTCAGGAAAGATCTGGAGAAGGATACCATATTGGAAAAGCAGAAGATTGACAAAAGGGAAACATTTCCCCCAGGAGATGAATTGACACAGTGGCTGAATCGGTGTGCTGAATTTTAGAAATGGGACAGAACCAATACTTTTTTTATTACATTATGCATACACTATACATGTTATACCCCATTCAGTGGTATCTAATAACAATATGAATACATTTTATTTAGTGTATTTTATTGTAATTCAAATTTTAATGTTTTTAAAACCACTTACCATATGCATATTTGTTATTTTTATTTTATGTACAGGATAATATTTTTATTATCAATAATATTAGATAAATTTTTATTCTAGTATATAAATTGGGAAAAGGAAATATTGTTTTAAACACAGAAATCTTCATAAAAGTTATAATAGCACTGTTAAGATCTCTATATAATCTCCATACTAATAAACTAAAGAACTGTGTTAAAAAGAAGTCAATATGTCTCCCAACAACTATTTGTTTAAAACATAACACAAACTCAGTGGAAAGTGCATGCAAATGATTCCATTAAGATTAATCTAGATTAAAAAGAGAGTATGCTTAAGAAGTTAATGAAAATTGAAGTGTTTCTTTAATTGTATACATAATTTACTTAGCCATTGGTTTAAAAATGATGCACTAATGCTTTCATTAAGATTCAAGTTTATAAGCAATTCAACACCACTAGGTTTGTCTTAAAATCTAAGTGGGAATTATCACCATGAGAAAATTGGGTAGGATAGTTCTATAGAGACTCCTTCTAGCATTCTGAGTAATACTTTATGCAGCTAACCACTGTGTCTTCAGTTCAAAAGCACCAGCCTCTCCACTGGAGAGAGAGGAGACTTTCTATTCCCTTGAAGAGTCTAGGAAACACACAGGGAAAGTTTTATCCCTTTTCGCATGGTCATTATGTGTCAGAATTGTTTTCATAGCAATTCATTATATACAAGTGATATTTCAATTTTGATAGAGTCAAATGATTAAATATTGAATAAAATGGGGATTTAATTTTACTAGAATATATTTTCCTAAAATTTTATAATGAGACAATAACTAAGTGATAGCTTACTAACGGAAAGTTTGGCAAGGGAACCCACTGGTAATGCCACAGAAGAGGTGACACTCTATTTCTTTAAAAATTTACCAAACAATGACAGCCTTTTTGAGATGCAATGGTGAGGTGGAAGTCCACTTTGTCCTAGGAGGTCTCTATAAGTCACACTCAACTTTATTGCCAACTGATGTCATCATACACCATCTTACATCATATGTATAGACAACTCATTTGAAATATACCTAGGTTTCCAGGAGGCCAAAATGATGGTGGGTGACTCAAAGGGCAGTAGCAGAGTTTGCTAGCAAGCTTAGATAAGAGGCAAGTGCCAGAACAGGAGGCATCAGATGAGTGAAGTTTGTATATGACCCAGTGGCAGACAGGGTGTTTTCAGGATTTGCAGAAAAGGAGCCCTGGTGATATGGTGGTTATGCATTGGACTACACACCACAATGTCAGAAGTTTGAAACCACCAACCACTCTGTGGGAAAGATGACGTTTGCTACTCTCATCCTTTAAAGAGCTATAGTCTTAGAACTCAAAGGGGAAGACCCACACTGCCTGTAGGATCTCTAGGTGTTATAACGGACATGATGGCATTGTGTTTAGTTTTTGAGCTAGTGGCAAATGTGTTCCCATACCAGGCCTCAGAATAGCCAGTCAGCTTCATCAATATTTAGAATGTTTGAGAAAGTAGGCATAGGCTCTCAGAAAGCAATTATGGCCATAGCATATTTTCTGAACTTATTTATCCTAGTGTCCCTTAAAAACAAATAAATAAAGTTATTCAGTGATGCCCAGGTAACGAAATACATTTGTACTATGGCTCATAATCCAGGATAAAATGTGTGTATCTGCTTTTGCAGCTCTATGGGACTATTCCAGTAATTAGAGGAGGCAGTGTCTCTCACTTTGGAGAACACTGAATGAGGCTTTGCAATGCCTGCTTTCTTTTGTCCATCCCTTGTGGGACAGGACCTTATGATTTGCTCTTTCCCTGCTCTGCCATAAAGTTCTGAAAGAACAGAAACTCTAGTAAACACTGTGCTTAGTGTGTTTTCCTTTTGAGGAAGATCTGCCTTGTCAAAGTAGAGTCAAGTTTAATGCAGAGAGTTAACGGCTTCTGGAGCAGTCATCTCATTTCGAGTAGTACTCCAGCTTCAACCGACTCAGCTACAAGCATCACATAATAATTTGAACTTGACATATACAAACAAAGCTCTGGGAAATGACAGACTAACAAATTAGACTTTTCAAGAACCTGTGAAACAAAGATGGCAATCACTCATCTATGCCAAGAAAATTATAAGGTATGTACCTAGTCATCTGATTGAAAAAAATAAGTTCTATATTTGTATTTATTCCAGTGTAATGTTACCCAAGGTTATGTGTGAAATATCAAATGGATCTTTAAAATCACATGCTATTGAAATCTCCTGAGGATTGATTTAATAATGTGCAGCAATGCATTGAGAGCGTGCTGTCAAAAAGTCAAGTCTTGTTAAGGAGAAGATGTAAACATAAGGAATATTATTATATTTATCAGTTGATCTTGACTGAACATAGTATATTCCCTAGAGATGTGTACTTGTGTTTTATTCACTACATAAAGGAACTCACTTTTATGCATTTTAACACACTATTTAAAATACGTTGAAGACCGGGTGTTAGAACTCTTCATTGTGTTTGTAAGATATCTGCAAAGGGAGCAAGGAATGGTTATGTGAGCTTAACAAGGGAACACTGGTTGGTTTTGCATTAGGAAAGGTGTGTGTTTTGGTTGTAGCTTTCACCATACTTATTCAGTCTTTTTACTGAGCAAATACTCAGAGCACTTGGGCTATATGAAAAAGGACAGAGTTTAAGGATTCAAAGAAAGCAAAGTCATTATGCAGACTGTGGTGAGTGAATAATCAAATGAGGTTCTATAGTCAAAGTCTCTTACTCCTACCAAAGGGCTTTTCCCAGCTTGGGTCTGGTAAAAAGTGAGGAAGATAGTAATAGGATTTCGCTGTGAGTAATTTTTAGGATTTCCTGAAGTGTCACCTTGATGTGTATAAAATGGGACCTCTGAGAGATAGAAGATATCATTACCAACATGATTCAAGGTGTGCTTTGGATGAGAGATAATTGAGCAGTGACAATCTTGGATTCAGAAGACAGTCATACAATAGGAAGAGCAGCAGTGGAACCAGGAGCCAAAGGATAGGTCTAAGTGATGGATTCACCCATTATGGAGTGAGTACAGATGAGAGCTTTTGTGCAGCAAACCAGCTTGCAGAGTGAGTGCCTCTGGGCACTAATAGTGGAAGTTGAGCTTCCTCATGCAAGGAAGTAGAGCTGAGTACCTTTAGGCTAAGGTTTACTGAAGTAGGGTACCTCTAAGCCCTTAATTGAGTAAATTGGGTGTAAAGATAGTATTAGTACAGGTAGAGTAAATAAACAAATCCAGGGAGCCTTAAGTGTGTATAAGGAAGAGCTTTAGGAACAAGAACATTGGAATATTGAGAAAACATCTCAACCCACTCCAGATCAAGTCCATAAGCACCATATTAACCCATATACCTGATACTAATCTATAAAGTTCTCTTCAGACTCACACAGCACATGCAAGAATACCAAAGGCAGGAAGATGACAGAACAGTGGGAGGAAGGTCTTTTGACTCCAGATACTGTAAAGATATCTCAATGCTGGGAGGGGCCTCCATGTGGCTTCTCCAGCTCTCTGGGTTCTGGTTGCATCAAGGTAAGTCCATGTGGATTCTCCTCAGGAATGTCTCACAGGGAGAGTCAAGAGATGGTGTCTCCCATCTGCAAGGAGGAATACCAGAGTTCTCAGAATCCTCAGGAGAAGGCCATACCAACACAGAAGTCTCCTGGGCTATGACCTGATTAACAGACCAGACTCCACCCCTTCACTGTTAATCCTCAAAAATTAACAAAAGATTATGTAACTGTCACAAAGAGTTACAGGTTATGCCCAGAGGGCATCTATTAGCAAATGAATGAATTTGGTATCATGTCCAGATTAAACAATTTAATCCTGAGCATTTCTCACTAGCACCATGAGTCATTGACTTCCCTAATGCAAAGCAAAAGCAACTCAATGTCATTGAGTCAATACTGACTCATATTCACCCTTTAGGACAGGGCAGAATTGTCCCTGTGTCTTCAATTGTAACTGTTAATGGAAGTAGAAGGTTCCATGTTTCTTCCTCAAAGTAGCTGGTGATGTCAAAGTGCTGACTTATCATATAACATACAACTAATAACTAGTAGGCAACCAGGGCCCCTAACTATCTTAGCAAACTCTACTAATCATGGATTTTGTCTGTGAGTTCTGTGTTGCCTTTGCAATGGATATTAGAACCCAGAGATTAAGCATAAAGCACTGATTAACCAGTACAGATAACAATGCTTCTTGCTGAAAGAGAGGAGAATGTGAAGCACTTGCCGATAAAATCAGACAGTAGCCTTCAGTGTGGATTGTAACTCAGTGTAGTGGAAATAAAATTCTTTACAACTGAGCCCATAGAAAGCATCATAATAAATGTAGAAGGGTTTGTAGTTGTCAAGAATTTACTTTTGCTTGAAACCAAAATCAATATTTATGGAAGCATACTTTTTCAATCTATAACAGAGCAAATAGAGAAGCTGGATTATATGAAGAGAGTGTGGCATTACTACAAGAAGATGGCTGAAAAACAACCTGAGATATGAAATAACACAACCATGTTTATTGAAAGTGAGAAGGACTTTAAGTACTTGTAGATGAAGATCAAGGACTGCAGCTTTCAGTATGAATTATCACAAGACCAGAATTAAACCAGTAGGTACATGGAGGGGAAAATTAAGTTATCTTGGATTTTCTCTTGCTTGGATCCACAGATATTCCCATGGTAGCAGCAGTTAAGTAATAAAAAATGTGTTTTATTAGGTAAATCTTCTATGCAAAACTTCTATAGAGTATTGAAAAGCAGAGGGGTTGCAATAGGATTAAAATATAGCTGAACCCAAACCATGTATTTTCAGTTGCCTCCTATGTATGGTAAAGTGGAATGTTGTGTAAAGAAGACCAAAGAAAATCTGTTCTTTGAAAGGTGGTGCTGGAAAAGAATATTGTATGTCCCATGGCTTGCTGAAAGAGGACCACTTTCTTAAAAGACGTACAGCCAGAATGCACCTTAGAGTCTAGAATAGGGAGACTTTCTTTATAAACTTTGAATATATTCTAAGAAGAGGTCAGTCTCTGGAGAAGGACATCATGTTTGGTAAAACAGAGGAGCAATGAAAATGTGGGCCTTCAAAAAGAAGGACATGGTGGTTGCAAACTCAGCTCAGACACAGGAAAAATTGTACAGATGGTGCAGTGTTTCATTCTGTTACGCGCATGGTTTCTATGGGTAGGAACTCATATAGCACCCAATAGCAACAAAATCTGACTGGATAGCACCCAGTAACAACGACAGATGAATGTGAGATTGTATAATCTATGTGGGAGATCGACCAGCTCTGTTAAGTGAAGTGGACCACACATGGAGTAATCGCTAACCACAAACCCAGTCGTCTGAACCCACTCATTGCTCTGTAGGAGAGAAATGAGGCTTTTTACTTTTATTAAATATTAAAATCTTATAAGCCTATCCACTCTTCCTTAGGTGGGTGCTATTAATGACAATTTTGTTTTAGTGAAAAGCTTTTGTCTTCGGTGCTGTTTTGTTTTGTTTGGGTTCGATTTGGCTTTGTTTTGGATGAGGAAGATCACAGAAGAATTGATACAAGTGAAAAGTATTTGGAGTATGGATTATGATAAGGGTTGGTCCAGTCCCCAATAAAATGATTGAAAAGTAGAAGAAGAACAGAAAATTATTTGGAAGCATCATGGACTGCCAGAAGAAGATGAACATCTGTACTGGAAAAAGCACAGCAAGGATGATCCTTAGAATGGAGAATGAAAAGACCTCATCTTTCATACTTCGATATGTTAACAGAAGAGGCCAGTCCCTGGAAAAAGACATCATGTTCAGTAAGGCAGAGGGTTCATGATAAAGAGGAAGCCCATCCAGGAGAATGATGGGCACAGCGGCTACTGTAAGGGTCTTATTTTCACATAGATGTGAGGGTGGTGCAGATCTGCCCGCATGCTGCTCTGTGGCACAGAGGTTTTCTGCAAGTAGAAGAGACTCAAGGGCACCTAACAACAGGTCACATAGCTATTCATTCAAAATCGTGATGCTAACTGAATTATTTTATTCAGTTTTATTAATGAAGTTTGTATCTGAAATTGGAATTCACCATTTTTAGTCATTCCCTCACCAAGATATGTTCTAAGAAGATAAATGGCTAAATATCATAGGTATACATAATGAATTACAGATAACATATAAAATATTTAGAAACATTAATAGAAATTCACATATTTATTTTTCCAATCCCTAAATCACATGTGCTACATACAATATCTTTAGTGACTTCTGAAGTAATTTGGGAGAGGGATTATATAGTTTCATATTTTAGGTGTGTAAAATAATATTGAAATATTAAGTTAACTTATGTGGCAAGTCATTATATGAGTTGCAAGTCATGATGACCATATAAAGCTATTGCATATTGAAAACTTCCTTCTGCTGATTTAAAATAAATGCAAAACCAAAGGACTTGGGTTTTAGCTTCTTATTTAACTTACCTGACTTAAACTATTTTATTATTTGGGTTTTACGTAAGGGAAACAATATTAAGTATATTATTGACTTAGCATGCACTATATTTTTGTCTTCATTTAGCTATGTCTTATTCACAGTATTAGTAAAACTACAATAAAATATGTTTGCTTATTATAGCATATAAACTATGTTCAAGACTTGTGTTAATTACAATTGTGTTGGCTGTTTTTCATGGTGTCTTTCAGCATAATAGAACAGAACATTTCCAGGTCCCTCCTCTTGCTGACATAAGTATGTGTGAAATTTTTTGCAGATATTGTATCAACTAATACCATTGATTGTTTCTGTTATTTTGCTGACTCTATATTTTAAAAGTAAACATGAAAAAATAGACATGACCTTTGTTTATGATTTCATATTCCTGAAGATATGTTCAAAGCAAACATGCCATCTAATTTTCTACTAAGGAATATTCTGATTTTCTTTCTAATAAGACTGTTTTGTTTTCGTTTTGCTTTGCCTGGGTAAAGGAGAGAATCAGTGAAAAAGAGAATAACCCTTGACCAAATGGATTGATTCAGAGGCTGCAACAATGGGTTAAGGTATAAAAACCACTGTGACAACAGTGTGGGACCCGGCAGAGTGTTGCTCTGTTGTACAAAGAGTCTCCATAAGTTGATGGCTGTGTTAAAGCACCTACCAACAATGGCAAGTATCTCACATTGTAGCTTTATCAAAAATGCTTCCTTGGTAATTAGTGTTACTTTAATATTAATAATTTATTTCCCAAGTACATCAGCATCATTAAATAAGAAACTTATGAGCATAAAAGACTGACATATACAATGGCTACCACACAATGTAAATGAATAAATAGTTTACATTACCCAAGGAAACCTGAACAAGGAGACTAAATATAATACCATGAACAAAACAAAACTCACTGTCCTGGAACCCATGAGGATTCATAGCCATCCTGCAAGATAGGATAGACGTCGCCTGTGGGTTTCCAAGATGGTAACTCTTTGTGGCAGTTGAAAGTCTCATATTTCTCCCAAAGTTTGGCTGGGTGCTTTCAAACTGTTCACCTTGCAGTTAAAGGCTTAATGTGCAACATCTTTGCCAGCAGGATTCCCAATAGAATACAATTTCTTTAAAAAGTAAATTTAGTTCTTTGGATGAAGAAATTTGAGTCATATAAATGTCTTATTTTGGGTATGGTCCACTCATCTATTTCTCTTATAATGTATTTTGTTTTATCATAACCTCTGCTATATTTGATAGTATCTTGGTGACCCATAATTTTCCCTTCTGCTTGTGCCAGAAAGCATCAATTATGGAAAGCATATGAAGAGTTTGGAAGCCATATGCATTGCTGGCAGGAGTGTAAATACGTGTAACCACTGTGGAAGATGGTACAGTGCTACCTCAAAAAAATTGGAATAGAAATTCCCTTAGGATCTAGCAATCCTTCTGTGGAGTATGTGCCCGAAAGAAGTAAGAGGTATAGCATAAACAGATATAGGTAGCCCAAGTTCATTGAAGAACTCTTTATAATCAAAAGGAGAGAACAAGCTAGACAGCCCATCAGCAGCATAGCAGATAAGGATGCTTTGGTCCATACACACAGCAAGCTACAGTCGATCCATCAAAGCAATGATGAGATCATGAAGAGTCTCATAGCATTAATGGACCTGGAGAACATTATTCTGGTCCAAAATTAGTCAATTCCCAAATGACAAATAATGTTTAAGATTGCTGGTATAAAAGATAAAAAAATAAATATTTTCATACTAAAGGAACAAACTTGGGAGGTGACCAAAGAGAGAAGGCAAATGAGGGAAGGTGAAACTGGATCCCCTCCAGTCGGTTGGCCAGATGGTCTTCCAAATATCCTGGGAGAGATGTGTAAGTGGTTCTACAGTCCTTCATCTATTTCTTCAAATATTTCCATTGGCATTCTAAGAAGTCAATGTGTTAGTCTGGGCAGACTAGAGGAACAAATTTCATAGACATGCATATAGGTATAAGGGAAAGGT
Source organism: Nesogale talazaci (assembly GCA_004026705.1). NCBI lineage: Eukaryota > Metazoa > Chordata > Mammalia > Afrosoricida > Tenrecidae > Nesogale > Nesogale talazaci. The sequence goes on from PVJH01002001.1 coordinate 70,337, forward strand.
TTATATACAAGAGGAACAGGACATTGAGCCCAGTTCAGTACAAAGTCGTAAGTCCGATATTAACCCATATGCCCAAAATCAATCTATAAAGTCTCCTTCCGATTTACGAAGTCACAGGTGCAGAATTCTGGTGCTGGCAGGGTCTCCCCATGGCTCCTCGCTTCCAGGGCTCAGGGTCCATCAACAGCATGCCGCTCCAGCTTCAGAGTTCTGTCTTCATCAGGGCAAAGCTGTGTGGTGGCTCCGCCGGCTCCTCCAGCTCCTCAGATGCTGCCATCTTGACTTTTCCGTGACTCATCACCTCTGAGAGTGACTCCCAACAACTGGGGAAGATAGCTTCTCATCTTCATGAGGGAAATATCACGAGATTTCCCAGAAGTCTCAGGAGAAAGCCATGCCCACAAAAAGGCCTCATTGGCTACTCAATGGTTATCTCCAGATTAACAGGCTAGACGCCACCCTTATATTTTAATCATAAAATTAACATAAGCAATGACTGCCACAGTCAAGGAGTCTTGTTTCAGCTAATGGCTTTAGTGCACCTTGAATTTCTGCATTTAACTCCTTTGGTTCATGTTCATATATGATCTCCTTAAATGGTTCGTGTTGACTAGTAATTTTTACTACAGTGACACTGTCTTCTCATACTCTTTTGATACTTCCTCCATCAGTCAATATTTTGCCTATAAAGTCTTGCAATACTTCAATTCAAGACTTGAAATTACCTTCAGTTTTTTCCGTTTAGGTATTACTGAGTGTGTTCTTCCTTTTCGTTTTTCTAACACTGGGTCTTTGCACATGGCATTACTTTACTTGACTTTGGCTTTTGCACCTTTGAGATTTTCTTTTCACATCTTTGATATTGTTCTTTGATTTGATTAACTACTCTACCTTTAAGAGCCAGTTTCAGAGTCTCTTCTGATATCCACTTTGATCTTTCCTATCTTTCGTGTATTTTTAATGACTTTCTTTCTCCTTCAGTAATGGAAGCAAATCAGGGTTTCTATCATAGTATTCAACACATCACATCTGTTCTTCAGACATTTGAGAAATTCAGATGGATATTTTCAAAATCATAGTTTGGCTCACATAGATTTGTTTTTATTTTCTTCAGCTTTATTCTGAAATTACGCACGAGCAATCAATGTTCTGTTCTACAGTCAGCCGTGACCTTATTTGAGCTGTTGAAATTGAGTCACTTCATCTTCTTGTCTCACAGATAGAATCAGTTTGATTTCTTTGTGTACTACCTAGAGTTTAAGAGGTCAAACATCTACTTCTGTGCTTTGACTCTTGGACAAGCCTTTCTCTCTCCCTCTGTCTTATTTTCAGCAGTTTCTCTGCACTGAGACAGTAAATCCAATGGATGCTCTGTACTCCTGACTTCTTTTTCTCTTTACTAGCTGTTCTCTCTCTTATAAGCTACAGTGTGATAAAAATCACATGCCAGGGATTGCAAAACAAGCTCTCCGCCATGGTGTCAATACCAACTCCTGGGGACCCCCCTGTGGTTTTCTGAGACACTAATTGTCTGTGTGAGCAGAAAGCCTCCTCTTTCTCCAGTGGTGATACAGGTTGTTTTGAACTGTCGCTAATGGAGATCACAGTCCAAAGTGATCTTCACCGCCATGGCTCCTTTAAAATAAACTAAAATCATTTGACAATTTCACACCTATTTAAATTAATTTGAGCACATTAATGAAACCATAAAGAATTATTACACTACAATTATAAACATTATAGCAGTCATTTTGATTTATTGTCTTGCCATACTAAAAGTATTTACAAGAAGATAGATCATAAAATCTAAAAGCCTGCCAGGGACTGCCCCTTATATGATATCAGGATGTGATCTGAATAAGGGAGCTGTACACACTCTAATCTCATGTATAGTTTTAGGAGTGAACACATCATTTTAAAAATGTGGTCTGCTTGCATCGTTACATAACTGGCTAATTATTGAGGACCAAATGCAGTCAAGTTGACACATATTTTGAAAGGGCATGATTTAATTCATGGCAATAGCAAATTTGGCTTCATTCCACTTCTCTTTCTATTAGCTGGAGTTTTCTAATGGACTTTAATAATAGTCTCTAATATATTTTCCACTAAAGTGTTACTAAAATGTGGATTTTAATATGGTGGCTATACCTTTCAGCAGAAACCCCGCTATACCATAGAAAATAGGTGTTGCTTGTTAACTATAGATGGAACCATTTTCAATATTCCTTTACTGTTTGTGTTATTTCATTCTCACAAGTCCAAATGAAGAGTAGTAAAACAGTTCTCATTTAATAGCTAAGGAAACTGAGACTTTAGAAAGTATGTAACTAGGCGCTGGTCACTAAATTGGTGGGACAGAAATATAAAGCTGCTTTATTCTCATGCTCAAGTCATCTCTGAATCACCGTGCTCTACTCATTCAAATGGTCCAAAACAAATTCACAATCAGTGCATATATGAGCGCTTGTTCACTCTCATACATTGCTCATTCAGCTTAATTCTGCTTCACAGCTGTGCTTTTTGAAATTGTATCTTCAATCTTTAATGCAATCCCAAAATTTCTAAAACTCCTAGTTCAGTAAACTTTTATTTTTATAGCTATGACTTTAATGTATTTCTGAAAAGTTCTTAAATATTGGCAGAGATGCAAGTGAAACCCAACTTCTCTGATATAAAATCACGACTTTATCATCTATTCTATATCCTATTGTATAATGGGATATACAAGATTGTCTTTAGTAAGTTCATTTTTATTTTTTATCATAGGAATATTGAAAAAAATAATATAAAAGTCAGTGGAAACTAAATCAGATGCTATTCTGTAATATTTTATAGTGTATACTTATATTTTGCAAATACACATTGAATTTATAGGATAGACTAATCTACATGAGCACAGAAATAGTCTCTGTCCCTAAAGAGTTTATATAATGGGCATGAGAAGAAAGGAGAATTGAAATGAAGATTCAGATAATTAATCTTATTTTGTGTTGGACAGTCATACATGATGTCAGAGAAGGGGGGTGAGAATAAATATAGAGCAAAGTAAATAAAACTTAAAGTTACAGATAGTCAAACTGAGAGTTAAAATTTATATAAAATTTGGAAAGAATTTGTGGAATTAATTGCCTTGAAGGAAAGTGTTTCAACCAAAGAAAATGACTAAGGTAAAGATATAAGAAAATATCAACAAGTGTATTCAGGCATCTTTAAGAAGATTAGAACACGAGGAATGAAGTAAGTAAAATAAAGAACTATGGAGGGTAGGATCATGTCCATTTTTCTGTCAATATTTAAGTGTGTGTACATATATATATACATACACAAAAATAATATAATCTAATTTATATATTTAACCCCCTATAGTACTGGCATGTTGCAAGTAGACTTGAGAATATATGCATAGACTCAAAAATAACTCTTAGGAAGTTACATGTATATAACAGAAAGGTAGTGAATAGTGTCAAATATTGCTAAGAGGATATGTAAAGAACATTATGTTAACGTGAGATAATTCAAAAAGTGCTTCATGTCATTTGTAAGATAGAAATTGAGTTCGATAACTCTATCTTTACTTCCTATCATGTAAAGTTCTGTCTTAGTCTGAATAGTGTCTGCTCATGATAGTTTTGTTTTGGGTAGAGTTTTCTTTTAGAATAATACTAGCAAAAAGAAAATGTTACTAGCTGGAAATATTCTATATCAGAAGAATATATGAATAGAAATTTGCATTTAGAAAATATTTGATATTAAAAATGCTATGTGCTTTTTTTATTAATGAAACCAGTAACAATATTTCTCTTCATTATTTACATTCTTTCAAAACATTTTATTTTACTTGATCTAAAATAAATAAGAAATTTGTAGTTACCATATATATTCGAGTATAAGTTGATCCCAAATTTTCAAACCAACATTTTATTTTAAAATTAAAAAAAATATTTATTTTAAAAATTCTAAGTAACCTTATATTCAAATATATATGATACATTACAAAAAAAAATGCACCCAGTTCTAGGTTTAATAAGTGAAAGTAGTTACATGGAAACTTTTACAAATTAATACAATGATAATCTGATATGTATTTGCTTTATTCATAAGAGCAAGTGATTGAAATAATTAATATTGGTTACTCTATAGAATAGCATTACTGTAAGTGAAAATAGAAAAGTATGAGATTAATTGGAAGAGAATGTAAAATTCAAAAGTTACATTATATACTTGAGATTTATTAGGTATCTAGCTTAGGGGGGTTTGTCCCTCCCATCCCACAGATGAGGTTGGAAAGAAATTAGGTAAGCATTAGACACCTATGAAGACCTCAAACTGAGCATGCACATATGCAAGTCGCTACCAAGACAGGTGGAAGGTACATCTGGATGTGCCAAACTAGGTCCAGGGTCATGACACTGCCAATGAGATCAACTGATACCAACAACCACGCCTTTCCCAAGCCAGGGGGTGGGCTGGAATAAAGGCAGGGAGAGGGGCAGGATCTCCCTCCAGGCCTTACACAAGGGCCCACAGCCTCTGGATCCACATGCTCTTATTCTCTAGCATTCTTGGATTTCCAGCCTCCTGGGATTCCCCTCCCCGCCCTCACTTCCACATATGTGGATGTTCTCTCCATGTGATTGTTCTTTCCCAGTTGTGAACACTTTGGGGACTGTAAAACCTGAAACTTGTCCAGATCTTCATAAAAACACACTTAGATTACAAAATGGCCTTCAGCATGAATTCTTTCATCATGCAAAGCAAAGAACTGAGGTAGGTATTACTCACTCCAGAAGTCTAACAGATATTTATCAGAAAGTAGGGTATGAACCATAAAATGAGAAAATATATGATTGAAAATATCTGGTTTTTCCTGAATTAGTTAAATGGAATTGAATCAGTAGCATTTAGTATTAAAACTTTTAAGAAAACAAAAATTAATTTAAAATATTTTCATATCGGGGCCAGTAGTACTGGATGTAGTACTGGATGGGTGGAGGGAAAGAGGGGTAGAGAAGGGGAGCCATCTACAAGGATCTACACATAACCTCATACAGGGAGGACAGGCATTAGAGGAGTGGGCGAGGAGAGACATTGGACAGTGTAAGTTATGTTATTTATGGCTTGAGGGTTAGTGGGGGAGGAGGGAGCAAGGATGGAGGGGAAAAGATGAGAAGCTGATGTCGAGGGCTCAAGTGGGAAAGTGGATATTTGGAGAATGATGATGAAAGCAGGGATGCGAAGATGTGTGGTGCAATATGTTTTTATCTATTGTAAAAAGCGATGTATGGATCCCCAATAAAATTTATTTTTAAAAATTAAAAAATAAAATATTTTTGTATTAATATAAGCTGGAATAAATTGTTTTCTCTGCTTTAAGTCCTGAAATAGTTCCAATTTAAGTACCAAAAATATAACTACAGAATATTCTAAAAGGTGACAAAGGAAACATTACTAATATGAAAAGTATAAAATACAGTTAAATGAAAAGAAAATGTGAATCATGGAAGAAAATATTTAACCATTTTTTTAAATTGAAATAAGGGTACCATCATCATTTGGAAGGTACAAAATGAAAAATATAACACTGCTAATATATAAGAATTCATGAATAAATAAATAAATAATATATTAAAATCATATTTTTCCTTTCATTCAGATTAAAATTAAATCTTTCCCCCACACAATTGCAAGAACAATTTCTTTACATAGCGGTTAAAATAGAAATATCAACACCTCCCATGTAGAAACCATCACATGCCACACACAGATATGGAAAGACAATCTAAATATGAAATTAAAATCATAAGGTTATTTATATTTCTTCTTGCATCCTTATAGTCATATGAATTATGCATGATATCAATAGGTAAGAATTCTCACTAAGATCTCAGTTCTTTCTTTTGGATCTTTTAATTTTTATTTCCCTTTCCCCCAAAAAGACTCAATGCAAAAGAACATACTAGCTCATGTGAAGGGGATGGTATTCTTGGAAGTATTTTAATTGACAAAATGAAAATAATCCATATTTGAGATAGCCTTATATCCATTATTTTGGTTTTCAGAGTTAACCTTCATTTCAGCCTCACTTTGCAAATAATGTATCCTAAATAAGTAATTTTAAGGAAAATTAATTTATTCACATGTTTTAACCCCCACCCCTCCCTGTACGGCTGTTCCCTCAGTTTTGGTTTGTCAGTCCCCTGTTGCAACCCCAGGTGCTGTCAGCATACCACCAAGGACGCATTCAGTTAGCATACCTGGGATTCACTTATCTCTGCATCTACCAACCTATCAGCACCCTCTTTCCCTCACCCTGCATCCTCCTGCGTCCTCCTCCCCACCTGCCACACCGGCTTTACTGAGAGGAAACCTACTTGAGCTGCACTGGATTAACACCTACTGCTACAGCTCTACAAGTCACTTTACCTTATTCCTCTCATTTGTGTGTGTGTGTGTGTGTGTGTGTGTGTGTGTGTAACAGAGGGCTTTAATTTTTATAAAGCTGGAGCAGAGGAGTCTTTCCTGGTTTATACAGCAGAGCTAACACTGCCAAGAGTCTGATAATAAAATTCACCCACTCTTCCCTATATTGTGTTATACTCATAGATTTTTGAAGATAATTATTATTAATCCATGGAGAGTATATAGGAATTTACAAACTCCCAAGTCTTCCTGAAGAGAAATGTAAGACATTTCCCTCTAAGGAAAGAATTATATACTGAACATCTGCCTTGTGCTTTACCAGGAAAATATTCATGATGTTGATGGAGAAGGGAGATGGCTGATCATTAAGATGGCCCTGAAGGCTGTAGGTTGTTTTTCTGTTATGCTTCCGGTGTGGAGTGAGAGGACCTGACTAAAGAATTCTTCACATGGTTCCACTGTAACAAGGTGTAACACTGTGCAAGGTCTTTGTTCTAGAGTCAAAAAGTGTCTTTAACGTGAAATCAGAACCTATTTGCTGCTCCACTGGCCACCGCGCAGATGTTGCCATAAACCTTTGATGGAGGATTTCCCAGAATGAGGTTGCAAGTGGCAGTTATTGCTATCGTGGTATTCTGAAAAGAATTAAGAATTAAGAATTAATTAAGAATTTGTTTCTCCTCAACAAAAGGAATGATTATTCCATTCTCTTTCAAAGGTGTGGATCTCTTCGCTGGGGCTTGGCTGTACCTTATTTCTTCTTCTCCACCAAGAGCTATCCCCAGAGAAGGCTGGTAAGACCAGTCTCTTCCTGGGCCTGGCCTCCTCAGTGTCCAGGAAGCTCAGGCCTGTGTTTCTTCGCCCTTGACCTCCCTTGCACCAGAGGGAAAATATCCTTGTTTGGCCCCAGTGTTCTGTGCCTCAGTCTTGCCTTCCACATGGAGTGGTTTGCAGCAAGACTGGGACTTCCAGCTCAAACATGCCAAACACTGTCTAGACACAAATACAGCCTGGTGGAATGGAATCTCAGGGCTCATCTTCTAGATGATCAGTTGCCATATTCCCATCCCAAGTTTTATAGTCCCATTTCTTCCAAATCAGCGCTGTCATTTTAATATCAGACCCTTTTCTGGGTTGAGCATTATGGTGGTGTAATGCAGCTCTTAGGTTTCTGGATTGGGGTTACCTGGGGTCTTTGTTTCAGAACACTGAAAGAATTCACGCAGCAGAAGTGTTTTGTAATTCAAATGAGTTTTTATGCAAGAAAGGGAAAGCTTTCAGGCATTACTGTCTCATTTGGGTGCACATTATTTCCAGAAAGTGTGCCAGGTGGAAACCCTGCTGGGGTTTGGAACCGGGCATGAGTAACCACTTGCAAAAAAATACGAGGATGAGGAGCATGAAACCCCCCTGTCCTGCATTTTGGAGTCTTCAGAAATTAATAGAGTTTGTGGGCCCGCCTGGGCAGACATTCCCACCCTTAGCTTATAGGAGGCACCAGATGAAAAGAGGCTGGGGGCTGGTCAAGAGCCTATTGGCCATGGGTAGGCCTGGAGAGGTCCTGATTGGGCATGCAGGTGTGTGTCCACCCTCAGGTGGGAGGAACAGGCCCTCCCCCCAACTGAACAAGAGCAGAATCAATGCGGCCTGTTGTGTGCTAAAAGAGCCAAGAGGGCTGCTGGAACAGCATGCTTGCCTCTTATTCACTCCCACCCCTCGGCCAGGGAAGGAGTGGTTGAGGACATTGACCAATATTTGGACTGCATTTAAGCACACCTGTGTGATGAAATGGACCTCAGTTGTGGCTAGTTTGGGTTCACCTGAGCTTGATGCATATTCATCTGCCCATCCCCAGTTCTAGATTTCTTCAAAGGTTTCCAATTAGTGTGCCTGATCTCCCTGGAATGCCTCTGTATGGCCCTGTGCAGGCATCGAGGAGACAAACCTCTGTGTCCCTAATCTAGTGACCTACCACAGCCACTTGTATGATAAAACTCTGGACTTGGTTTTCCACAACATTAGCTCTTTTACTCGAAGAGATAAGACTTTCTGTCATGGCACAAGTAGAAGCTTTGTGGTTATTCATTAAGCAGTCAAATGTGACCTTTGAAGATCTTGTAAGGTAATGATTACACATCGGTGGTGATGCACAAGACCAGCAGTCCACAACCACCAGCACTCTGCAAGTGCAAGAAAATGCCTCCGTTATGAATTGCAATTTCTGAAACTTAAAGGAAAAGTTCAACCCGTTCCTGATTCCGGAGTGAGAATTGGCTCAATGACTATGAATTTGTCTGTTTTTCAGTCTGTAGCTCTGAGTATTTCTGTTTTTGCCTGGTTTATTTTAAGATTCACCAACCTACCAGCTTCCCTAAGTGAGGGAGACTTGAACACTTCCTGCTGAAGATCAAATATTACAGCCTTCAGTATGATTTACAGCTCATTGTAAAGAAAACAGTTCTCGTATCTGAACCACGAGAAAAGGAAAAAAGTAGAGAATTGTCAAAAATTTTGTTTTCTTTGGATCCATAATCAATGCTCATTGAAGCTGTGGTCAAGAGATCAAACCACTCATTGAATTGGGTAAACCAAGTACACAAGGCCTCTTTCACATGTTTAAAAGCAAGGATGTTACTTTGACCACTAAGGTGGGTCTGATCCAAGCTATACTGTTTTCAATTGCCTCATATACACATGAGAATTGGACACAGAATAAAGAAGAATCATTTAAATTTTGATATTTATGGAAAATATTGAAAGCTCTGTGACTGTCAAGAACAAACTAATGGGAAGAAATACAGCCAGAATGACCCCTGGGAAAGGATGCAAGATTTTATCTCATATAATCTGTACACGTTGTTAAGAGATACCTGTCCTTGGAGAAGAACATCAGGCTTGCTGAAGCATAGAAGCAGTGACAATAAAGATCGTTGAAAAAAATAGATCGACCAGGTGCTTGCAGCAATGGAGTAAACATAACAATTGTGAGACTGGCTAAGAACTGGGCAGTGCTTTGTTCTGTTGTGCAAGGAATAGTTTTATGAGTCACTCATTGGCTTCTAGGAACTCAATGACGTTTCCAATGGCATCCAGGAACAATAACACCATACTGATAAAGACAACAATTAGGCTGAATCTCAAAATAAGTAGGTTGTTCAAAAATGTTTAACAGATCAAGACCACTTATAATCTCCAGGCTATGAATGCTGATGACTAGAACCAATGTTTGAACAGTTCTCTGGAGGGGAAATTTCCCTACATTAGACGCCAGAGGAGATTGAAGATTACAAAAGTACAAGGGAACTTTGGAGGGCAATAAATATATTTCCTGCTCGGTAAACATCTGTTGCAAGGAGACAGAGAAGCAATGGAAGGAAGTGCCAGCACAATGAATGATTGGGGAAGACATATTTCTCTATCGATGAGTTCTAAGCATAAAAAAGGTGGAGGGCATAAAATATACATTTCATTGTCAATACCTCCTATCACAAAGGGAAGTGGATAGCCATGACAGGGCTTTCCTGAGTTTAACTGTGAGGCAGCAGGGAAACTTCAGCTGTACTGTGCCCACATGTACTGAAGGTATGTGTTCAACAATCATGGGGAGGTACAAAACCAACAACCAATCTCTAAAAGAAAGTCCTCGATCTCCTGTATGAAAATCTTCATTTCCCCTATAGGTTCATGCTCTTGGACTAAGTCAAGTGCCCATCTACACAATCGTATCAGAAACAGTCCTTTAATAAACTCACTCATTGCATTCAAATCTATTTCTTAGCTCTCTTCTGAAGACATTATTAGGAGTATGACAAGAAAAGAGAGAGAAGTAACCAGTAATCAGTAATACCTCATCTTGATTATTATGATGATTTAGAAGGTACCTATGTTCTGAAGTTTTTCAAATTATGAAGTTTAAATATGTCGTTTCATTGTCAATTAATGATTCATCTATCAAGCTGTTAGATAGTGGATATATATTCAGATAGATATCCACCTCTAATCTTCATCTGTCATATTAAAATTACCCCGAAATATTTTTTCAAAATATGAGAATAAATGAAGAATTACTAAAAAGCACTGGAACTTATATTAAACAAGCATATTAAAGTACGGTGACTTTATTTCTCAGAATATCCTTCTTTGCTCTGATCTTTTCCTCAGGAACTTTGCCCTCTTTGAAGCAGATATTTCAAAACAGAAGTTTTGGTATCCTCACAGCACTCAAATTATATTCCTCTTGAGTGTTCTTTGATCTTACGGAATTTAAAAGAAGTCTAGAGGAATGAGAGGGGAATGATGGGGGAGGGGGACAAGAAATGAAGTCAGGTTTCCCAACAAACTTTGAAGAATTAGAAGGTGTACCATTGTCGGGGGAAGTGTATGCTCAGTGAACATTTCTGGCCTTTTACTCAATGATACAATTTTATATTTACTTATAATTCTTTACAGTAACCCCCTTCATTACAGTAACCCCCTTCATGATTTTCATAACTGTCCTCTGTTCTTTGAACACATTTAGCAAGATTATCTGCTTTTAGAAACCAAAAAATGGTATCACCTCTTGGCTTTGGATTTAACTGGCCAGGTACACTCCCTCAGAAGCCACTTTTCTGCGTGGATACTTTTTAAGACATCCTATAGAGACCCCTGTTCATAAGGATTCCATAGGTTAATTCTTTAGAAGTGGACAACCTATTCCTATTTCCTTGGAACTTCAATGTGGATGTCATTTAATGGTGATGAAGACAAACCCATCTCAGCTGAACCAGTAGACAAATTTCAAACGAAACAGAGTTATGGAGGTTCGTTCTACTTGAAACACTCCCACAAGAAAGTGTAGAACTGCCTCTTTCAGTCACTGAGTCGTTTTAAACCTTTATAGAAACAGAAATCTCCCCCTTTGTCCCATAGAGCAGTTAATGATTTCAGCTGGTTGACATGTGATTAACAGCCACCTCACCATTCCCTCTATATGCCAGGAGTCTTGGAGAAAAGATGGAGGTGATCAAGTGTTCAGTGCCAGCCCCTAAAGCCACAGAGGTTCTAAGGGGGAAGTTGTGCAATCGAAGGGTAAATGAAAGAAGCATCAGACGTATCACGCAAGGGCTCACCAGTTTCATGGAGACTGAAACCAGAGCATGGGTGAATGTATTCTCTCACAGGCTTATACATGCGACAGAAAGTGCATGTGCTAGCGAGGCATAAGTTAAGATGGTGCCCTCACCTGGAAAGTCCCTGAGCTGACTTGACCTGAGATATCCTTAAGCTATCCCCGTGAGGAGCGATCTATGATCCCTTACCTGAGGGAGCCGGGTGGCACTGAGGGTGCAGTGGTCTCATCTCTCTTGATGAGAGACAACCTTCAGGCAGATCACTTTCAAGCAGTTAACCTTCAAGCAGCACCTTAAAATTTGCATGATTGCAGGAGACATTGTTGGCAACAACATTTTGTCAAGGGAACGTGACTGGGCTTCATCTCCAACTAGCAAAGGTGAAGGCCTCCCTCCAGGAGAGTCTTGGCCTCCCAAACTCCATAAAATAGCTGCATGTCCTCTCTTCCCAGTTCTCAGTTTCACACAGTTAAGGATTTCCTTTTAATTGTCTTCACAAGCAACAACAATAGAAGCAAGTCAAGAGTCGAAATAACTTTTGCATCGAGTGAATGTGATGGCAAGGACTACTTAAAGTATCAAAGAAGAAAGCTGCCCTTTCGGAAACTGAGGTGCACCAGAGCAAATCAGGGTATTTTCCATTCCCTTGGAGGCATGGAGAAGTTAGACAATGAATTGATGCATCTGCATTATGGTTTATACAAAGAGTTATGATAGGAATGACAGGAATGACCAGGAATGACAGCAGAGCAAACTAATCTGTCTTGGAGTTAAGTGCAACTGCTGTGTTCTTGTGGAACAAGGAAGGTGAGCAGTACTGTCATGCACTTTGGGCATGTTATCATTTGCAATCAATCCCTGAAGATGATCATCAGCAGAAGAAAGGAAGAAACCGAGTAAGACAAATTGACAGTGACGACAGGAATGGGCTCAAATGGAAGAATGTTAAGGATGGTGCTAGAGCGAGACAGGGTAGTGTTTTGCTCTGTTCTCCGTAGGGTCGTTAGGAGTAAAAAGCTTCTAGAGGGCACTAATCAGCACTCACTTATGAGACTAAGTGTATTACATAGATAACTTATCTACAGACAACCACTGATTTTAAAGATATGTTTTTTTAAGGCAGCACTGCCCTCTGATGGTGGGAGTAGAAGGCCCAACCTTTGCTCCTGTGAGCTGGAATTGAACCTCCATCCCAGTGGGCTGCAGTTCCAGGCACAACCACTATGCCACCAGGTCTCAGCCCCTTAAAGATATGCTTAAGCATTTATTGTACATGTACAAAGTGGAACCCAGGAGCAATACCTTGGGCTTAAGTAATCACACAGAATGCTAACTTTAGTTAAACACTGTATCATTTAAAAAACCTAAAAGAAAGTCTAGTTTCCTGCTTGGCAAATAATAACTAATTAACACTACTTTGTATAAGGTGGAATCAAATTGGCAGCATGTTAGAATATTTTGTGCATAGCAAGCAAAGCAGAAATGCTCCAGTGAAATAGCTATACAAACAACACCTGATATTAACAATCACTCCTTTTATAATTGTGAAAAAAAGTCTTTCTTGGTGTTCTCATTTTTGGAATATGCAAAAACTGCTTTTGAAACAAATTACCACTGGGCAGTTGTGAGTTTTTCCTCAATGGTAATTCTCTTTCTCTTTTGCCCTTTATTTTACTGAATTTTTCTTTTTAGGATAAACCCTAATTTCTATTCAGCATTAAATGCCTAATGTTGATGAACACAGATTTAATTCAATTTTCTCAGAAGGGCCTCATTATATCTGCTTCTTTTATGTTTTCAAAGAAAATACAGGCGCATATTTGGAAAGCGCCGTATAAATCATTGACTAATGAGGTCCTTAGATTTTAAAATGTCATTAGAAAAAACATCAAAGTGATAAGAGCAATCCATTTTTAGTTTGCAATGTATAGAAAGCATTTAAGTTTATTCAATAGTAATCAACAACCTCTGCACTGTTATTTACTGATTGCTATTACATGTTCCTAAGGGGTCTGAGTAGAGATTAAGTACTTCGTGGAGAAGTTACACAGACTATGCCTGGAGGCTTTTCAAAACGAAGGTAAAATTAAAATGACAGTGCTTTCAATACTGTAGAAATCACATTTTTTAAATATAGATGAACACCCTAGTTTTCTTTTCTTTCTTTCTTCCAAATTCAGGTATGCTGAAAACCTCTGTAAATACTATTGGGGGAACATGTTAGCATGATTAGTTTTCACATCATAAGTCCAAATACCTATGCTGATTTGCTGAAAGAAATATTTTTAATTTAGTATTGTGCTGGAAATTATAAAAATTGTAACACCTTCCCTCATTAATGTATGTCATTAGATAAATTTGGGGCTGACATTCTTCTTTAGCAAAGATAGAGTGAAGACGAATATTCTCAGGAGAAATACATTCAAACTAAATACAAGCTCTCTCTTCTTGGTGAATTGCAATTCTTTTTTTAGAACAATGCAAATGAATATCATTTGACAATCAAGTGACAAACTGGCAGGAAATACACAAATTAAACTTGGAACATTGCATACTTCTAAAATTTAAAAGGGTCATAGATCAAAGTAAGAAACAAATAGCCTTAATGAAGATCTATCAGCTGGAGACAGCAGTGAAGGAAAGAGTACCCACATGTCCAAACAAGGAAAATTTAAGCAAGTAACAAAAATAACGTTGTATGTAATTATTTTTCCAAAATATAATAAAATGTCATGAGTCACTATTGACATTAATAAAGCATTGAAGAGATAAGTGAAGGCATATAGCCTCATCAGCAATGCATTAATGTAAATTCTAAATTGTGTTGACACTATGCCTTTATGGGGTAGATCATAATACTCCATTGTTTTTAAGTGTTCATGGTGTGTAAGGACTCCTTTCAAAGAATCTAATATGAAATGGGTAGTTTAAAAAAAGTAATATAATAATAGATACACTTGACACATTTAACCTTAAACTAGTAAATAATTGCCATTCAAACTTTAGTATGTAATGTAATTCATATGAAGAGATGTATACTTAAGCTCTGTTTTTTCCCCTATAATCCATACATTGAGTTTAATAATGAGATAAACATCATAGAAGTCTCTGAGAAAAATTTTACTAAGTTCCCGACCATACTTTTCAAAACTGTAAAGATAATCGTGATTAAGCTTAGTGTAAACTTGGTTGTGCCAGGAGACTCAGAAATTTGGCAGTTAAAGTGCAGCGATTCTTTGTATCATTAATTAATACAGCATAATCAATTCTATGATCAGATTTACTTTGAGAAGACCCTCAGTTATAAGAAAAGTGGATAGAATTCAATACCTTTTCTTAAGTCACAGTGTTGATGAAGTTTCCATGGGGGTGTGACCCCAAGATCATGGGATTTTACAGCCACAAGCATGAGTTGCTTGCATTGGACATTCACCTTTGTAATTGCCAGTCTGCGTATTTACATCTATATGCATGCAAACATATGCTTACATATATATTCAATGACATGGAATTGACAAAATTCATTGGAACCCTACAGGACAAAAATATGACTAATCTGTGCAAGTAAAAATTCTCATTTTTCTCACTGAATGCTTGATGGTTTCAAACCATTGACCTTCTGGTTAGCAGCCATTTCATTCCGAATTTCATTGAAAATTTGAAACCCACTTGTTGAGGAGGGGGGTCCCAGTTAAAGGGGAAATACAGAGATTTCAAATGCCCATATTCACATGGAAAAATTTAGGGAAATAAAATATAATGTTCCATAGGTAATCACTTTTTTGTGATTTATAGCTACTTGGTCATTTCATTCTCAGAAAAAAAATTCTACAGTTTGTAGAACAATATTATCTCATTTATCCATATTAGAAAATGGAGACTAAGATTAAGTTAATAGTTAGCCCAAAGTCACTTAATCTTAAAATTAGAGAATATTTCAAATTTAGCTACCTATCTCAATTTTTACCTAAGCATTGCTGGAATTACTTTATTAGTAATAACTAATAACTACTCTACCTAGCTATTAAAAACTAAAAAGAAAGCTTGCATTATGGAATAGCACAAATTGATTATTTCTAAAGTAGTACACATAAAATTGAAAAATTATTATCAATCTAATGTTTCAGAAGGTCATTAACTTTGAAAAAGAGAAAGGGGATTGTGTAGATGTAAGTAGTTATCATTTTAAAGAGGGGAAATAATTTCTACTTATTTTTCTGAGAATTGCTTTCTTACTAATATCTAAGACTTTTACTAGTTCAAATAATTGGCTATTGACAAAATTATTAGTGAGTGCATATTCAGTTTTCTTGGATACTAAATATTTTGAAATAATAGAAAAAAATTCTATATAAAACTGAATGTTCTTGGGAAAAAATAACACTTGACAGAAGCAGATGTTTCCATCTTATTCTTAATTCCTTTACATGAATTCAAATGCTCCTGACTCCCCTAAATACCAAAAATAATTAGTGAAAATATGTCTGGAATGGCACCCAACTTTGTTATTATCACAATTTTTCTCTTCATAAAATTCTTACTAAGACTGGATCTGAACAACTGGCAATCAGTGACACATTCTGAATTTCCATAACTTAAAATGATGTCAACTGTTTCTAAATTTTAGATTCTAGATTTTAAAAAAAGTAATTGGAAAAAACAAGCATTTTATATATACTACGTTTCTGTAGAATTTGAATTAAAAGTCCAAATTCAGTACTAAAATTCAGATCTTATGGTTTTGAGTTCTTCATTTTATATAATATAGTTGATATTAATTCATCTTTTACGATCAATTATTTTAATTTAAATTAACATACAGAGAGAATTTTAATTAATTTACATTCCTAGTGCAGAACTCAACTGTGTTTATCTGCAAGTATTGCTATGAAATGATATTTAAGTGAATGTTTAATTTAAAATTTTCATAGAAAATTATTCACTTGAATGAGAAAATGTGACAAATTAATTTATTCAAACTAATCATGTGTAATGAAACCTAAACTTTGCAATGAAAGCATTGGTTTCTCAATAAAAACCTTCTCTCAATGTACTTGTAAGTCTCTGTCTCTTTGTTTTTAATTTTTAAAAATATTTCAAAGTGCCACTCATATCACATAGTTTCTAAGAAATAATTGGAAGCTGTAAATATCATAACTTTCTTCCCAAATGCATTAACTTGTATTTTGGGAAGGACAAACAAAATACCAACAAGGACATACAATGTATCATCATTGTTGATCCTAAAACATAAGGATCTTAACGAAAAAAATGCAAAAATGATCTTTTGAGCTTCTGAGACTGTTAATCCTTACGGCAATTGGTGAGTGCCAATTGGCAAACTTGAGGCTAGCAGTCAATTGCATAATCCAATACACCCTTGGGACTACATTCCTGGATAACATACTATATAATCACACTATAATTATTAAACATAAAATTTAGCTATGGGTAATACTATTATCTAATATGGCATATTTCTTCACCTGTCTATCAGTTTTTCTTACGGAGAAAACTGACTTTTACTGTGATGCTTTAAGTTATGTTGCCCATATTTCAAATATCAGCCAGGTCACTCATGATGAATAAATTTCAGAAGGGCTTCCAGACTACGAACAGACTAGGAAGGAAGAAGAAGCAGTCCACTTCTGAAACATTAGTCACTGAAAACCTTAGGAATAGCTTCAGAACATTGTATACTATTGTGCATTAAGATGAATGCTTCCTGTCAGAAGACACTGAAAATAAACCTCGAGAGAGCTGTGCTCTCAGAGTTGAGTTGACTTTAATAATTTATACAGAAAAAATAACCTTCTGGACCTTCCTTTACTAGTGGAAAATGAGTCAAAATTAGAAGAAATGATTGCAAATGCATTGACTGAAAGCCGACAAATTCAGCCCAGATTCAGAAGAGGACATGGAACAAAGGATAGATATCATTACTGAACTTAGATGGCTCTTGAGGTAAAGAAGATATTACCAGAAATATTTTCACTTGGGCTTTATTCCCTATTAAAAAAACAGCAAAAAATGTTCTCTGTGAGGTTCATAGAAAACTATAATTCCATTTAAGATACTGAAAATTCCAGAGTAAATAGTTTTTGTTGTTGTTGTTGTTTTTCTTTGTAAACTAGCACATAGGCCAAGAAAATATCTTGAATTAGAAGAACCTTGAATTTCAAAAAAGTGGATTGAACTGAACAAATGACTCCTGAACAGTTTAAAGTCAGAGAAGGTGTGTACTTTGTTGTATCTTTTCATAATACTATGTTAATGTGTGTTTTGAACAAATAATCAGAGATGCATACTATATAAAATAATGAAACAAGATCGGGGACAACCTCATCTACTTGCAATACGCAGATGACAGAGTCTTGCTGGCTGAATGGGCGCACGACTTGAAGCACTTATTAATGAAGATCAAGGACTTCAACTCACAAGGAGGTCATTGAAAAGTCAATATGTGGTAGTCCTAGGTCACCATTAATTCAGAATTCAAAACCAAACTTCATGGCTCTCAAGTTGATTCTGAGTCAAGGAGACCCTGTAAGACCAGGTAGAAGTGTCCGTGTGGCTTCCTGAGACTTTACACTTTACTGAAATAACAAGCTTTATCCATCCTTCTTAGAGCTGCTGATGCTTTGAACTGCAGACCTTGCAGCTCACAGTCCAACACATAGACACTGCCACCAGAGCTCCTATAATCATTTATCGAGTACCCTCAAAGCAAGGGCTTTGAACCCAAGTCCAAGTCTACTACCAAGTCCATACACTTAGAATAACAGTCAGCAGGTTCGTCCCAGACTCGGCTGTTTCAGAGGAGTATAACTCACTGCCATCAAGTAGGTGCTCATTCACAGTGACTCGGGAGGGCAGGACAGAACTGCCTCTGTGAGATTCCAAGACTGTTATTCTCTAGGGAAGTGGAAATTCTCATCTTTCTCCCAAGAAGCGGCTGGTGGTTTCAAACTGCTGGCTTAGTGGATTGCAGCCCACTGCATCACCACTGGGACAAGGCGCCTCAAGGAAGGATAATGGCTTCATAAATCTGTTATAACTGAAGAGTCCTGTTATATATAAAATGCTTGATATATTAATGAACTTTAATATATTACTACTCTTTCCAAAAACATGACAATATGCTTAGGTAATTTTGCCACTTTGCCTATCAGGGAATTCATCTTAGAGCACAAATTGGTTTTTGCTTCTCTGACATATTGAGAAGCACCTAGTATTTATTAATTGCCTGCATTTTCAGTGGAAAATATGATTCCATTATTTAGAGTACTAATGTTCTATGAAACAGTAATGGATACAGTAGGTATCATAAAACAATAACAAACACCTTCTTTATATAAAATGTGCCATCAATCTATGAATATATGTATGTGTGTGTTAGATAATTGCATGTCAACTTGAAGATGTATTAGAAGGTAGGGATGGTATCCAGCCTTGGTCACAGCCTTATGGTGCCTCTTTGAGGATGTCGCCTTTTCAGAAGAAGGACCACGGAGCTTTCCCTCTCTTGGTCACTCCGCTTTTCTGTCTTCTGGGGCTCTGACGCTGACCTCTAATCTGGCATAGCCCTGCCTTGTTTTCATCAAACTTGAATCCATGAGACTCTACTCGCCAGCCTGTGATAGCCTTCCAGTCTGGGTCACTGCATGCCGGGAGTCTGACGAGGGACTGGTGGACGAGCATCAGAATTATGACCTTCAGTTGCAATGAGCTGGAATGCTTTTTTGATGTCTAATTATTTCTTGATGTAAAAGCTCTATCTTGTAAAGAAATGAATGTCACGGGATTTCTTTCTCTAGTCAATCTGGTCTAACACAGTGAACATTCAAATACATATACAAAGAGCCCAGAAATTAGAATAAGGACTCTGTATTCACTCAGTTCTACTATAGGTAAAATCCACCTTAAAAAATCAGTTATCATTTTTATTACTTGCATCTTTATTTCGTCTTTTGGTATTGTTAACTTTACATATACATTGACATATCTTTGACTATGTATATATATACATTCATTAAAATTTACTCTACGTTTCTAATCTGAAAATAAATAAACATTATCTTTATGATCACTTTAATTTGTCATAATTTTTCATAGTAATATCTTACTACTTCTTTAACATGGTTGTCAATTTTGGGAATACGATCTATGGGTACATGTTTCAAGCTTATGATTTAGTTTAGAAAATTAAATCAATGCAAAGATATTTTAGGAAATTATCCAAAATATTGAATATCTGTGAGCATATATATGAGAATACAAAGCATCAATAAGATATTTGCTGCAACATTGCATGCAGTGTTGCTGTAAGGTCCCTTGAGTCACTTTTCAGCTAAAGCAATGAAGATGCAAAAATTAAACATAATCCAGAACTGTGCTATCCTCACTATGATTCCTTCACTTAAGGCCAGTGTAAAAGAATTTATCTGTCTTGATAATAATGCCTCAAAATATATTAAATAAATTTCACCCATTCTCTCTTCCAGGGAGTTTTCTAGCTGTCACTCTTGCAAGGCAGATTAGTTTGACCTTCTAGAAGTCCATGGTATATTTAATATTCATTAGCAACACCATACTCTAAAATAGTCTTTGATTTTCATATTTCATCATCTAACTTTTGCATGCATATGAAGTGAATAAAAATAGTATGGGCTTGAATAGGAGTTCCAGAATCTTCAATATTTCATCTTTGATTTTGAATCTGTTGCAGCAGTTTTGCCCAAGTGAGAGGCATTTCTTCACCGTTGTTTCCATGAGTGCTGACTACAGATATAAGTAAAATTCAGTCCACGTCCACTTCAATGTTATCTCTGTAGCATGATGCTCTTTCTTGCTGTGGAATCTAACTCAGAGAAACCCCAGACACAGCAGAAGAGAACCCTGCATGGTGGAGCACCCCATCCACCTTGTTGCTCTGCCTGAGGCATAGTGCCGGCCAGTGTGTGGGGGGGGTCTTCTTTTTGCCACTGACCTTTGACTTTACCAAGATGTCCTTTTTCACAGGCTCATACTTCCTGACAGTGTGTCCACCTGTGTGAGAAAAAGTCTAGCCATTCTATGCTTTAAAAAAACATTGTGACTATACTTTTTCCAACACAGATTTATTTGTTCTTTCAGTAATGTAAGGCACTTTCAATGTTTTTTGCAGCAACGTAAGCCACACATCCACACAATATATGGGCTTCCTTATTAATTCTCCAATTTTCACAGGTACATGAGGGAATTAAAATATGATGGCTTGGGTCAACCTGGCTGATAGAGACATGTTGGATTGATTGAAGGGAAGAGAGATAAATGGCTTGATGAGTCTTGCCTTTCTAGTTCTCTGGTCTCTTGTTCTTCGGTGGTCAGAGCAATGTGCAGCTTCCTTAGCTAGTTCTATGCCTCAGCTAGCAAGCCTTGCTTTCTGTGAGATATTCCTGAGGAGACATCACATGGGCCTCCCCTGATGCTGGAGCAGCCATGTGGAGACCCCTGCCAGAACTGAGATGTTTACAAGTTCACTGATTTGAATTTCCTCCTGCAGTCAGCAATATTGCATGTGTTTTGTAAGCTTGAGGAGGACTTTATAGATTGGTATCAGATATATGGGTTAATGTTGGACTTATGGGCTTGGATTGGACAGAGTTGGAATGCTTTCGTAATGTACACTTACCTTTTGTACATGTGATTTTCTCTGAAAACTCTAATTGTGTTTCTCTAGTCTACCCAGACTAATACACCTTATGTATGTAGATCTATATAGAGATAAAAATAGATAACTGCTTAAATTTATACCTGATTACACACACATATATATATATAATCCATACTTCATCAATAATGAATTATTTTCACATGCATATATTATAGCTGTTCAGTGTACAGATTGAATAAGTTTGTTGAAAGAGTTCAACCCTGACACCCTGCCTCCTGGTCTATGTACATGTTCCATAGAAGCATAATGAAATATTCTGGAATCTCCATTTCTCCAACGTTATCCATAATACATTATGATCTGCAAAGACAAAGACTTTTGAATAGTTAATAAAACACAAGTTAACATATTTATGGTATTCTGTGCTTTCAGCCAAGGTCAATCTCACATCAGTAATAGCAGACATCATTCTATGTCACCATACAAATCAAGTATGAAGTTCTAGAAGTTAGTAAAGATAAAACATACCACCAAGAAAAGACAAAGAAAAAAGGATAAGAGTAAATGTGCTTCATCAAGTAACTAGAATTCTTCAAAACTATAATTTGGTGGCTTGTTGTATAGATTTGCATATGCCACATACACATAACATAGATAGTGTTAATTCATTTTGAAAAATGTAGTTTAATATTAATTTTTAAAGATAAGTAATATCTCCATTTAACACATAAAATGAATATGTAAGATTATAACAGGAAATATTTGTTTTATCCCAGCATTCTTTTTTGAAAACCTACTATTTACTCATTGGGCAGCATTTTAATAGTCAATTTTATAGATTCATTTCTCTAGGTAAAATAGGATTTCTCACTTGGTTTCATTAAGGAGATCAATTTTATAATACCTTTGTAACTCCTGGGGAAGCTGAGAATATAGGAGAGAACTATGCTAGGAAGCTTCCAAATTTAAAAAACCAAAATGCTGTTCAGTTAACCTTTACCACTCATCCCTTGAGAAATACTATATTTGAGCAAGAGAAACTGTGTCTTCTCTTTTCACTTTCAGGACAGTAATCATTTCACAAGTGTAATATATTGATTATCTCACTTATGCAATACATACAGTTGAACTGAATTGACTTTTAAAGTCAGAAATGCATCAGCATGTATTGTAATCTGCATGTTAGTGAAAAGATGTCCCTTATGTTTTGAGAACAAAAATAATAGCTCTAATTTAAGACAAGAGTATATCCTTATTATCCTTATTGATAAATAAGGCACCTCTATTGCCTATTGGACTGCTAAGCGCAAGGTCAGCAGTTCAAAACAAGCTTGCATTTCCATGGGAGCAACACGAAACTTTCTAATCCTGTAAAAAGAGGTATCAAGGGCTCAAATAGAAAGCAAATGTTTAGAGAATGATGATGGCTGCAAATGTGTAATAGTACTTGACACAATGGATTGATGTATGGATTGTGATAAGAATTGTATAAGTAGGGCTGAGCCTCAGTGGCACAGTGGTTGTGCATGGGACTGCGGCCCACTGGGATGGAGGTTCAATTCCAGCAGTGGCTCCACAGGGGCAAAGACTGGACTTCCCACTCCCACCACCAGAGAGCAGTGATGCCCCGCCAACACCGCCCCCCCCCCCAGCCCAATAAAAATCCTTTTTTAAGGAGACACAGTCTCAAAAGTAAAGTTCAGTCCTACAGGGCTGCTATGGGTCAGAATTGACCCTTTGGTAATGAGTTTTATTGTTATTATTACTTATTTATATGTTCTTGATTTGAGAAGAATACATATGCATGTGTATGGTATGGGGGATTTAGTGTTGGATTGTTAATGGCAAGGTCAATCCTTCGATGCTACGAAAAGCATTGCAGAGAAAAATGAGTGCTGCCTTCCATAAAGATTTACAGTCTTGAAAATCTATGGAGAATTTATACTTTGTCCTGTGATAGGGTCACTATGAATGAGCATTAACTCGATAGCACTAGCAATGGCATATATTTTTTCTTATTACAAGCAATAGGACTTTCAATTTTCCAAAAAAAACCCTATAGATATAAAAATTTCAAACTTCCTTTCTCCTTGTATCAAGACTTAATTTCTTTTAGTCTCTTTTCTGTTATTGCAAGCATGAAAATCAACTAGGGACTTGTTAAAATGCTGATTCTTGGGATTTTCTCTCAGCTTTGCTCCTTTTCTTGTTCCGAGTCCTAGACACTATTTGTAGCAAACATGCCTGGGGGTGGGGGAGGGGGTCTAATGAATGCTTAAGCATTGCTTGCAAATAACTGATTTCATATACTTGATAACAAAGGACTTTGTTTTCAGTCCGTGTTTAGCTTTAACAGTAACACTTGCATTTCCTGTGCCCGTCCCCATTGCTGCTTCCACCCTGGGTCACGAATACATCATATTCCTGCCAAAGAGTTACCTTACAGAAATGAGTGCATAAATGATAGACACGACTGCACAGTGGAGTTGGTCCAACTCGCAGGAATAATGTACAACTTAGCAAAACCATCTTTCCGCACTATCTTCCTGACCTTTGTCATATTTGAGTTCATCCTGTGGCTTTTCTGTAGTGCTGTTCAACCTACAAGATTCCTCTTTCAGCATTAGAGGAGACATGATTTTCTTGTGATCTAGAGTGTTTATATTAGTTAAATTTTGCAATTAGAGCACCCAAACTCTCTTTAACTCTCTTAAAATCTATTCACCTTCGATGATATCCTGGTCTTTAAAATACTGGTGACATAGTTTATGGAATTATAGCAAAAAAAAAAAACCTCACAGAAGTGTAATTAGAATAGAATGTACTTAAATTTTCGTCTTTCCTTCCATGCAATATTTGTGATATTGCTTGACAACTCCCACATTTTAAGGTTACCTCTCTTAGTAATAGGTGCAAATATGCATCCAGTAATTTGTTTCGGTAGCTGTGGCGGTTACATAATCTGGTGTCAATTTGAAAGGGTTATGAGTGAAAGGGTGGAGTCTAGTCTGTCAACTGGATCATTGCCAATGAAGCTTCTGTGTGGACCTGGTCTTCTCCTGAAACTGCTGAAAAATCCAGTAATCCTTCATGGAGGTGGGAGACACTATCTCTCCCTCCCTTCACTCCCTGAGATAATGCTGTATTAACAAGACCTGAGAAGAACCAAAGCACTGTGCTGATAGACCACGTGCCAAGAGAACTATAGAGGTCACATGGAGACCCCTGCCAGTGCAGAGATGGTTACAAAACTACTGGATCCAAAGAATGTCTACCCATTGGCCCATAAGTGCCCTGAATTTGGCATCATCACATTTGCACCCAGAGTCTGAAGAGGACTTTATAGATTGGTATTGGACATATGGACTAATAATGGATTTGATATGAATTGGGTTGGGATGCTTTCTCAATATTCAACTGCTCTCATATATAAACCTCTTTTGTATACACATATGTGGGTCCATGAATTTGTTTCTCTAGTCTACTTGGAATATCATAATAGCTATTTTCAGTATATTTTTACATAGATGAGTGAGTGATTCTAAGGAAAATCTCAAAAGAAAAAATATATACATTCTAATATCCACCTTTTTTTCTGCCCAAAGTATTAGAATTATAATATTTTGTCTCCATAATAATGTACACTAACTTGTTGAAGCATTTCAATTTGTAAGATGTTAATTCTGAGAGTTTTGTTTTGGTGACTGCTTTAAATTCAGCCTGGTGTCTTTCAGTATCACTCCGTCTAGTTCATATGCTACCTCTTGAAATGATTTCAAGTTGACACTTCTTTTGGTACAGTGATTTTTGTGTATTATTTACATCTTCTGATATTTCTTGCATTGTTCAATATTCTGGAGTTCTTCAATATTATAATGTGAAATTTTATTTTCTTCAGTTCTTACAGCTTGACATAGGCTGAGTGTCTTCTTCTGATTCAGCTTTCTAATGCCTCTTCTTTGCATAATTCATTATTATAGTATATTTTGTCTTATCATCATTTTCTCTCCAGCCATTTTGCTTCAGAACATTTACATTTTGGGTGGTCACTCTATATTCAAGGGCAAGTCTCACAATAGCTTCTGCGAACCAGAGGAGTCCTGGTAGTAAGTGGTTTTCACTTGCGTTGCTAATTGCAGAGTCATCAGTTCGGGACTACCACTTAGTTCTGCAGGAGAAGGATGAGGCTTTGTCCTTCCATGAAGATTAATCTCTCAAAAACCCATAAATCCAGTTCTACAGGGTCTAGAAAGCCAGTTCTACCTATCTATAAGGTCTCAATGACAGGCATCAACTGAATAGTAATGAATTGTTAATCTTTATGCTTTCCTTCCTAATATTCATGTTGGACTTTTCTTTTAAAGCTATCTTTTAGATGAACTTTTGCTTTCTTCATGTGCGATGTTCTTGCTGCCATTGCACAGCTTATCTTGAACTGTTTTCTAAATTTATGTGGTGCATTTGGGTTCAATGTTATATTTATATTTAATGGACTTTTTTGATTTTCTTGACTTTCAACAATAAATGCATATGAGTAATTGATGATTAAATAATTTCATAGTCAGCCTCTGACTTGTTTTGATTGATAATATTTCCCTATCATCTCTTTATGCAGATAGAGTCATTTAGTTCCTGTGTATTTCATCTGGTGAAGTCTATTGGTGTATCACCACAGGTGCTGTTAAAATAATGGTATTTTCAATGAAGGAGACATTTTTTTCTTGCACAATTCTATCATTCAATCTTCAGCTATGTTTCTACCACATAGGAAATTTTTTTCAAACTACCATTCTTTCTTTTTTAACCCAACTAACATATTTCTCTCACACATAATTATACTGACATATTGATTTCATGTGTGATCAATTTTAGGTTGTAGAAGTTGGTAATTTTTTTCTTTCAGTTTCTTCATCGTTAGTTAGCTTTAGAGGTTGGTGAGATAATCTGAGTAATGATTGTATTCACAGAGTTTCCTTGCATAGTTATAGATCAGACTCTATCACAGACACCATTCTGTTTCAATGGAGACATTCAAAAGTTATTTTTATCAGTGAGTGTATCATCATTCCTCTTGAATGTGACATTCCAGCATTCATCCATTTGTACCCGTGCTGTGGCTTTCATGTTCCTGTGATGCTGACAGCTATGCCAACAACATTCTAACAGTAGCATAATCATCAACTTGAATAGGTTTCTTGGGAGCTTCCAGGGTAAGAGTCAGAGTACAAGGCAGGAATAAACTACTCCCTTTTGAGATGTTCAATACTGAAAGTCTTATGACTATTAGAAGAAAGTTGTCAGAGCCCTTGCCACAAGATGTTACAAAAATTGAAAAACACTCAAAATAAAGACTGAGACAGAGCTACATGTTCAAAGAGGTGTTTACCTTAACGATGTGGATTAACTTTAATTTTTGGCACCTGCATTAGCTAATGGAATATAAATCATAATAAGGCAAAATATGCAAATACCCATTAATAATCAGAAGTAGGAATCTAGATAAATTGTAAATCATCAACAATGAAATGGAAAATATTAACCTTAAGGCTAGTTAATTGGAACTAACCTATTTGCATTTAGGCTTAATTTTAGTGCCCCAATAAAACAAAGCATAATTATCATTGATTTTTAAGCAAAAGCAAAATATATATACCTTTGCTGCAAAACTTCACTGTAGGAATGCATTTTAATGCCAAAATTTGATTTTAAATCTTAGAATCAAGCATATATCCTATATGTAAGATGAAAAATTTATTGGTCTCCACTGCTATGGTTTTCCAAAGATACATCCAAAACTGATTACCAGAAATTATGTCCTCAACTCATAGTATAATTTTTTTTGAAATTGTTGCAAAGGTAGCTTTTCTAGTTTTACCATGCTGAAGGGTTAATGTCTACAACTTCAGGGCAAACAGATGAAATATTTCTAAAATTATATATTTCTAAGTACAATGATAAAAGGTAGAGGCCATTAATTTTGAGGAGATGGTGATGCTTGCTGTGATTAAGAAAGAAGGAACTTTTTTTTCTGAAAATTGGAA
Source organism: Nesogale talazaci (assembly GCA_004026705.1). Lineage (NCBI taxonomy): Eukaryota > Metazoa > Chordata > Mammalia > Afrosoricida > Tenrecidae > Nesogale > Nesogale talazaci. Next base: position 97,567 of record PVJH01002001.1, read on the forward strand.
CATTTATAATCTATAGTTTTCCCTGACTCATCCACACCTATGACTTTAGGGTGCAGGACTTAATGTTGCCTGGTTTCCAGAATCAGAGTTTTCTGAGAATGCCAGGAAGGAAAAAAGAACTCTAAGAGACACCCAACTTTTACACGGCATTTGTTATCTGTGATAATCTTTAATGCACAGGTGTATTATGTAAATCCAGTTTTGTTTTAGTTAAAATTAATAGAATAGCAAAATCTACGTTCTTCCTACGATTCTAGACTCTCTCTCAACTCATGGAAATGTAATTGATAAGCATCCCCTGACTCTGTTATAGGCTCTTCTGTCTCTGGATCTTATCTCAGGACTATATTTCTTCTAAGCAATCCTTAGGACGACGGAATCACATAATAAATCTGATTTCATCAGATAACCCTCTATTACACCATAATCTCTGCATCTCCTCATTTCCCATTTGCTCTCCACAGTAGACTCCGTCCTGTGATTTATGTGGTTTGATAAAGTAACTACAAGATGCAACAAGATTCAAACTCTCCATCACCCCGGTCTGTCTGAGGCCCCGTATACAGCTTCTCCGTTCACCTGCAAACTCCTCTACATCTTGGGTGCCCCCGCTTTATTAAGTGACCTCAACCAGGAACTATTTATTTGCTCTGACATCTAGCACTCCCAGAGCTAGAGAAAGGTTTAGTAAGGCCCTTAGTGCATGTCCATCCAGATTCATCTTCTTTTCCACCCACATCGTGCGAAACTCTGCTCCGTTCAGGTTTCCGTCTTTAGGGATGAGGATGGCACGTGTTGGTTTTCCTTTCGGCTGTCCTTTACTACCGTCAGCAACAAATAACAGTCCGATCATCCCTTTCTTCTTATTGTCAACTGTGGTGATGATCATGGTAGATAAGAAACCAAAATACAAACTCACTGCCATCGAGTGGATTCTTAGTCACAACAACCCTGTGGACCAAAGCCATGTCCCCAGGGCTTTCTGAGGCTGTTCCTCCTTACAGGAGGAGAAGCCTCCTCTCTCTCCTACAGAGCAGAAGAGTGTCAAATCCCCCCCCCCTTACTGTCAGAACCCCAATGGGTAACCCATGCACCCTACCACAACTCCTGTAGACAAATGAAAAAATGATGAAGAGACATAATTAGTAAGCATCAGCCTGAAAGACGGGAGGGGATATCATTGCCATTTGATTAATTTTTTTTATCCTCTTGATGTTTAGGACCCTGCTGATTTCAGAACACCTGAAAACTCTCGATTTTAACTTTCACTATGGAAACACACTAGAATCTTAACTTGGATTTTATCACCTGCCTTGCTTTCATTTCGAAAATTACTCAGTCATCGCATTTTTTGTAGCAACTAAAACTCAACAATTTTTTTCACTCAATTTATTTCACTTCAACTATGTTTTACACTTATTCAAACTTCTTTGGTTTCACTAAATCCATTGATTTTCTTGATATCCCTCATTCTTAAGCTCAGATTTCTTGGTTCATCACTTCAAAAATAGCTTTCCCTCAATTCTGATTTCCATTGCCACCCTGTCATTTTGTTTTATAAGTTAAACAAATCTTAAATCCTGGATGAACTCCAAATTTTATTCAATTTGTTTCTGAAGCAGAATAGCAGACCATGCTAGGAAAGTTATATCATGTGGAGTGTGGGCAAATAGATGTATTATAAATTCATATAAATCAATAATTCCAATATCAGAAATCATATTGATTTTATCTAACGAATACACTCTTCCATAACCCACATGTTTTACATATTTTTCATTACTGCTATGTACCAAGTACAAGTAATCTGATTGACATTGATTTATTTATAAAGTGTTCAAACACATTTCCTTATTACCTATGACGCAAAGATAAACCAACCTCCTTTCAGGTATCTCCTCAATAATTTTAGATGCTATTCTCTATTTTCATCCATCATTTCATTCATATTTAATTATAGTTACAATCCAATTATCTTTTTTCTGATCAGCCTTCGTCACATTTTGGGATAATCTTTCTCTCCTTGCTTCATTTTTTTCTTCCCTTTCTCTGCATTACTTGTTACTCTTTCAGTAAAACAGAGGCATGCAGAGGAACTGACTGAAACTTTCAGGTCTTTGTATGATTTCAACTAGGAAGGCTTTTAGGGATAAGGACAGGGATAGTTTGTTTTTCAAGTACGGTATTACCTAGGATTACTTTGCTCAATATTATTTTAATTTGTAAGTTGGTGTAACTGAAATTAGCAGAGAATCACGGATATTTATTTATTTATTTATTTATTTATTTATTTATTTATTTTAGTTGCCAGCAAGGGCCTTCCAACCATCACAACCTGATGCACTGCAGGGTGATACACCGCCCTGCTCACTATTGGTCCTTCCCCTGAGTCCATTGTTGGGGTCACTGCGTCAATCCATCTCCTGAAGGCGTTCACCTTATCTCCTGTTTTCTACTTTACCAAATAGGATGGCCTTCTTCAGAGTTGGATTTCTCCTGCCAGCATGTATAAAGCTTGGAAGTCTCTCCAACCTTGCCTCTAAGGAGCTCTCTAGTCATACATCTTGCTTTTGCCATATAGTTTATAGATCATCTCATAGATCTACTATTGCAAATGTAATAAAATGGAAAATGTAAGCAAAAAATTTGAAAGACATAATGCAGTATCCTTTCTTGCTATTACTTAGAACTGGCTTAGCAGCAAAGTAGTGTTTCTTGCTTACCCCAGTATCACCTGCTGTGTATGTGCTAATCTCCTCTCCTCCTCATCATGAGGATTCTTATCCAGAAAAAAATGAAGAAGAAACTTTAGTGGAAAGTTGTTAGATAAAATTCAGATAATGCATGAGACTATTGGGATGCTAGAAAAAATTGAGAAGTGAAAATAACGTGGAGGTGATGAATTGGTATGCTTTGGGAAGTTTGGGAAGATTCACTTATATATTGTTTATTGACTTTCTCAAACAAACATAGCAACCAAGTGTATACTTTTCTTCATTCTAAGGAAGCAACGCAATTTTAACTGATTTTATGAAGTTGATGAGTTCTTCTATTTACCCTAGCATGATCATGATTATTATTTCTACTTTTTTCAAAAGAATGGCTTTTATATAAAAATAATAATATATTTAAGGTTTTTCATACAGCTATCACAGTGAAATTTATACTGTTCAAATTAGAAGTATTTCATTTTTGTTCTTTTAAGAAAAAATATAAGCTATCCTTACTTGAACCCCTCTCACCCACCCCTGAGGGCAAATCAAGAAAATTAAAGAACAACACTTGAAAAGCTGCATTTTTCTTTATCTTAATGATTACCAATATACATCACCATAATTTTAAGGATCTAAACTTTTGAAAAGCCATTTAGACTCTTTCGTTATATGCATACTGAGTAAGTACAATGTGCACTGAATGTTCTATGAATTAGAAATCAGTGCTGCAAAAACTGTGCTCAAAAAATAAGCTGTCATAGAAACAGCTGGAAAACAATTATGCTTATCCAGCCTTATGAAATGTAGTTTCAAATGAAAGAAATGAGGAAAACACTATTCATAATTTCTTTCAGACACAAAAGAATCATAAAAAAGCTTCCTAGAGGACTAGTGTACTCAAGTCTTCCTATTGCGAAAGAATACTTTCAGAAAGTGTCTGTAAGAATATAATAACATGACTTGTCAAAACTGGACTGTTTTTAGTTCTTATAATTTAGAAAAAATAAAACACTTATTCCTAGATGCTGCAGAACAAAATTAGTTATAATTATACAAAAGACTACACAATGCCAGCTGCAAAATTTCTTTTATTATTCTCCAACTTTAATTCCCAGAATTAATCCTGATCTTATTGACTGCCATATTAACTGCTGTAAATAGCAAAGTGTGTGTTTATGGGAGGAAGTTTGAGGCATCTGACAAATAGCATGACAAATGGCATTATGATAATATATTCTCTACATTGTGAACACTATATTCAATTCCCCAGCCTACGAAAAAGTATGCCAAGTATATTGATAATATCAAAACCTTACCACTTGTATAATTAAATCAGAAACATATACACACATATGTATATACATATACATTTACATATATGTATTATATGGAGGGGGTAGAAGGATTTGTTTTCCTAACTTTATTTTTTGCTTGTTTGTTTTGGGGGGGCATCACTGCCCTTTGGTATTCATGGGAGCTACCCAGTCTTGCTGCTGCTGGATTTGAACCACCAAGCCAGTGGGCCGCAGTCCTGCACTCAACACTACGCCACCAGGGCTTAGCCCTGTTTTCCTAACCTTTAAGAAATAAAATGGGATAAATGTGTTTTTATATAGCAATGTATGTTTTATCTAATAATCCAATTTTTTTCTGGTAATCCACTTTTGTTTGCTCTTAATATTATATAAGATTATTATCTTAATATTAATTGTTCTCAATCATAAATTGTGAATGTTCAGCAAGTGACATATATCACATGCACACTTTGCTATTTTAATATGCTAAATTCTATAGTAGAATTCCTTTATCTGAAATGACATTATATTGCATCTTTGTGTAGTGAATAGTTAGGAAACTTTCTTAACATTCATTTCATGTTGTCTTATTAAGATAGAATGATATAGCCTGGAGAACTGACTAGATGTTAAGGGGTTATCCATAGGCAACTACCATCATTCCTACAATTACCAGCAGATAATATGAGAAGTCAAGCTAATCTCAATAGACTCTGTATTCTCTATACTGTGTGAAAAACTTGAATGCTCAGCTATCTACATTTTCAATTCTTTATATTATAATACATTCTAAAATAAATTTTGAAACCTAAACGATATTTGAAAAAGATTAAAGTTAAATTACAGATTCAGTTAATAAAAAAATGTTAACAATATAAATAAAACACTCATTACTCATTTCACCATTGTAATGTGCCTGAAATCTTAAAAATGTATTGTTAATTCCATATTGGGGGATGGATGAGCAAAAGACCCAGAATGAAAGGAGATCTGTACGATATTGGAAAAGAAAACTAAAGAAAGTCACATGAAAGTACTGAAAATACTCATTTTTTTCTGAGTTTTCCATGTCAGTTCTACAGCTTATATGTATTTGGAAGATTTGGTATCTTCATATGTTAGACAGGGTTCTCTAGACAAAGAAAACCAGGACACTGATTATTTTGTAGATAGATAGACAGATGATAGCTATGGATATAGGTGTATATCTAATGTTAGAGGTAAACAATTAATCTATGAAGCAGGACCAATGACTCAGTGCAGCTCACTTGCATGAGACAGCTAATATACTGGCCGTCCTTCCAGTCCTGAGGACTGCCGGGTAGTGCTCCATAGAGCAAGTCAAGCCATCAGGCCACAGGCAGGAAACAGCAAGACAGCCAACAGTCAGCCAGATGACAGGGTCTGGTCGTCCACAGCTCGACAGAGATATATTCCAGTAGCGTGGCAAAACAGGACTTGAATGAACCTCTATTTACAGTGACACAGTCCATGGATTAGGTGTCCCATAAGAAGTGTCGTTTGCAAATGGAGGCATAGAACAAACAAGGCAGCCGGCTGCACACTGGTCCGAAGATCCAAGAGCAAGGGAGAAAAAGGCGAGGGTCATTGAGCCATTTATCTCTCCACCCTTCAATTAATCTCACATCTGTTCATTGGTAATATTGGTGCAACAAACCTGCCTATCACACTTTGCAAAAAGTGAGAATAAAATCTCCCTTAAAAAAATTTTATAAAAGCCTGAGCTCCGGTGGCATAAGTGGTTGAGTGAGGGACTGCGGCCCATGGACTTTGCTGTTCAAATCCAGTGGCTGCTCTCAGGATCAGCGCTGGGTAGCTCCCACAATCACCAGGAGGGCAGTGATGCAAAAAAAAAAAAATTAAAAGATTAAAAAAAATCTCCCTTAAAGGTATTGTATTTCTCAAGAATTTCAAGAAAAAGAAAGCTCAACCAGGAGAATGAAGAGGCAATAGAGTCGCCCATCCTCTATGTCCATCCATCTCATGGAGGACCTTCTTCTCTTTTGATCCCACTGTACTTTATTACACACGACAGCCTTTTTCCAGTGGCTGGTCGTCTTAACACTACGTCTGAAGTATATAATAGGAGATTCTGCCACTCTTACAGCTAAATGGCACTCTAGCCTTGCTTCTTCCACAACAGACGTGCTTGTCTTTTTAGCTGGCACGTGATACTTTAAAGAGTCTTCACAAACACCACAATTAAAATGCACAGATCTTTTTCATGGGCTTCCTTATGCATGGTGCAGTGTCCACATGCAAGTGAGACAACTGAAAGTACCACGGCCCGTGTCAGACTCAACTTTGAATCTTTCTATAGTGGATTTGAAGGTGGTTCTTTCCCTTTCTTTGATTAAACACTAAGCTTTAGTCATGTCAATTTGTAACAATGAAAATACACCCTGCATATCAGATGTTTGCATTTTGACACGTAGCAGTAGAAAATTAGTTATGGATTGGCAACAAAATAATTTTATGGTTATTGTTGGGTCTCCACAACATAGGGAACTGTATTAAAGAGTTGTAGCATTAGAAAGGCTGAGAATCACTACTGCCTTAGGAAGATGTCTTCCTTTGTGCCCCACACCCCCACCTCCAATCAGGAGTCAATTTCCAAATGGTGCTGTTGCAGAAATTACGTGTTCCTTTAAAAAATACTTTTATTAGGGGCTTTTACATCTCTTCTTACAGTGAAGACATTCATCTAGTATGCCAAGCAATTTGCCCATAGGCTGCCATCATCTTTTTCAAAAAATTCCCTTCCCATTTGACCCCTGATATCAGCTCCTCATTTCTTCCCCTTCCCTCCCCTGCCTGGCCTCCACCACAAACTCTAGAGCTGTGTCCTGTTCATTTGGCTTCTTGAGCTGCACTTTGCAATTTTCTGTTTAGCTCATTACTTCATAATCTTTCCATTGCCTTAATTACTCTATCATTAAGTGCGAGTTTTAGAGTCTCTTCTTACATGCATTTTGATCCCTCTTTCTTTCTTGTGTTTATGTAACATTTGAATTTCTTCATGAATGATACTGACTACATCACATAACTCATCAGATATTCTCTCATTAATGTTAAATGCATCAACTCTCTTGTGGAGATGTCCTCAAAATTCAGATTGGAGAGAGGCATGGCTCTCCTGGATTTGCTTCCATTTCCTTCAGGTTTATCCTGTATCTACATCTGAACTCTGGATTATCTTTTCCACTTTCAGACCTAACCGGATTGCACCTGTTAATATTGAGCTTCTCCATCATCTCTTCACACTGGCATTAACTAGACTTCTATGAATTCCATCTGGAATAGCCCATGTGTTTAGTTACCATTTATTTAAAAACAATACTTGATATGACATATTTGGATTAAATTTTCAACTCTAAAGTTGATAGAGTTCTTCACTTTCTTCATCACTAGCCTTTGTGGTGGATGCACAAGATTGAGTCACATTGTATCATCTGATATCATTGAAGACAGATTGATCTAACCCATCACCACAGCCTTGTACTTCAAAAGATATCTTGAAACGTCCCTTGTGACTATGGATGCAACGTCATTCCTTTTAGCGTTGTTAATACTAGTAGAGAAAACTATGTTGGTTTTTTTTCACTTCCAAATGACCTACACTTGTCTACTTCAGTTCCCACATGTCTAGGGCATGAGAACCCTGGTGATGTAGTGGTTACCATGGGCTGCAGTTTGAAGCCACTAGCAGTTCCTCTGGATAAAGACTAAATTTTATATCTCATAAACAGTTGCATACCCAAAAAAGCCTAGGAGAGTGTCTATGGCCCAATTTTCTAGAACATTGATCTCTATGCATCCCACTTCCTTTAGACAAATTCCAAGTCTTCCTAGCTTTGTACTTCATACCTTCCAAGTTCTGCTTATTAGTAGATGTTTGCAGCTGTTTCACTCACCTTGAGTTGTGCCCCAACAAAAATTGAAAATGTCCAGGTCTCCACTCCCACAGGCTTTACTCCATGCATATCACCATGGTGGCCCTTACTTTGAGAAAGCAGCTCCTGCTTAATCATGTTTAGAGTGCTTTCCAACAGTGATGGAAACACCAGTGACAAAAATGTCAGCATCACAGTAGCACACAAGCCTCCACAGTCAGAGAAAGTGACAAGGTAGTGGGGGGTTGAGACTGTAGAGTGGGAATAAGACATAAAATCTCAAAGGAGACTGTTCCAACTCCATATACATCTATATTTGGCTGAGGGTTAAAGATACAATGTTAGGTTTTTACTTTTAGGTATTTGAAAGCATTTCTAATTGCTTATCTTCTTGAAGTGCATTTCTTAATATAATTAAATTATTCCCAACTGTATCATTTAGAAGCATTTTAGTGAATGAATTTAAAACCATGTAATTCTTTCTACAATAAAAATGTACTAGTTAATTAAATCTATATTTTAAAATATAAGTGCCCATATAGAAACAAAGAATTCTGAATTTGTGGTCTGATGCATATGAAGTCTATTTAAACAGGTTATAAGATAGAAAACTTTCTGGCATAAACTTAATTGTGAAAAAGATTTTAAGCAGAAAAATAAAATGTTTTTGAGCACCAGAGACCAATGATTTTAATTTTTGAAAGAAGTTTTGTTTGGAGATAGATGCCAAAAGTGTATGGAAAAATAATTATCCTAGGATTAAAAATCACAGTTTCATTATTATAAAATTCCATTCAATTTTAAGCAAATAATTCTTTATGCTATTTTATTCAATTGGAATCTTTTGATTGCATGTTGAGTGCAGGTTTGCAGAATAAACCAGTTTTCCAATCAACAAGTGGTATAAATTTTATTTCACTCCATTGATTGCAAGCCCCCCAAAATAAAATGACATATTCCACCTCCTCCTTTCTTTCTTTTTTCATTTCCCTTTCTTTCCTAAACTTTTGGAATTTGTCCTTGGATGAATATGCACTTTGATAGAAACTATTGATTATGGTGTGTCAAGCTCAGTGGTGTTATCATTCCCCCTAATCTCAGAGTTGATTTCAAATCATTGTTACCTTTTACTATACTTGATCTTAGCCAAAAGGCTAAGAAGTCATCACTATTGCCTGTTTAACAGACTAGAGCTACCCATTTAGGTTGGCAAGACTATTCATATTTACCGAAACAGAAAAGCTTATCTTTTTCCTTCAGAATAGCTCATGAGTTGCATGTGTTGACTTTGTTAGCAGTCCAAGGTATTCTCTACCACTCCATTAGGTCATGGGAGTACAGCCCTTTCTAAATGTAAAGAGTGACTAAGAACCACAGTTTAGGTGTACCACCAGTTGAAATCTAACGAGCAAACTTGGTCTTTCTATAATTTTTAGTTTTGTTCCACAGTTTTATTCTACTTTTATTCAGGTTCTTCTAACCTAATGTGATCCCTGCCAGAGAAGATGTCAGTGGTCATCAGGCACTATCAGGTTCTTGACTCAGGGTGACTTGGGATTTGTTGTTGCTGGGTGACCTTGAATTATTTATGACGCATATCCATACTGCGAGCAATAGAACAAACCGCTGCTTACATCTCTATCATGCATACAATTGTTCTTGAAGTTTGTGCCCTTTGTGGTAACCACAGTATTGCTCTATCTTATTGATGGACCTTGTTTCTTATGCTGCTCCTTCTCTTTTCCAAGCATATCATTCACTAAGGTTAGGTCTCTCCTGACAACATGCCCAAACAGTATGAGACAAAAATCTCACCAATCTTACCTCTAAGGAGAATTCTAGCTATTCTTCTTCCAAAATAGATTAGTTTGTTCATTGGGAAGTCAACAATGCACTCAAAATTCTCTGTCATCACCATAGTTCAGATGCATTGTTTCTTCTTCAGTATTTCTAAATCAATGTCCATCTTTTACTTACAAACAAGGTGAGTGAGTCAGTCACCCCCATTTCTCAAAGTAACCTTGCCTTTCAGCACTTTAAAGAGGTCTGTGCATCAGACATCAACTGCTGCTTCAATGAGCATCGATTGTGGAATCAAGCAAGGCAAAATTCTTGACAATTTCACCTTTTCTCCATTTATCATGCTAACTATTGATCCACTTGTGAAGACTTTGGCTTTCTTTATATTGAGTGCAATCCACAAAAAAGCCACAATACTTGATCTTCATCATCAAGTGCTTCAGACCCTCCTCACTATCAGCTAGAAAATTTGTGTCATCTGCAGATGTTGATGTTTTTAGTGCGCTTTCAGGAATCTTGACGCCACATTATTCTTTATGTAATAAGAGAGCCTTATATTTCAGTATTATAAATATCCATGCATAAAATCCTCTGTCAGTCTTATATAGATTCATGGATGTTGTGCTAATCTGGGTAGACTAGAGAAAGATATTCAGAGACACTCGTGTGTGTAAGAATGAGCTTTGCCTAAAAGAGCAATTATGCATTCAGAAAACATCCCTGTCCCGATCAAATCCATAAGTTCAATATTAGCCCTGATATCTGAAACCACTCTATGAATTCCTCTTCAGACTCATGCAAAATATGGAATAAATCCAAATGAAGGAAAATCACAGGCCAGTGGGTAGACAGTCTACTAGATCCAGTGACAGTAGAAGAATCTCACTGCCAGCAAGTTCTCCACGTGATTCCTGGAGCTCCAGGGCTCTGGTTCCATCAGTGTAGTTCCATGTGTCCTGTCAGCAGGAAGACAAAGCAGAGTGTGATCATGTGTCTTGCCTCCAGAGAGGAACACTGGATTTCCCAGAATCCTCAGAACAAGGCCCTTCTCAAACATTGGTTGTGGCAAGACTGACAGACTAGACTCCACCCCTTCTCAAGATGACAGTTTATATAACAGTCATAGGTGTATCTCCAGTCTCCCTCCCACACTTATTCAACCTATATAGCTACCCATGTATCTATTTGTAGTCACCATTATTGAATTTCTTTCATAGTAGTAAAGGACATTTAAGATGTATTTTGAAGTAAAATGCTGTCTATGGTGGGATTATATCTACTGACATTCAAGAATGTCAATACCTTATTCCAATACGACTACTATTCAAATGTATTGATCCACCACTAAATCTAGTAATGGAAAAATTGAAGATCAGCAGTCTAAAATTGATCAAAAAATGCACTCAGGAGGCATTGTTTATAAATGGTGATTGAGTTGCAAAGTTGGAAACAGAGAAAAGAACAATAGTTGAACAATATCATTGAATTGTCTTAGTATTTTTTTCTACTCTATATCTCAAGGCTTTAATTTCTACTACAATATGAACACAGAATTTACACAAAAATTCATGATTAGAAGTTTTATTAAGGAAATTCAGATGTTTTGAAGTCAATGAGTAAAGGTCAGACTTGAATTGTCGACCAAGACATGTTGCAGAGTTCTATCAAGCCGGCTAACATCCTGCAATATGTGAGTGGCACAATTTTGCTCACTGAAAGTGGAGAACTTGAAGCACTTCATGCCAACAAAAGCCCAAAGTTATTGACTTCCACCCTGAAAATTTAGCTTAAGTTCGGTAGGTCCACAAACACAGGTTCCCTGCCTTAATGCCCAGAAGAAACCCACAACAAGTCTAACTTCCCCAGTGTTCAGAGTGCCCACTCTGCAAACCAGTCCTGCACAACAGTTCTAAGTGTCACTCGCTCTGTACTTCACAATTTCTCCCTGAGTCTGGCACTTGAACTTGCTGCAAGTTCCATCTTTATGGAAGTCACTAATTTTCCAGGGGGACCTTTCTAGTTCAGAAGAAAATGACATATTTGTGGCACCAAGGTAAAGGCTACTTAAAGGTTTATGTTGTTTTATATGCCATTGAAAGCAATGATATACTAGTGAATCATTACATTACCAACCCATGATGGACACATCTGGAGTACCTGAGGCTGAATATTTTAAGCAGTATTTTAACAATTTTTTTATAATCTCTATGTAAGAGCCTGCTTGTGGAAGTTGGTCTTTGAATGAAGAAGACTGAAGAAGAATTACTGGCTTTGAATAATGGTGCTGAAGAAATTATTGAGAGTATAACATACTGACAAAATGACCACAAAAAAGTTTTAGAATAAGTACAGCCTGAATACTCCTTAGAGGCAAACATAGTAAACATGACATAACAAACACATAACTCCAAAAGAGTGCAGGCCTTGAAGAACATCATGCACAGAAAGGTAGAGGGCTTTGATAGTGAACACAATTTCATGTCAAAGAATGAGGGGGTGGAGTCTAACCTGTCAAGCGGGTCACAATCTGAAATTGCCTCCTTATGAATGTGACTCAATCATAAGAATTCTGGGAACTCTTTTTCTCTCTCTTGATTTTACCTTCAGAAGAGGTGAGCCACTCTCACATGCTCTCTCTGATGCACCTTTCTGTAGTAACCACGTGAAGGCATTCCGATGGCTGCCATAATCCTGAAGATGCTTTGTTTGCCACTATGAAATTCACTAAGTAATTCACAATACACTCTAATTTGGAAATTCATATATTTAAAGAGTTTTCTAGAAAATAATGTTTCAACAAATAGCCAATATATCACAAAATAAATGGCATGCAATGTTGTTTTGTTTTATGTCAAGATAAGGACTACACCAATAAGTTTTCTAGTCTAGTAAATGCTTTTTGAGATTTGGAAAATTACCAATCATGACAAAAAAGAAAATGAAATTCGCAATTTCATGCTTACTGAGTTATATTATTCTACAAATTCTGTAATCTCAATAGTTTGCCTGCATGGTGAAAGCAGTAAAAATTGGTTAAGGAGTGCATGCAATCCGGGATTGGATATCATATTGCTTTACAAAGAAGCACTATTCTTTGCAGGAAAGTGTTAGTATTTTCCTTTCTTTGCCTTAAAGCTGGGATGCTGTTCATCTAGGAGAAGCTACTGAAATTATGGGCAAGTTTGATACTACCAATCTATTAACCTGACACAAGCAGTCAGATGGACATTGGTGTCCATCAGATGGTCACTGTAGTATATACATACAGTGGAGTCTTACCTAGATATAAAATTAAATGAAATCCTATACTTACTACCCCATGAAGAAATCCTAAAAATATGTCAAGTGAAGCAAATCAACCATAAATGGAGACATATTGTCTATTCCTACTTACATGAAAGAGAGAGAGTTTAACATTGAACTTTTCATGAACTTTTAGAAAACTAAATAGCCATTTTGAGGAAAGCACAGCTGTCATGATCCTTAGAAGCAAGGATAGTGTTGCATATTCTTGTGTTCTTCATACACATCATCAGGAAAGACTCATCTTTAGAGAAGTCAGTAATTTTTTTAAGGTGGAGACTCCACATGGACAAGAAAAACCTTCAAAGATATGGACTAATAAAATAGCCTCAACAATAGGTCCGCATATTCCAGAGATGACAGAGTTGGTGCTGGACCCAGAAAAGTGATCACGGGTAGAAAGACATGTATGTGAGGTCGACTGAACCAAAAGACAGCAGCTGATTAGCAGCTAATGAGGGGAAGGTACAAAATGAGATTCAATTTTTAGGAAACATTTTATCTCTGATTATTAGGGTAGAAATTTAGCAATAGTTATTGATGTTGGTTGTGCAACATGATTAATATTAACTAATGTCACCAAGTTATATATATGAAAAGTATTATCTTAGCAACCTTTGTATTATATATTTTACAACAATAAAATTTTTTCAACAATAAACCAAAGGAACATATTTGGGAAGAGAGATTTGTGAGAAATATCATATAGCATGTGTCTATGAACGGAAGTAATATTTGCTTCACCAGCCTGTGTGGCCACTAGGTGTCAATAGAAGCAATTATCAGACATCAAAGAACAAAAATCATATCATTGCATGCCTACCTTCCTGATATGATCGCTGAGGAAAAAGGTGTGCATAAGTAATTGCAGTGAAGAAAGTTGATGTTGCCCAGCTATCAAAAGAAAGAGCATCTAGGATCTTAGAGGCTTGAAGGTAGCAAGCAGCCTTTTAGCTCAGAAGCAACAAAGCCCACATGGAAGAAGCACACCAGCCTTTGTGGCCATGAGGCATTTAAGGGATTAAATATCAGGCATCAAAGAACTAAAAATTATATCACTATGAATGAGAGTGGTTACAGATTGGAGACCCAAGGTTCTCTGCAGAGGAAGTGACACCTCCTTACAGAAGAGTCAGGGGGAGGAGATGAGCCAGTCAGGGCACAGTGTGGCAATGATAAAATGTGTAACTTTCCTCTAGTTCTGAAATGTTTCCTCCTTTCCACTTTCATGATCTGAATTCTACATTACAAATTCAGTTAGATCAAAGGATGTACACTGGTACAGTTATGAACTGGAAACATGAGGAATCCAGGACAGATAATCCCTTTAGGATCAGTGGTGGGAATTGCAATACAGGGAGGGTCGAAGGAACATGGAGTAGAGAGGGGGAAGCAATTATAAGGATCTACATATAACCTCCTCCCTGGGGTACGGACAACAGGGAAGTGGTTGAAAGGAGACATCGGACAGCATTTGATATGACAAAATAAAAATAACTTATAAATTATCAAGGATTCATAAGGGAGGGAGGTGCAGGGAGGGAATAGAAAAAGGAGGAGTCAATACCAAGGGCTTAAGTAGAAAGAAAATGTTTTGAGAATGGCATCACTGGTACAAATATGCTTTACATATGATAGCTATTGATTGTGCTAAGAGTTGTATGAGCCACCAATAAAATTATTTAAAAATAAAAAGGCATAAAAGAAGTAACATTTTCTGTTCTTACACATCTTACATAAGACACAAATTGAAAGGCTAAAATGAGAAGCATAGACGGTTTGAATTACATGTATTTTTCCATTATTACGGTTTGAATTACATGAATTTTCCATTATTCCATCACATTATTGTATTTGCTATTGCTTTAAACAAAATGGCCTCCAGGAAAACTAGTTTTCAGAATAAACTGTCTAGTTCATGAGAAAAGTGGTATACAAATAAAATTATATTTAAAATCAAGATCCTGGACAGTTTTGTTATGAAACAAAACAGTAAAATATAACATTTTCTGGATTATGAAGTCTTTAGTTAGCTTTCAGGGAAATCTTAGCACTAAGAGGGAGAAATCAAGAGTATCAGTCACCACGTTTAAAAGAGAAGAAATGAATATTCCTGAAAGAAAGATCAGCTGTAGGTTAAATCTACGTGTGCATTTATGCTGAAATTACATAGGTCATCTAGCTTAATCCCTTCCCAAGATGAACACAATGTCCCACTTAATTCTAGATCTGTGATTGCAAAGGTACTAAAGGAGCTATAGTGGCATCGTCCTCAAGTGCTTGGATTTCAACCCAAAGACTGATGGGTCCATCTTACCAGCTGCTCCACAGGAGCATGTGGCAGCCAGTTTTCCTGAAGTTTTGCAGTCTAGAAAACAATGTGGAAAAAATTGAACTCTGTGCCATGGTATCCCGATGAGTAAAAATTTACTTGATGACAATAAGTTTTCCTTTTGACAAAGTGCTAAGAAGTGAGTTTGCTTCACTCGTAACATAAACTTATATTTATGGAACCCGACTCATTTGCTGAGTTATTTTGTGTATAGTTTACTTTACAGTGAGAATATTATTTTGCTTTATTAAAGATATGTTCTAAGATGTCCACATAGAATGAAAATAGACATCAAGGTACAATTCTTAAGCAGTTATTATTTTAAGGTATTTGATTAGTTCTGAAATAATTAATTTGTTAAAGTTTCCTGAGAGAATTTTAGTAACAATGATCAAAAGCAATTTCTAAAGTATAACAATAATGCATGTAAATAACACTTATGATTATGCTAGCTTATCAGTTTTCTAGTTTTAATTGCTAGTTAAATGGAATAGTTTCTTATGATAACATGAAAGTAAATATAACTTGCTGTTATAGGTCTGAAAAACACATAGTTACCAATTGCATTATGAAAGAAACACCTCACTTCTCACCTATGCATGATTACATATGAAAAGTAAGTGTACATATTTTGTATGTAAAGAAAGTGTGTAATAATATGTTATGCTTCATAAAGACTAAATTTATTATTGCTTAATTGCTTTAAAGATTTCAGAAGGACACCACTGAATTACTAATATTGATTTTTCTTTTATCCATAAGCTCATCTCTCATTCATTTAACAGATAAGCATGAATACATCAAAGTGCTACACAGGACAAGGAGTCAGACAAATCATTACTCTTCAGAGATCTACTAATTTTTATTAGTATACAGATATAAACAAAAATGAGAACTGCACATAGTAATATAATTGTATCTAACAGTATCTTCCCAATATGACAAAATTAAAAAATAAAGGGCTAATCAGCATGTTTGAATGGCAGAGAGGGAAGTATTATCATTGGTTATAGAGGATAGCTCATTCCTGATATGGTCATAGTTATTCTTAATGAGTCAAGCTGGAGGGGACATGAGGTATAAAAGCTCCTCTTGCTGTGGTGAACCCTAACCATAAAATTAATTTGATTGCTTCTTCAGGACAGTAATTTTTCTACTGTTATGAATCATAATGTAAATATATGATATGCAAGATGTCTTTTCATTGCTACAAGTTGAATAAAATTAAAGCATAGTGATTAATCACAAAATTATGTAATCATATATTGTGAACTATTTATTCCTAATGGAAAATAAATAAAATTTTGATTGAATAATGGTGTAGCATGGGTGACTGTCTTCATGCCGGATACTCATCGGTGGGTGTATCTGCATGTGGGTGCATCCACCTGGAAATGATAGAGGAGCGGTGTCTAGAATCCTAAGACAATGTTGAGATCCAGAGGTTGAGAAGCCCTGTTTACGAGTGCAACATAGGTTAATTAAGGTGTGAAGGGGGAGACAGATCATCACAGATAGGTCATCTTGAGAGGCATGTTGCAAGAGACCTCAAAGGAAGAGAGTAATTCCATCTTGAAGCTAAAGACATCTGAAGGCCATGCATGGTATTTTCTTTAATGAATGATTCAAACAAGAAATATCTCAAACTGGAAAAATCATTTTCTGCCATCAGAAGATGCAAATAAATTCAAGTTTTTATTATTTTCTGATTATTTCAACTGACGGACACTCTATGACATCCATCGATTCTGACTCACAGCGGCCCTAAGATAAGGTAGGGCAGTCGGCTTCTGGTTTCCAAGACTATAACTCTATATGGGAGTAGAAGTCCTCCTCAAACACTGCGGTGAGCAGCTCTTTTCATAGATCTTCTACTGTCTTACACATGGTGGACTTTTCTAAGAAGTGGTTTTTCGTGACAATATGTCCACATACACATGTTAAAGTTTCCTCAGTTCTTGCAGGGAAGGAGCATTCTGGCAGTGTATTTCTCATGTAGATGTGCTTGTTCTTCTTGCAGGCCAGCATATTTTCAATATTCACTGAAAACAATGACTCCTGAAAGCAATATTGCTTGAAAGCAATGTGTCTCCAGTGATCACCCTTATTAAATGTCCAATTTTCATGTGCATATGAGACGATTGAAAATAAAATGTTTTGGTTTAGGTTCACCTAAGTCCTACAAGTAAAATCCTTGCTTTCCAACATTTCAAGAGCATGACTTCTGAACCCAAGCAAACGGAAATCCTTGACAATGTCACTCTTTGCACCATTTATCATGATGTTAGTTATTTTTCCATTTATGATTATCTGGATTATTTTATATTGGATAGTCTTCATGGACAAGTTGGGTCATTTTCATATCGCAGGTTAATAAGTCTTTTTCAAATCTCTACACCATATTCCTTTGTTTCTATTATTTTCCAGTAGTTTTCTTGATATATAATTTGCATATCACACTCCATAGGTTATTCATATTTAAAAATAACTGTGTATAACATCACCACTATCAGTTCTTATGCATTCTCCCCATCTCTGTAATCATTATTTGCTCCCCATTAGCTTCTCTTATACCCCAGGTAAGCCATTACTTCAACTATTGTCTTGACATCTGCCCCTTCCCTGTTTCATAAAGTAGGAAACATATAAGAAAAATATTTGTATATTATATGTAAACAAGAAAAGACCACTGGCAACCTCAAAATAAACCAGAAAGGACAAAAAACCTCTGTCGTAAAAAAGCAATAAATGTTTAAAGCAAGAATAAATCCAGAATGGGTCAGGAAGGACATCAAATGACCAGGTATCAAATCATACCATAGATACATCTGCCGTAATCATGTTTAGAGTACACTGTCTGATAGCAAGACTATTTGCATGCCTTGACAGAGTTTAGAGGGAATCACCAGCAGCTTAATCCTTATAGGTACTTTGCAGGTGGATTTTTGGTTCCAATTGTCATTCAGAGCCTTCTGAAAATTTGATGTGAACAATTTAAGTTCTTCTATCTTTCCCTCTTTCTTGTTTGCTATTTATGATCTTTAAATCACACAGGCTGATTCGTCTATAAACCTGTAGAGATGGAATACTTAAATTATTGGGCTTTGTTTATATGAACCATGTGGCTGCTGCTATGGGAACACTTTCAGGAACATTCATTTTCAAGGACATAACCTTGTATATAAAATCAATACATGACATAGTAAAGCAAGAGGCTGTTAAAATAGTTAATATTTGGCGGTTCTGGGCCCCTTTTCTTTGAATGCCTGCAAAGCCAGGCATCTGAGCCAAGGTCCAATGACCAATTCTACAGCTGTGTAGTGGCAGTTCTTTGTTTCTTCTCATACCAAGGAGTGTCAGTCTTAAATGCAAGGATAACAGGGTATTTTGAGGTCAATTCCTGTCAAGCGACTGTGATTTCCAGGTTGACTCTTGCTGGCGTGACCTGTGAGAGATGTCATGCTTTCCAGAAGGACAAAAAATAAGGTTCTTTTAATTTATAGCTCATGGTATTGTTCACCAAGGATAGGGTAGAAACGAATTCAAAATTGTCTGTCAAGGAACACACTCTGGCTTGCTTCTCCCCTTCACTTCTATACTATGGCTCAGTATCCCTTCCAGCTGTGAATTGCATCTTCCCATTTACCCACCAACAGAAGTGAGAATGCCTTCCCATAAACCGAGAGAGATGCTCCTCTCGTCCAGTCTTGATTTGACTCTCTACTTCTCACTCCTTTCTCAATATTGTATGGCATCGAAATGATGCTTCCCCCCAGCCCTCGCTATTTTTTTTTCATCTCCTCTAGATGGAGTGACTCCAGCTGAAATGAGATCTCCTGTTTTGAAATTCTGAAGATGTGCTTATGAGGGGGTGATGTATGGGTCATAGTCAGAAGAAAGGGTTTCTACTCTTGTTTGGGGATTGGTCGCCGAAGTTTAATTGTTTGATATTTTTCTTATGGTAGTGAGATCCCACACTTTTTGTCCTTCTGAGATTGACTGATTGCACTCAGTCTACCGATGCCCAGGCCTTCACACTACGGAGTGTTTCGTATTTTTTTTAGAAAGGCACTGTGCTCCATTGTGTGTATGTTTCTTTATCCATTCTTCTATTGTCGGGCCTTTGGGCTGATTTCAGTTTCTTGCTATTGGGAACAGTGTTGCAAAAATGATGAGAGAGCACATATCTGTTGACTTTGGTCTTATTTCTTTGGAGTACTTGGCCAAAAGCAGTATTACTGGATCAGATGGGATTTATATTCTCAGTGTTTTTAGGTAGCATAGTATAGTTTTGAATTGTGGTTCTATGTATTTCAAGACAACCAGGATTTTATAGGAGTTCCAGCTGGTCCATATGCTTTCCAGAATTTGTTGTTTTCTGTTACTTTACTTTTATTTGGACTATCAATATTGATATAAGGTGGTATTTTCTTGCAGTTTTAATTTCTGTCTCCTGGATGGCTAGTGTTTGTGTGCAATTTTTATGTGTTTCTGAGCCATCTGAATGTCAGTTATCAATGCATATTGATTACACATTTGATAAGACATTGGCAAAGTTCTTCGAAATTTGTAATCACTATCTTCAGTAATTGGTGGGTAAATTTAAATAATAGATTATTAGCTATACTTCTTTGAAGGTGTACTGATATGATACGCTGTCCTATCACAGACAGCATTGTACTTCAAGATAGATCTTGAATGATCTTTTTGAAGATAAATAATAAGCCATTCATTTTGAATTTATCAGTGGGAACATAGTAAATCCTATGATGACCCAACTTATTGTGTCCAGTAGCTTTCCATTTTAGGTCATAAATGCCTAGGCTCTCCAACTTTATTCATTCCATTTCATTTTGACAACTTCTGGTTTTCCAAGATATATTCCACACTCTGATTAGTAATTGATGTTTATAACATTTTTTTCATTTTGTGTTATGCCCTATTATTAACCAAAGGTACTAAAATCTTTACTCCATCTACATCGTTTTGCAGAAGCATCTCTTGTGCAGTTACATTTTCATTGCTTTCCATCTTGTGACTATTAATTCTATGTGTTCACTTAGCTGCGTCAGCATCTCGGCATCACTTCGCTGATTTGGCAATTAGTACCTATCAATCCCCCAGCACGTGAGCTCCCACAATGTAATCACACTTAATCAGTTGTAAGCCTCCATTATAGAATAATGTTAGGCAAGAATGCAACAGCTTACTGTTGTCACAGGTCTGATGCAATTCATTTTCTTTGAATGTGGTCTATTTCCAATCTAAGTGGATATGATGGAAATACTTGTTTGTTTTCCTTGTATTTGGATTCTGAACAAGGCTAAACTCTAGTGATTCACTGTTCCATCAAGGCCCCGCCATGTTGCCTCAGTGAAGCTGGGGAAGCTTCCAGTCAAGCAATCTCACACTCTCTAGGAGGCTGACTAGGACTTGTCCTCTTCTACCACTGTGAACTGTTGTCTTGATTTAAATTGGACCCCAAATGGTCCAGTAGTTAAACGTTTATGGGACACTAACCAGAAGGTTGGCCAACAACCACTCCTTGTGTGAGAGGTCCTGATTTATTCCACATGATTTTTTATACAGTTAATTAAAATATTAGACTAAAATATTTCAGTCATGCTCGTCATAAGATTATAATGGTGAACGTTCTCTGAAGCCTGGATAGCAGTTGCTATAACTACCTAGTGTTTTACAGAGGAGAAAATGACCCAATGATTTCCTGTCTAAAACATCACACATTTGTCTCAAATTAAAGGGCTAACAAATAAATGCTATGCCTTCTAACTCTTAGAAAATATTTATTTTTATGGTTGACATATAAAATAATATTTGCAGTGCTAGATGACTTGTTATCTGGTAAATCCCTAGTGGTGTAGTGCTTATGCCTTGGGATGTGATGCTCAGAGTGGGCAGTTCGAATCCACCAGCAACTCTGAAGAAAGGAATGAGCTTTCTACTAAAATCCAGTTGAGGTCACTATGATCCAGTGCCAGTGAGATTGTAAAGAATTTGGTTAAAACTTAAAGGGCATGGGGATATAGTATTTCAAATTATGCTATTGGTAGTTACTATACATATAGTTACTTATGTAACATGCAGTTTGTTGTTCCTGTAAGCAAAATATCTAACACATTAATTAAAAATCTAAACAAATAATTCCATACTTTAAAAATATTTATTGGAGCAATAAGTTTTCTCTTTCTATCATTAATATAATATGAAGCTCTGACTCATTTCACATTATCTTGACTCTTGTATCTACAAAAAAACACATATATGGAAAAATAATCATATCCTAAGTAGTGTTTAACATATTGGCATATGGTGAGTTACTAAAGAGCAAACTTGACAGGGACCAAATAGGGACTTCTGCCCTGCCTGCTAAAGGGACGCAAAAGGGACACTGTGAGAACAGATGTGGCAAATACCTTAACCTTGAAGGCCGAACACAGTAAAAATCCTGACACAAGATACTACTCAGAGCTAATCTTGAAACAATCTGAGAAATGTTGATCCAGAACTATCATCAGAGATACTCCTAGGGCACTCTGCAACATGCTCACCCACGGCAGCTGGCCAGAAAACCTGAAACTATGTATATGTATTATTGATGAACCTAGGAATTGATTAGAAAATTACTTGACCATCAGCAGAGCAGAAATTTCTCCCATTTTGAAGCGTCATTTACCAACTAGAATCCTTCCCCTAGTCCCTTCTCACCTCTCAAAGGGAGACCCACTTAGCTTCCATAGAAAAACATACTGTGTCTATGCTTAAGGTGTCTTTTTTAACTCGAGAATCCACATCATTTGTTTGACTTTTTTTATGCTTCCATAAAAATGTGGCTTCATTCTTGGTTGTGGTATGGGGAATAGAAAGATTGAATCAATGGCTCAGATAAAGGACCAATTGTGAAGATGGCACGAGACAAGGCAATGTATTTTTTTCAAAATGTTGCACAGGCCTGAAAGAGATCCAATGGCACTTTACAAAAATAACAGCAACAGTTAGTTGAGTAAATCTTAATTTCCAAGAAGGTCTGATACTTCCGCTTTGATATTCACCTAAATTAATAAATTATTTTGACAACGAAGTGAACAACATCAATAAAATAATTATTCTAATAATAAAAATATATTTTCAAAATAGGAACTATGGTTTTACCTTTTTCCTTTAACTAATATTAATTCATAATAATTAATTAAAATTACACTATCAAAAGTACTGCTATTTCCTTTACCCATTTGTTTCCTTTTTTTGTTTGTTTTACCCATTTGTTTTCTTAATTTTCTTCATTACCTTTTTCAAGCTATTTATTCAAGGTCTAGTTCTTCCAGCATTGCAGATTAGATTTAATTAGCTTCCATTATTAATGCATTCCTTCTAATTTTATCACTCTTTGTCCCTCTGTCCTACTGTGGTGACTCGCACAGTGCTATGATGCTGAAAGTTATGCCGTCAGTATTTCAAATGCCCTGAGGATCACCTGTGGGGAACACACATCAGCAGAATTTCAACAGACTAAAGCATGGGTTCTACACTTCTGAGGGATCACCCATTGAAAACCCTTACAGATAGCACAGGAGGTGGTGCCAGAAGCTGATTCCTTCATATTGTATCTTAGACTGAGTTCTCTAGAGAAGCAAAGCCAGGAAAACTTATTTATTTTATATATATGTAAAAGGGAAAATCAAACCTACTGTTCCTGAGTGGATTAGAACTTAGAGAAGGAAGAATGCCCACTATGGGTTTCTGAGACTGTAGCTATTTCTACATTGTAGTAAGCAGAATTCCTCACCTCTCACACATAGAGTCGTTTTCTTCTAACCTTGTGGTTAGCGGCCCATGAACTACTGTATGATTGGGCTCTCATGCTCTAATTTAAATCAAGGAAATAGCTCACCGTGGTAGAAGTAGGCAAGTCCTAGTCCAACCTCATAGACAGTGCATGACTGTTTGATTGGAGGCTTCTCCCAGCTTTAGTTAGGCTGCATGGCGGGGCATTGACTGAACACTAACACACTAGAGGATAGCCTGGTTCAGAATCCAAATAAAGGAAAACAAACAAGTATTTCCATCACACCCACTTGTATTGGAAACAGACCATATTCAAAGCAAATTAATTGTATCAGAGCTGTGACATCAGTAAGCTGCTGCATTCCTGCCTAATATTATTCTATCGCAGTGGGTTTGGATTTAATTTATCACAATGCATGAGCAGGTTTGATATACATATGAGAGTGAGTGAAAATTGAAATCATAGAAACATTATTAAACAAAAATACCATAAATTGAAGCTACTGATTCTCAGCACATGCTGCACCTTGGTCTCTTTGCTTCTGAAGGTGCTGTTGCTATCTTTCTTACCTGCCTTCAAGTAGGCTGTCCTCTTCCTTTTAAATCTTGGAACAACTGTGGTTTGGGCACTTTTCGAAACTCCAATTATGTTTCTGTTAAATGGTCTTTGAATTGAGAAAACAAAAAGAAATCTCAATGGGTAAAAGTGTGATTGTGATATAAACAGTGAATGATTTACCAATAAAATTCTCATAGAGAAGCTAAGAAAAATCAACAGGTAAATTATAGAGATGGAAAAAATTCCTCCCTCAAGTATTCCCGGTCTTTTTTCACAAGTGCATTTTTCAACTTCCTTAAACTTCTTTAGACCAATTTCCTGTGATCACATTGTTCTTTTTAAAAACATTTTCAAGATTATTCCTGTGAAATTCTTTTTTAAAAGCCACAACTTCTATAAAAATAGTTCTATTGACATATATTATACACTTCAATAGTTCAATCATATTAAAATGGTTGTACAATCATTATTAAAACCAGTTCTAGAACATTTCCTTCTTTCTTGTACTCAATTATTACCTTTTTTTTCTCCCAGTCTTCCCTGACATACTCCCCAATAATTCCTTAATCCAGCTATTATCAGACAATTAGTCCTCGATCTCATATACAGTAAAATATGCCACCACCAATCTGCCTCCCACAAAATAATAAAATAGCTGACTTCTCTATCTTGAGTTTAACTAGACCAATAGCTATCTCCAGAAGCCACTGTGGTGATTTACCCTCCCACCCCCACCCCCTTTTTGGAAGTCACTAGCAGGAAACTCAGTCAACTGTATGACTGAGAAAACTTGTTTGTAGCTAAGCACTGAATGCAGAGTCATGTTAAAACACATTTTCAAATAAACCTATATAGGTAAAAACTAAAACTGTGGTAGCAGATTTTGTGTTTCTAAACTTACCCACTTTTGTTTCATTTAAAAATAAATTATAATGTTATCCAGAACGGTCAATAGGCAGTATATAACACAGGAATATTTCACCTTACTATATTTTAAAATAATTATAATTACATTTGTTAGTGAACTGTCACCATTTAAAAAACCATCTGTGTTTCTATAGCTAATGTGCTATTGTAATTTATTGTTACCGTTGTTCTCATTATAATTGCTATTAATTTTGCCCTGCTTTGTGCTCTCACCACATGCTGCAGTAGTTTTTTATATGTTGCTGCAGATTGAGCATAAATGGGTAGCAAAGAATTCAAACGTATGGTGCCTTTGTGTACAAGGATAAAAAAAAAAAGTACAAAGTACAAGGAAAAAAAAAGTAATTCACCTGAGTTATTTCATCCAGAGGATTTCATGAGCAGTGAACCAGGAAATCAAACTCACTACTATGCCGAAGTACACAACTCAGAGTAACCCTAATAGCTATAGAATTAGATAATATAGTTATATCTCCCTTTCTTCTTGTCCAAAGGATTATAATAGTTCTTATGTTTGGGCATATGTGTAAGGCTCACAAAACAAACAAGCACCATTGTGATGTTGTAATTGTTGCTCTTGAAAAATTAAAATGAAATAAAAGTTTTAGACAATATAGTTAGAATGAACTTTCAACAGTCACATGTTGCATCTTATAAAAGATCAAAATTGCAGAAATAATTTTAAAAAATAGACACCTGTGAAAAGCATAGGTGAGTCATACAAAATGAAATAATATTCAAATGCATAAGGATTATGTAATAGGTTAGTGAACTTTTCCTACATATTAGAGAAATTCAAAAGGTAAAAATGCTCCTAGTAGTCCAGGTAATGCAACAGTCCATTGCAGCAGTGCACAATAACTATGAAGTCATGAGAATAAACTAAACATTTTTTAAAGCCTGGCAAAGTGAAGTAGAAATGATGATGAAATTTAGAAGGGTAATTGTATAAACCAATAGTCCAAATGTGAACTGCTTTAGCCTTTTTAGGCTACAATCTGAAAATATCTGAGACATGTTATATTAATGTATCTATGTACATCTATGTGCTCTATTTGTTCATGGTATAAAAATATTTTATATGAATGTAAGAAATCATAGAATATCATAGAGCTATTATATAGAAAAAGTGAAGAGCATAATGTTGTTTATCATGTGTTATGCACTATAGAAAATTTTACAAAAGAAAAGCACATTAAGAATAGTGCAAACCAAGGAGGATAAGTGGATGGTGGAGGGTGTAAGGGGGGAATCAATCACAATAATCTATATATAACCCCCTCCTAGAGGGTGGACAACAGAAAAGTGGATGAAGGGAGAAATTGGACAGTGTAAGACATCAAAAATAATAATTTATAAATTATCATGGGTTCATGAGGAAGAAGGAGAGGGAAAACTAAGGAGCTGATACCAAGGACTCAAGTAGAAAAAAATATTTTGAAAATACTGATGACAACAAATGTCCAAATATGCTTATATGTATGGATTTCTATAAGAACTGAATGATCCCCCAACAAAATGGAAGAAAAGTGCAAAAATTTCTCCATTATGTGTGATTATATTTCAGTTGATATTTTATTATATATTATATGTGTGATAAATTGTGGCCATACAACAAAGTTTGCTTATAAATAGGAAGTTTTGAGACTTTTAGAAGGAAATGAGGTAGCAAGAGGGGAGGAGTGACATAAAAAAAAATCTATCTTGATACATAATGTGTCCGTCATGGGTTTATATCTATACAGACAAAGAAATCCAATCAATACAATTATTTTTCATATTTTTGCACTAACTATTAAATATAGTAATGAAGAATTTGAGAACTTCACCAATGTTTTCCGTTTGAAATAGAGCAAACACACAATCCAGGTAAATTGAAAACTTTTGGTTAATGGAATGCAAAACTTGGAAGCAGTTATTGAAAAACAATACCTTGGTGATTGATACGAAGCTGGGGATCACATTGGTCATGCAAAATTACATCATGTGTTCTCCAGATTTATGTCTATCACCAAGACTCATGTTTGTAGCCACCTTCTTTACATAACAAATGGCAAGTATACATATGGACAGCTGGAGGTGAAATGCACCAAAATTCCTTTGTGGGAAGACAAGATGCAGATGCTCAGTATCAGCAGCTAAAACCATGCCAGGGGCTGACTGTTGCTCTTTAGGTAAGTTCAGAATGAGGCTGACATAAATTAAAACAAATTTACAATGGCCAAAATACAACCTTACGTCTACCCCACCTGAATTTGGAGAAGATTTTTTGTGTTGAATACTAGTGACAGAAGAACCAATGAGCTGAAGAGGATATTAAGAACATCATCCATGAAGAAAACAAAAAGTCATGAGAAAGAGAGGAGAGGGGGCATGGTTAAAGTGGATGTCTCAGGAGGTTCTGAAAAATATCCCTTTTAGTAGCGTACTAAGGCAAATGTAAGACATGTTGAAATCAGAGAGCTGGAAAGCCTTTTCAAACAACATTCCCAGAAGACAAAGTATATTACGATGAAATTTGCAAACAACTCGAATTAGAAAACAAACATGAAGGATATGCTCACACCTCTCTTAAAGTGAAGAATTAAAGAAAAAAATCAGACTTCAAGTTGAAATATTGAAAGTCAATAGGTAAAATATTGAATGATTCACGAAGCACCAAAAGAATTTTGGGCAGAATATATATAATCATTGTACCAAAGAGAACTAGTTATCTTTCAAGGAATTCAAGAGGTAACATATAAGAAAAAATCAGTGATAATGAAGGAAGAAATCCAAGATATACTGAAAATATTCCCCATAAACAAGGATCCAGGAGTTGATGTATGTAGTTGATGTATATGGGTTGCATAAAGGTTGATGCATATAGTTGATATACATAGGTTGCAACAACCTGATGAAGTAATAAAAGCTGGAATTCGGAAGATGCTACTTGGTCAACTGACTGGAAAAGATCCAAACATATACCCATTCCAATGAAAGATGACCCCGCAGTTTGCTCAAATTATAGAATAATATCATTATAATCATATACAAGTAAAATATGGCTGAAGATATCTGACAATGTTTGAGGCAGTACATTGACAGTATTTTTTTCAGAGATAATATCTGTCTGTATTTTGTTTTCTGTGCATTTTTTCTGAAGAACTCCATGTGGACAGCTCCTTACCTTTTATGTTGTTGAAAAAAACACCATTGGCCTTCCAAGATTTTATCATGTGGTCTCCAGCTTAATTTCTAAAACTAGGGCCATATTTCCCAACTGTTTCTTCCTCCTTGTTTTTTGACTTTTGAATACTAATCTCCAATAATTATCAGTGTATCTGTATTATATGTTTGATCAATGTAAGACTGAGCGCATTAGTAAGATTCAAATTCTTCAGAGATTGGTGCATAAATTTAAGTGATAGGTGCGTTGACTGGATTTTCTTATATGTAGGCAGATATTATCCTTTGATAAATAGCAATGACTTCAAAACACATCTCTGATTATTCTTTTAGATGGAGAATGCGATATCATTGCAGTTGAATCCATCCCTGATTGTATAGTAAATCCATGAGGTTTTGATTCAAGTTGTCCAATATTAATCCACTTTGACTCACTAATGCTTATGCTATTGATATTTCTGCATTTCATATTTGATGACATTCAATTTTAATTATTGATAAATGTTTACAGCTGACTTTTGTCTTTTTGATTCTTGGCTTTTCAGCAGGTGAAGATCCTGACGTCTTTGCTCCCTTCATGGCATTTTGGTTGCCTCTGTGTTGAGAAGGTAATTCTTCTTCAGTCACACAGTCAGGGTTTTCTAACCTGAGGAGATCATCTCTTGGCATGGTATTGGATGAAGTTCTCTGAAAGCCTCATTTATTCCAATAAAAGTTGTTCGAATACCTTTCTTGCTTCTGAAGTTGTGTCTCTCCTTAATGTCAAGACTCAATGCAACTAGAGAAAATGGGAACCTTTAAGAATGTTAAATTGTGTGACGTGATTTTCAAATGGTATCTTAGAGGACTCTGAATAAAAGCCACAGGGCTTACAAGGATTGCCCATCACTTATGGAATCTGGCCACATCCATCCTCCTCAAGCAATTTTCTCCAGGGTATCCCATTTAAAGCACTGCTATCCCTGCAGTTTCTTAAACACTATAAAATAGCATTTGCTGTCTACTTTTCCAGTGGTTGTTCTTATATTTAGAAACTTGAAAGAAAAGAAAAGAAAAGAAACTTGATCTCCAATACATACCCATCCATATGAATCAACTTTAGTGCCAGCGGATGCATTTCTGTATTGCCCTTTCATTTTAAATATCACAAAGAAAATATTATACATATTTATTTGCCTAAATGTTATACATACTATAACATTGTTACTTGAAAAAGTAGTTAACAGTGTGATGTTGCATTATTTTACTCACTATTCTTTCCATAGCTTAATATAATAGTTGTCAAATAGTATTTTTTGAAGTTAAAATGACTATAGTCCTCTGGTAAAATTAATTTTAGGAACCAGTAATAAATTCCTAAGCATATACAATATTTTAATCACACCAATTTTTGAAGTATTCTAAGAAACATTATGAAGAAATCGTGTGCATATAAAAAATATATAGGAGTGATAAAGATTTCACATCAAGAAAGTGTTAAATGAAGCAAGCTAGATATGTTTGTAATTACATATTTTCAGTGGAACATTTGAAGGGAGTTAGTTGTGCAACAATGACTCCTTTTCTTTCATTTTCTGGAATGATTTCTTTTAATAAAATAAACACAACTCACCCCAAGAAAATTAAGGTTCTCTATGTGACAAATGTCACGCTTTGCAAAAAGGCTACAGAGGAACTTTATCCCCAATGTCAATCACCACTCCTCCTCATATATATTGGTTTGTGTCATAGAGTTCCATGATTCACTGAAATGGCCTTAGAGAACTCACAATATGAAGCAAAATGACTCTTATAGCTGTGGTTCCTGACAAGTCTCACCGTGTTTGAACTAGACGTGGATAAAGCATGGCATCTCGCCATCCAAAACCCAAGGTTCCCTAAAATTTGGACAAAATGTAGACATTAAATAAACCACGGTAAAGTGATACAATCTATAAAGAGATACAGTTCATGGGCTGGCAACTCTTTCAGACAACCAACTTCTTTTCCTGACTAACGTCAGAATGGAAAACTAACATTATACTCTATGCAGTGAAAGACGGAATTCCTGAAATTTGAGAACGTGCCTGTGTGTGCATGCGTGTGTGTGTGTGCGTGCGCGCATGTGGGTTGTGGTGGGACTTGTTGACTTATTTATAACTGTTGTTTGTTACTATTAGTTTTAAAAATGTAGTAATTTCTTTTGGTTATTTATTATCACTAGTCACCTTTTTTCAGTCTATTCATAGAACAGAAGGTCATAAAACATTCCATTTCAACTATTTGACTTAAGAAATCAATTTGCACAAAATAAAAATTACAACAGTTAAAAATGTCTTTAAAGACTCTATATGCTTGACTTCTACTCTCACTGATTTTTTTCCTTCCAATTCTTTCCATACCTTCTATGCTATTCTTATTGTTCTCATTCTAACAGCTGGGTTTCTCACTCTTCATCCTTCAAAGTTTCTTCTGTCAATTGTATCTTTAAAATATTCTCTCCGCAAAATAATTTTACTAACGTTTTCTAATTAAAAACAAATTTAAAAACCAAAATAATTCTGTTTCTACTATCTATATCCTATTTACCCATGAACCAAGTCATACGTTCTTTGTATGGTGAGGCTTTACGCAAAAAAAAGCTCACCTACATGCTTTTTGGTTTTGCGGTATCTGTAATGATTGTTTTTCCCTTCAGTGTCATTTGCCAGTTGGCACTGAGTTTTATTTCACTCGTATCAACTCCTTACATGGGAGAGCAGGAGACACTGCTAGAGCTTTCAATGGCTGTTTCTTTTAGCAATAGGACAAAGGACTCTGAGTGGATTCCATTCTTCTCTAACCTTTTATTTAGTAGTCCAGTCTGTTAACTATTTTTACCACACACCACGCTCTCTTTGTATATATGATTTTAACCATGACAAGGAATATAAATATATAAGTATATATGTGTGGATATTATCAGTACAGACCATGGTGCATAAAATAAGATCAATACGTACATTCTAAATGAAAGTAAGATGTTGTAGTCTATCCTTAGATGTTGGTACTGACCCTATTAGATCTCTCCAGAATTGTACTTCTCACTAAGGCCTATCTTCATATTTCCTTATTCAATGTCATGCATGACTAAGAGTAATGAGTAATCTCTGCCAAATAAAAAACTGAAAAATTTGAGGGAAGAAATTTCAATAAATAACGTTTAGAATTTTGGATGGTCTTTGTGTAGGAATGTTTGAATCACTTAAAATGAGTGTTCATTATTGCATTATGTTTTTTACAAGTGTACAATGTTGACTTAAAATAGAAAAAATAAGAAATTCATGAGCTATATAAATATTAATATGAGCTATGATTATCAATATGATTTTCGTTTGGATAATTCCAAGCTAGCTATTTTGGGGTAATTTCTCATCAAATATCTAGTGCATGATTTTAGTGACAAATATACTGTAATATAAAGAATGCTGTATATTATCTGTATATTATATATAATTTATTTCTTATTAGATCCTTTCTTAATTTAAAAAATGCTATGCATCTCTTCTACTAAATCTATTTTTCAGTGAAAATGAAAGTATATTATTCTTTTTTGTTCTCCTGGTGTTCATTTGCTTATGCTTTAGTTAAATGTACAAAGAATTCTTAGCACCCTTATGTGCCAAATACTGGTTTTAAGAGTTTCCATAAGATAGCAGCAAGGTACAAATAAATATTCATTTAATTTAAATAGACATACTATTAAGAATCTTAAATATAAATCAGAAAGATAGGGAAACCAGTATAATTCTTAACAAAACCCAATAGAAATTAGATCTTTAAATACACCTATTATAAAAGGAAACTTGAATAGCAGAGACTACTAATCTATTTACAATTATGCAAATTATTTTAGAGCTAAAAGCAAAGCAGCCTGATTTCAGAATCCCTTTTTGAAACTACTAAAGTCAACTGTCTTTATTGAAAATTAACATAATTTCAACCAATAAAGACCTCATGATGTTGCAGAAAAGTTGTCTGCTTTTGTTACCATGGAGTCAATTTCTCCTCATAGTGACCCTGTATACCACAGAATGAGACAGTGCTGGTTTGCATATCAGTTGACCGTGGTGATCATATTCAATTCTGATGCACACTTTTCCTGATTTCAACCACACACCAACCCTTTGTTTTCTTTGAATTATCTCCTTTTGGTCCATGCATGAGAAAGACAGGCATATAAGAGGCAAAATATTTAAACAATAATAGATGATTCTGAATAGGATGAACAGTTAAGTCCTGAGGTCCAGTTTCATTCTGTTACCATAATAAAAGTGCAGTTGATCTTGTACAAGCACCCAGACGTACCTTGGCATTCTTGTCTGGAATTGTATTTCCCAAGTACAAACTCTTGAAATCACTCATAAGTATTTTCACTATGCACAGTTGGGGTTGTCTTGTCATTAATTTGAATTGATAGTCAGTTGGCATACGTTATTGCAACATTTTATCAGGTGTTTAATAAATAAGGTATACTGAAAAGTAATTTTGCTAATTTGTTGTAATGAGTAAAGACGGAAAAGATCAATAAAGGATACTGATGGTCTATAGGAATTAAATATTATTTAATTAGAAGGTCTAGACTGTGAACACATAATTATGATGAATAGTAAGATATTTTTGAGGTCAATTCAATTGTCATTGGTCTGACTTCCTTTATCTTGGGTTCTGAGTTGTACAAGTCTTTTCTTGGTCTGCATGCACATAACTTTGCAAGCCCTTGAAGAATGGAAGGATGCGTTTTCACTTTCATTAGAAGAACGATTTAGTCAATGTTCACATTTCTCTCCTTCCTCCTAAATGCAAGTGGTACCTTTCAATTTCACACCCAGTAAATGGTAATTGGGTGCTTGCAAACAGCATCACCAGTGATGAGAGCAATGAACACCGCATTGGCAGTCTGTCGCATTAATGCAAGTGCAGTCATCTTGCTTTATCTTAAATATGCTGTGTGAGGAAATTAAAAAAAATAAAAATAAAAAGCGAGCCAGATTTCCTAGTATGCACCATTGTTCTTTTTATTGCCAGGTTATGCTGTAATGAAAAAAATCACAGATGTTGACCAAAATTAAAGTAATAGTTCATGCTCATGAAAATAGTTGTTTACAGATTGCTTAGATAATGGTACAGTCAGGAACATGACCATCTGCTTTATGTCCAGCCACTACTTTTATTTGATTTAAAAATTTATATTACATCATGATCTACTTTTTACTGTTGTTTCTAAAACAACTATGAATTAACACCGCATGCTAAGTTCTCCCCCTCAAATATTAAATTACACAGGTTTATTTAGTCTTAAGGAAGACAAGAGACAGTGGGCAGTTCCTGGGGTAACTGCTATTTCTGCCAATCATGCTGAAACATTCGTGTAAGCTAAGTAAAGAAAAACATAATTGAAATTTTTCCACTTTTCATTGTAATTGATAATAACGAAGAATAATAAACACCATACTTTTTTCTCTCCTTCTTCATTATTTTACACAGGTTGTCAAATTGGATTGTTCAAATAAAAATTACAATTATTTGGGGTTCACTTCCTGTTTATCACTTTAAGAATATTGAGTAGAGCTTTAGAAAAAATATATAAGAACTTCTGTTTCAATGAAACAGGTGTTTTAGATAATAGTACAGAGGATAAGCATAAAATATAATAAAAAGACCCAATATGTGTATTATACAAGGGTGAGGGTAGGGAGAGGGAGTCATGCAGGATAAAGTGATGGATGGTTTGGTTTAAAGAGGCAGATATACTGAACTCCCATTTTCTGGGAAGTAATGGCTTTTCTGGGAAGATAATACATTTCTTGACTAAGCAAATTAAAGTAAAGGTATAAACCATCATTGTGTTTCTATGAGAACACCTGGTAAATCTGTTCCATGAAAAATGAGAACGAATAAAGCCTGGACAAGATAACTTCTGTGAGCTCAGATAATAGCACTTTACGATTTTTAATAGGGTCTGCCACATAAGCCTATTTTCTGATGTTTGGTAAGTAGAGCAATTACTTATTGATTATATGAGAAAAGAGCCGTTTCATCAAGTGGAAGTTTTCCATAGGATAGCAGTAATAAAGACACAAATATTAATCTAATTCTAACTACAAAACAGGAACTATGTATAACATTTAGTACAAATAAATAGAGTTAAGAAATCAAAGTAGCTAATTTAATTCTCATTGCAATCCAATAAATTAAGTTTATTAATATTTTCTTTTCCAAAAAAGAAACAGGAGCAGGGAAAAGTACTAAAGTTACCAGTTCCAGGTCAAACAACTTAATTTTAAAACCACAAATCAAATGCAAGATCCAAGAAAAGAGATTAGTGTTCACCTTTTAGGCCCTAGATTTGGACAGCTGGATGGATTTTATAACTTTTTGGTTGTGCAAGAGACATCTTCTACCTTTATTTGGGTTCCTTCCTTTTTCCCTTCCTTCTTCTCTAATCAGAGAACATATTGTAAGACCATCTTAATTTAAGATAATTTAAAATATTTGGGTACATTTTGAATTTCCCGTCACTTATTTCTACTTCTGAGTGTTTTCACTGAGTCAATCTTCTTGAAATCACTCAAATCTTCTGCTACTTACATCACTATAACTAAAATATTCACCTTATTAACAAATGTATATATTAATTTTTAAAATTAGAATTAAAAATGAATTGCTGTATGAAGAAGCCATTTGCAAATCACTTTATTAATGATTATGGATGTTCAAATTAAAAAATCATCAGGAAAAATGCATGCAATTCAACAGACTGTCTAAAATAGGAAGATATACTTTTACAAAATTTAGACCTCAAGTGGAGTTAGGGAAATATTCAGAATACTCACAATCTTTTGGAATGAGTATATTTTGGAAGAAACGTTAGTACTATCTAACACGGTTGAAAAAATTTTGCACTGTGACTCAATAATTCTCCTTTAGACAGTCATCCAACTGCAGTCTTATATAATAATATTTATTTCACTATTTTTCATACCTTATAGCTGAAAAATAATCCAAATACTCATAGTATTATTAATTTAATTACTGTGTCTTAATTTAAATGAATGCTTTATAGCAGTATCAACAAATCACATGGATGATAATTTTTATTTTTGACCTTGATTTACAAATAAAGCCAAACACAAAATAGTGTGTATGGGAATCCAGAAACTTAACACTTCACTATACTCGAAGAGGAGTTTTGGCTTTATTCTGTAGTTTGATTGAGTTTGAACACCTAATCATACGTATATTTGCACCAAGAAAATGTTTGACCTAAACTATCTCTCTTGAGCTGGGTGTTAATTGTTTCAGTGATCCATAAAATAGCATGTGCACTGAAACATTTCATTCTAAAATTGAAATATTAAATTGTTGACCAGTAAGAGAGGGTTCAGTTGGGATGAGTGGGTTCAGATTTCCATGATAACAGCCCCAACTTCTTTGTCATCTGAGGTTAAACCTTTTCCATGGCCTCATGGAAAGTTACCTTTTACTACTGAAGCTGATAAGAAATGTACACAGATATGACATACTGGTTGATCTACATAGCATGGAGCTTATAAATACACAGAGAATTCCAATTTGACTTGCTGCTTTAAGATTTGATAAAGTAATAGCTTAAAATTTAGTGACATGATTTTAATATATTGTCTATCTGTTCAATAGTCCCACAAGTTATGTCGTTGATGAAAAAATTCAAAAAATAATGTGCTCTGCAAAATGAGCCTGGTTATATAACAGTCATGATGACAAGTGCAAAAGACAATACTGAATGATTTAATTTTTCTGGGAAATAAAAACTTCTACTCACTAATCTTTATCTGGTTAATACCACTGCAGAATCTATTTCTTCCTCCCAGATCTGATATCATCTGATGGACATTGTAGGATTTAGGGTCATCAGAAAATTTTCTGGTAACAGACATATTAGTTTGTTACATCTCTTAGTGTTGAAAGTCAAATAAATCTCAACATTAGAATAGTTATGTATTAATGAAATAGTTTTGTGTTCTCTAGTTGGATACCTGCTAACTATGCCAACATTCATGGGCATATAGAATAGTATATTGATGCAAATTTTACCCTACACAGCTCTGGCATTTGCGGGGGTGGATTTCACAGTATTTTTATTGTTTTTGCTTATTGTTGGGGGGGCATCAATTCCCTCTGATGGGAGTGGGAGGCCCAGTCTTGCTCCTGGAGAGCTGCTGCTGGATTTGAACTGCCAAACTAGTGGGTCGCAGTTCAGCACTCAACCACTGTGCCACTGGGGCTCAGCCTAAATATTGCACATTATTGTTATGAATTCATATCTCATATATATCACATATATCCCAATTCAAATTCAAGTCGACAAATTGAAACTCACGCATAGGTTCCTCTTCATATTCATGCAGCTACATGCAATGATACAAAATGCAGGAGGATCAGAAGCTAGTGGGCCCAAAGTCTTTTGATTTCGATGGCAGTGGTCACATCACAGGGCCTGCACGAGTCTCAGTGTGGCTCTCCAGCAGGAAAGTGGAGGCTGAGGAGACAGGGCTTGACTCCAGAGAGCCATTTACCTTGGTCAAGCCTCCAAAGGAGGTCATTAAGCTGTGATGTGTTTCACAGGCTGAACTCCTCCCATATCTTCTTACAAGTGCCACCCTGACAATATAACGACTAATGATCACAGTCACTATGATAGCACGGAAGTTAATGTGATTCTGGAAGCTCAGCCCCCCAAATTTCAAAGACGATCCAGTTGTTGAAAACCATGGTGAAAAGCTTGAGACTAAGGCAAAGCTTCAGACTAAGGAAGATAGACAATATGAAGCTCTATCTCTAAGAAAATTGTTCTCTAAGGAATATTTATAAATAAGTGAAGGGCATTGTTCTAGTGCTGGAAAGAGAATGTTACCTTGAAAAACACTAAAAATATAGCTCAGGAAGGGCTTTTGTTTGAAATTACAGCCAATCTTAGCAACTCAGATAAAGTACACCTTCCATAAACCTAAAATTCTAAGGTGATTAGACTCAAACAAAAAAAAAAAACAGGTGAAAACATTCATTAAACATCTGTTCATTAAACATTGTTGGAGGCAATATAACATCACCAAACAGCAACAACTTTATTAATCCTCCCGTACTTTCAAAAGTGAGTCTCAGTTAATATCTTGAGGGAATAGCTAAGAAAACTGTCAGAATGTCCAAATTAAGGGCAGGGATTATCTCAAAGACATATTTGGCACAGTGAACGCTAATATCTACAGACCGGATAAGTTGTGCAATAACATCAAGAACTTCATACATGAAGAAATTAAAAGTTGTTTAAAAATCAGAATAAAGCCAAAGGACAATATTTAAGTCTTAAAAACACACGGACAGTACACTTGAAATTAAAGTCACTACAGCCAGAAGAATTGTGCATTCAAAGAGATGACAGAAAATTTCAAAGAGATGCTTGAGTAGACAATTAACAATGATTGTAATGAAATGTTCAAACACTTGGTGTTAAGGAATCAAATGAAAGGATAGGAGCAACAATTTTCAAGCTGAAATAACTGAAGAACATTTTAAGATTTTAATTGTTATTCTAGAAAAAACCCGAAAGATACAAGAAATACCAAAAAAAAAAAGTAAGAAAAACGCAGACGCTTTGTACCAAAACGACTTTAGAAGATATGATCAAGAGTCAAAGATATGGAAGAAAGATTCCAAGCCACATTTTAGTTTATCTGTACTCAATTGAAAGAGTACAAAATTGACGTATATCAACAAATGGGTACAAGGCTGCAAGAACCCACAAGTCTATTCCAAAAAAAAATATATGGATAACAACTCACTGGCCACCTAATGTATTACAGCCATATTGAGGGCCATTCCAAAGAAAGATGATCCAGTATAATATTGAAGTTACAAACAATATCATTTGCATCATATAAAAGTGAAATTTGGCTGTCTATAACTTCAAAAGAGTGATTACAAGCATATGTTTTGGACGTTGCTATATATTCTAGCTGCATTCTTTAAAAAGCAAGTGAAATGGATTTTGTCTAAGAGTAGAGGTTCACAGATAAATGGTGGTTGTTGTTCTTGTTAGGTACCACAGAGTGACTTCTGAACCATAGCCGCCTCTACCTCATGCACAGCAGAACAAAGAACGTCTGCCCTTTCGCCATCCCCACAGTTGTTTCCTTGTGTTCTATGATGCGAACTCATCCAACTGGGTGAATCTTATTAAATTCTGCATGACATTGCTGAAGATGAAAATTCTATAATATTCTGTTTTCTCATGAGAGACCTGTATGTAGCCCAAGAGGCAATTATTGAGAATAAAAAGATTTTATTTCAAGTACATGTTATCAGGAAAGACCAGCCACTAGAGAGGACACCCGGTCTAGTAAAATAGAGCGTCAGCCAAGCAGAGGAAAGTTTTCATTGAGGTGTGTTGACACAGGTGGAGGGAAAATCTCTAACAGCAATGATTCTGAAGATCAGGCAGGACTGGCAAGTGCTTCCTCCCCCACTACATCTGGTCACAAGTGTTGAAGTCAACATGACAACACCAAACAGCAGCAGCTTTATACATCCTCCTGTATTTTCAAGAATAACTCTCATTTAATATCTTTGAGTGAATATCTGAGAAAATCACCATCACATTACTTGGTGAAAAATATTACAAGTGCAAGATGTAAACTTTTAAAAAATACTCAAGTGTTCATTGTAGCATTAATGTGTTGTAGTTTGAAGACTATCTGTATTTTCTTATAGTCACACGTGAAAACACACAATGTATTAAGTCCGCATGCAAAACATGGTCACATAGAGAGGAGATGCAAAATACATTAGAGATTGGATTGCTGCCGATGCAGTTACGCTAAATTGCAATACCCTATCATTTGATCTTCCCTATGATCCATTTAAACTTGTTCTAATTTTTAGTAATCTTTTTATTGAACATTTAATCTGTCTCACTTTATTAATGTTAGCTTTCTTTGTTTGTTTTAATGCTTTTCCGGATGAACTCAGGACAATCAAGTGACTGCTCACAGAGACCCCTTGTGTGTTTCCAAGACCGTCCATCCCTATTTACCAGAGCAGAAAACCCGGTTGTTTTCTGGCAGAGTTGCTGGTGATTTCAAACAACTGACCATAAAGTTCACAAACCATGGCATGAGCACTACACTACAAGGGTTCCTTTGCTTTTGAAGAGAGGGCCCCAAAATCTCATAGCCCAAGTCCTAACGACGACACACCAAGGCTTCAGAAATCCAGGATAGGTACATAAATAGAGACAGTAGTGGGATGAATGGATTCTTGGGGGTAAGGCAGGGGAGGGATGAGTACCAAAATAAGAAAATATTATGAAACCTATCATCATTATGATTTCACAATTGCTCTTAATGTAACTAACTTGCATGATTTGTGAATTATATGTCAATAAAACCATTGGTGGGGGGAGTAAAGTAACATATATGCATTTCAAAAAGAAACTTAAGATTTAAAATCTCCTTGTGCCTGTGCTTAAATTTATCTTTATGGCATAAAGACATAGAAGCATTGATCTGAAATACCAAGAATCTAATGATTATTATACAAGTAAACTTTGAGAAAACTGAAAATTCGATTCCAACCACAAGTGTGTGGCATGCTTATGTGGGATCACAGGAGGAATGCTTCCAAAAGGCAACACAGTGTCAATTCTATCGACTCTGAAACTGAGTTTGTGTCTGCCCAAGATGGAAAAGGCCAAAAGGGAGCATATTCAGTAAGTTCTAATTACCAAAACTTTAGTGGGTTGCTAAAACTATAAGATCTGAAATTTACAAATTTAACAATTTGTGAAAAACAGAGAATTAGTTTTGGCTGCTGAAACGTAATCCCTTACCAAATAACTATGTCCATTGATTAATTGAGGATATAATGTCCAACAATCAGGAACTCAACTTCTATAATAAAGATAGGCATCATTACACAGTAAAGAATATGGTTAGGTGGGGTTCTAATAGAGGATAAAGAAATGGTGAAAGGGTATGACAGATAACAACTAAGACTACCCCATAAACTCACAGATATTGAAGTGTGTCAGTCAGGGTTGGTTCATAGACACTCATGTAGCTATAAGGAAAGGGTTTATATACAAAAGGAATGTTACACTAAGAAGGCATCCCAATCCAGTCCAGTGCAAAGTCATAGGTCCGATATTAACCCACATGCCCGAAATCAGTCCATATAGTCTCCTTCCGGCTCACGAAGTCATAGGTCAGTGGGTGCAGAATCTCAGCAGGGGTCTCCATATGGCTCCTCGCTTCCAGGGCTCAGGGTCCATCAACAGCAGAAGCAACTCATCGTTGGCAGAGGTCTCCATATGGCCTCCCCAGCTTCAGAGATCTGGCTCAATCAGGGCAAAGCCGTGTGGTCTCTCTGCCGGCCCCTCCAGCTTCTCTGACGCTGCCATCTTGTCTGTGATTCATCATCTCTGAAACTAACTCCCAACAACTGGGGAAGATAGCTTCTCATCTTCACAAGAGAAATATCGTGAGATTTCCCAGAAGTCTCAGGCGAAAGCCATGCCCACATAGAGGCCTCATTGGCTACTCAATGGCTATCTCCAGATTAACAGGTTAGACTCCACCCCTACATTTCAATCATAAAATTAACATAAGTACATGACTGCCACAAGAAGTAAGTGCAATATAGTTGAGTGTGATAATAATTGCATTAGTCTTTATTCTACAGCTTTCTTAAATAGTGAGCATATTGATTAGCATTTATGTTTCAAGCAAACGTGATTTAATTGC
Organism: Nesogale talazaci; assembly: GCA_004026705.1. Taxonomy (NCBI): domain Eukaryota; kingdom Metazoa; phylum Chordata; class Mammalia; order Afrosoricida; family Tenrecidae; genus Nesogale; species Nesogale talazaci. The sequence continues at coordinate 138,179 of PVJH01002001.1, forward strand.
CGTTATACCATAATAGTTTTGTAGCTATGAGGAATCCTATTTTCTCCGTTATAGAACAGGTAGAACTCAAATAAATTCTAAAGCAAATATTGTGGTAAAAAAGTATTATGCAAAAATGTCTTTCATTTATCAATTTGTATATGTTTATGTGGATTATCATAACTTATTACAGTCCCTTTTACCTGGCATAGAGTTAATTATCTAAAGGGGACATTAGCAAGACATTGAAAGAAAGAGAGCTAAGTTATATTGCAGTTACCATAATAACCTATTGTCCCTCTTGCCTAGGAATAATAATGTATCTAGCATTTAATGTTCTTCACCATGCGCCTATTGGTCTGTCTTTTGTGGTGGCTGTAATGCTAGAAGCTATATGTCACAACTATTTTCAAATACCAGTATCATCTCCAAACTCAACAGTTTTTATCAGAGCTTCTAGACTAAAACTGTGCTATAAAAAGGGTAGAGGTTCTCAACTTTCAGCAAAATTAGGTAGTGGAAAACTTATGGGTAGCTGAAAAACATTGCTAGCAATTACAATCTTACATATAAATTATTAGAGAAAGTGCTGAAAGGTGGGGCCCTTTGTTCGAATATCACTCGAAATATGGCTGAGGAAGAGCTAACTTCTTGATGTAGAAAAGCAACCACAAGGAGATGCGTGAAGTCCATAGAGTTATTTATATGTGCATCCACATATGTGTCAGTAATTATTAAACACTCCTGTCGTGATTCCATAGCATGTCTACAGTGTGTTCCTTTGTCACTGCTATTCTTCCTTGAATATTATATTGTCACTCACTTCTATGTAAGGCACACACCACCACCTGGAGGAAGGGTTATGGCATTGCGGTTAAGCTTTAGGCTGATAAACTGCAACGTCAGCAGTTTGAAACCACTAGGAAAAAGATGACTTTTGAAAGAGTGACAGTCTCAGCATGGCCTCCCCTCCCTGCCCAGGGACAGTTCTAACGTGTACTATAACGTCACTGTGAGCTGGCATCCACGCAGTCACAGTGAGATCTGTTTTGCTTTGCTTTTTAGTTGTGGGTTTCCACTAATTAAGACATAAAAAGATGAAACTAGGCTCCATTATTTGTTCATGTGATTATCTTTAAAGTGCATGTAAATTCAGAGTCGTGAGAAAGGCACAGTCATGAATTTGACATCTTAAATCCATGTTGTCATATTTTCCCATTGTATCTATAATGTGAACACTAGATATTAGTCTCACTTTATGCCTTATGTTCAATTTTGTATAATCTGTTTGCTTATGGTTTGGCTTTGGAACAGAGCTTCAACATGTTTCCCCTCATAAATTCATTGTAATTATTTATTTTTTTCTTTTTTTGGGGGGGGCACGGGCATCACTGCCCTCTGGTGGTGGGATTGGAGGCCCAGCCTTGCTCCTGGAGAGCTGCTGCTGGATTTGAACCTCCAACCCAGTGGGCCACAGCCCGCGCACAACCACTACACAACCGGGGCTCAGCCTATTTCTCTTTTTTTCATTGTAATTATTTCTCCAAATAGTCAGTTACAAAGATTCCCAAGAATGCTCTAATTTCAAGTAGGTGGGTGAAACCTGTATTAAATTTGGAAGATGATACTTCCTCAAAACATGAAAATATATATTTGGTGAAAGACAATGTCACATTTCCAAAAGTGGTGTTATTCTTCAACATGATATGAAGCAAACCTTATTGGTTGGAGCACTTTCTTCATTACAAACATACATTTTGTCAAAAAATAAGTGTAATATTTATATGCAAAGACAAAAGATATTTTATCTGGAAACTTCCTGGAGTGAAAAGCAGAAGAATTGGTTTGCTTTAATGATTATTACACATTAGAAGAATCTCAGGTATTCAAGCTCACTGTTGCTTTTAGCAATGACGAGTATTGTACTTACAGCAGTCTTCCAGAACAGATGGTGGAACAGATAATGCTATCCTCTTATGGATAAACATGTTTTCCCTTAAAACCACAAAAGTGAATTTCAAAAGGAAATACAAACCACCAATCCTCTACTGAAACATAAACATTTATTTGAGTTTAAATTATCCTGTTCAAATGGTAGTGCACAGGTTTTTGCAAAACACCGTTAGCACTTTTAGTGCTTATGTGGGTGTATAATTAAAGTCTAAAGGGATTTTTCCACACTGTTTCAAATGTATTTAAAAGTCACACACAAACAACTCTAGTAATATTCTCAAAACATGTCAAATTTTATATCTGGGCTATTTATATTAAGCATTCTATTGTCATGACATGTCTCAAATCAGTTCCAACTCAGAGGCACTATAATATCCTATTTGCAACCCCTGTTCCTACAGCATCCGCACAATGGTTGACATGAAATCCACATCAAACCACTTCACTGAAGGTCTTCTCTCTTTCATTTGACACCATTTGGTATCACAAACAAAGGATAGTTTTAAAATACAATAGAGGCAATGCAGTCCCTCTCTTTGCATTATATGTGTGAAAACAAAACTTCAGAGACCTGATGCAGCATCTGCATTAAATTGTCACAGAGTGAAGTTGAGTTTTGGTGGTGATCTGTCATTCCCTAAGATATGCGTTGCTAACAAAACATTCAAACTCACCCATCCAGAGGCACCTTGATAAAAACCATTTGATCTATATTCAAAAGAGTCAGCTGTTTAAGACATAGTGAAGTATATTTTTACTCTGACAAATGAGGGGTAATATGAGTCAATGTGACAGAAAATGGATTTTCTCTGATTATGTGCTTTATTTTTCATATTTCTAAAGTGAAACACCTTTTGTTTACTTTATCTTACATCGTGTGTACATATATTTGCTTTATCTGCATATGCTGAAAAATGATGCACTTTTAGTGTGTAATAGTATATCAAACTGTGGTTGACAAATTTAGGTTCTCAAGAGAGCTATGTTAGGTTCTTTTAGTAACACATGTGGTTCTGAAGTAAAATTTCAAAATTTGAAATGATAATATTTGGATAATGATAGTTTCACTTGTATGTAAAATATATTTATGGCTCTAGACTAGTTTTGTGTTTCTTAGGACACAATTGACTCTTCTGCATCAAAACTTTGTTAATCCCCTGAAGTAGGAGCGAGCATAAATGGTTGTTCCCCAAGTTAAAAGTTACAAGACAGATCTTTTATTTATAGATTTACTGACATACATTCATATGCTGTGCAATTAAATTGCTTGATAATACTAAAAAGGATTTTACTTTTTGTATTCATTATTATTAGCGTTTTAGCTCCACTCAACCTGCCTTGTCATAGCACCAAGAACTGTTAATTCAGTTTCTATCTATATATTTACCTGTCCTGAGTTTCATATAGAAAGCAATAATAAGAATACAAAACCAAAAAAGGGCAACAGCAAATTGAAACAGAAAACTTTCAGTTGAAATGATAAAAGAAAATACTAAAAACTGGAAAAAAAACTGAACTGAGTCAAAAGGGAGAACAAATGATCATTTTAACTTAACTACACTCATCTCTATCTTCAAATGCACTCCATCTAGTGCAAGGCTATTGAAATCTATTCAAATTCCCACTCTATGGTCAGAGGTGATTCACCAGAGGCTTAATCCATGTAGGGACCCGGCAAATGGATTTTGGCATTTTACCGACATCCAAAGCTTTTTGCAAATTGGATGCTCTGAATTTAAGCTCTAAATCTGTTTCTTCCTCCAATTTTAGATTTTATTATTTACAAACCTTCAATCACAAAAGCTAATATGCTTCAATGTGAACTGAGCTGGCATGTCACTTTAATGGAAGACACTATCCTTTCTGATAGCCATATACCATTTGATAAGATGATCTTCTTAATTACATCAGAATTCACACCATGAAGACAATTTCACATGTTTGACTCTAAAACATAAATAAATGCACATGCATGCTATGCACATTTTAGTTCCCATTATTAAAATATAAATACATTGAAAAAACTGATTATCTAATTCAGGGTTCCTCAAACTTTTTAAACAGGTGTTATTTCACTGTCTCTCAGACCGTTGGAGGATCGGACTATAGTTAAAAACAAAACAAAACTATGAACAAATTCACTCTGGGCCCAGGATCAGTCAGCTGCTAAGCAGGACAGCAGCCGCAGCAGCAAATTACCTCAGCAGCCCACACATGGCCTCAAGGCCGTAGTTTGAGGACCGCTGATCTAATTAATATTAGTACTTCTATTAAAAAAATCAAACTCACTACTCTAGTCAACTCAGTCTCACAGTAGCACTACAGAAGAGAATAGAACTTTTCTTCAGGGCATTTGGTGACTGAAAACTTTAAAGAAGCGGAACCACAATTTTGTCGTTAGTAGGTTTATATCATCCACCTTGGAGCTAGCCGATCAACAGAAACAGATGTATGAGCTCACGAGTATTTCTCAATAGTGGATTAGTTTTCTCTACAGTATATATGAATCTCCCTAACTAATGTTTTTACTTATTTTGTGGCAGCAGGATGAATGAAATAAAATCTATGTCCTTCTAATAGTATCTGGAAACAGAGGAGTTTGCATTTCCTATACAACTATCCATAGTCAGATCTGTAAGAAATTCAATGGAAACACAATAGCGATATATATGCAACCATCACACTACCCCTAGGTAAGTTCCCCTCCTTATCATCTGAGCCCTTCCCATATCCTTCCTTCAGATTTATCAACATCTGTTTTGGCACACCGAGGAGAAAAGGTGGTTTTTCCCGTATTTTATAATAGCTCTTTCTAATATCAAGTGTGCATTTGGATGAAACCGTTCAATTAACCTGTCTAATCAACAGTTTTACAAGTATGGCAAAACCCAGTGCTGTATAAATGTCAATATCAATTGTTTCTTTTCTAATTATTTTGTGACTATATGCCATGGGTATAGGATGGGGAGACTTCAGTGGTAGAATGTCTGTGTTACATGCTGGAGTCTTGAGTTCCAGTCCCAATCAACTCACTTACCGTGGAGCACCCACATGCTGCAATGAGATTCCAAAGGCACATCCTAACCAAGAGAGAATAGAGAGCACTGTAACTTGTGGCTATAACCCTAGTGCCAAAGTGTCTGTCTGTCTGTTTGTTTTTTTAATGCAATAGGTAAAAATAAAGATGATAGAATAAAGACAAGAAAAATTAAATGAGGCAATTCCCCATAAAACGAAGCCAGTTGTCTTAGAGTTGCTTTTCACTAGGAACAATCCTATAAGACAGTAGGAGGCGACAGTAGGGTTTCCAACCACACAGTCATTACACAAGCAGATTCCCACATACTTTCCTTCTGAGCAGCTAGGGGGCTTGAACTAGTAGCCTTGGGTTATTAGCCAAATACTGCCACTGGCGAAACTTTGAATTGCAATGCATTTTTATGAAATGAAGAGGAAAGGAAAAGCCTTCCTCCACAACTTTTAAAAGTGAAATGGCTTTTAAAGATGAATGAAGAAGTAATAGAAATAATAATTTCTGGCAAAAAGATCAATAGGTATTTATGAAATATCTATCATGATCTCATATTCTTAAGAGGGAAAATACAAAACTGCATGAATATAAAAACAAACTAAACAAAAACACTTTTAACACTTACAAGGTAATGGACTTATATTTGTTTTTATTCTTTTCATAGAGGTTGGAAATTTTCCCTCAAAGTACCTTATAAAGATAAAATTTTACCATAAAAATGACAATCAAAATGCTTCAATTATAGAACATAAATACGAAACACAACAAAAATAAAATGGCAATTATCTATTCTAAAAATATGGCTTTTCCTAATCACATTTTACCCTCAGAAATATAATTGTTGTGGTTGTTAGGTTCCATGGAGTTGTTTCCACCAGATGAAGAAGCGCTGGAAGTTGGGTGTCATTTCTTTGGAATGAGTACAAATGTGGATCTTTTCTAGTCAATTGTCAAAGCAACTTTCAAATTTCCTAACATAGAAAAATGAGTGTTTCCAATGTTTCATCAGCTGGTTTTGCATAAGTTTATGGAGCCTTGTTCTTGAGCAATGACTTCAGTGTATCTAAACTTTTTTTCTCTCAGTTCTTTGGTTTCTGCTCATATGGAACCTCCTAAGAGGATGGAAGGTGGATTTGTGTTTCTGGTACAGTGACTCTGTGAATTCATTTCATCTTCTTTTGATGATCCCTGCATCATTCAATGTGTTGAACATAGAATATATCCATATTGTAAATCTAGGCTTGAATGGTTTGGGGGATTTTGTATTATTTAAAAGCTGAAGCTCAACATATAAATAGTATAAGAAAAAGGTGAAGAGAAGTTGTCAGTCAGTGTACCTTAAGATCTAGGGTCCTGACAAAAAAATAATTCGAAAGCATCACATAGGATCACTTTTCAAAAGAAAAAGCAATATTTAATCATATATTCATTTGCATATTTTTAGTATCATTAAAATATTTTAATTTACATTATTGCATTCTAAACCCATTTCAACTAACATACATATATTAAAATACCTAGCTGAGTGAAAAACTGTCAACCAAAATGTTGATTGTCCTAGCCTATTTAGTAGTATCACAGAATAGGAGGTCTGGAAACTTTTTCCCGTTAATTTTAGAGTCAAGAGAACCTATGGTTGTTTTCATTGTTGTTGGGCATTGTTGACCAGTTTCTGACTGATAGCCACCCTATGCACAGTAGACAGAAACATCGATTGCTCCTGCACATCCTCACCACTGTTCTTCTATCATGGATCACTTTCATTCTATAATACTGGAGATTAGCATGAGCCAGAATCTTCCAGTATATCCTCACAAGAAAAGAAACTCAGCATTTCCACTTGCCAAATGAGACCACACAAAAGAGAGAGTCTGATCAAGGTCACATGGCTTAGATTAAATTACAGTCAGCCTGGCTCCCAAATTCACATAGCATGTAGTATTATTCTGTTGCCTCTTCCCCAAACCAGAGTAAGTACATCGATAAACTTGTTAGGAATTACATTGATAACAAAAGTAATAATGGTATATCTGATACAAATTAACAAAATACTGAGAGGTGAGACTCATAAAGTAATCATTTCATTGGATGTTGAAATTTTGCTTATTGTTGTGAATTCCTAACCCATCACTACAATGGCCTAGTATAAATATGCTAACATTTTACATGATCTATATTCCATAAATATTTCTAAGTAAAGTGCTGCAATTAATAGTTATTGTTCTTACCACATAAAAATGGTATCTTATAATTAAGTCTAATATTCCTAGAGGCAATGTTTGGACATGTCAGGAGAGACCAGTCCCTGGAGGGTGACATCTTGCTGGGAAAAGTAGAGAGGCAATGAAGAAGAAGTCTCTAATGAGATGGATTGAGACCGCAGGAGTGGTAATGATGGGCTCAACCATAGGAATCATTGGGGGTGAGGGGGTGGGGGAGGGCACAGGACAGAGCAGTGTTTCATTCTGTCTGTGCAGGCTCCCGGCCATTCAAAATGGTATAGCGGGCACTAACAACTGCAACAAAAACAATATTCTGTATCTTGTATTTTTTCTTATCTGCTGATGCTATCACACAAGTACCACAGCAAGAGGCAATTGTAAGAAACATTCATTCATTTTCTCATAGGTTAGGAGACTAGACATCTTTGTTAAGGTACCAGCTCTCGGGGAAGGCTTCCTCGCCCTGTCCTCTGCAGGAAGGCTCTTGTTTCTTGGTTTCTAGGGTAATACTTATGTCACATTGATTTCTATTTTATCACACCTTTGTTTCTAATCTGCTACTTTTTAAATACAAATTTTAAAATCAAAACAAATGCATGTATTGACATGGCTTAATTAGAACAAGTCTGTTCAAATAATATAGGGTATTGTAGATTTTAGTAATAAGGCCCGTATCTGATTTGTCATTGCTAAAGATGATTTCCCAGTCTGTCTGCTCTCTTATTACTCTCTTGGTGAAGTCTTTCGATGTGCACAGGTGTTTTATCTTCAGTATATCCCATAAGTCTATCAGAGCCTCCTCTGTGTCTGTGTCCTTCCCTATTTCTGTTAGCCTATGTAGTCCCTGTGCCAGTGTTCTCAGGTTGTTCCCAATTCCTCATTGAGGGCCCCAATAGTTTGGGGTTTTACTTTGAGGTCTCTGAACCACCTTGAAATTATTCTAGTGCATGGAGTGAGGTAAGGGTCTTGCTTCATTCTTCTACAGGTAGATATCCATTTTTTCCAGCACCACTTGTTGAAAAGGGCATCTGTTTCCCATTTGATACTTTTGGGCCATTATCGAAGATCAGTTGTCTGTATGCTTGTTTTTATTTCTGGATTTTCAGTTCTTTTCCATTGGTTTGAGTATCTGTCATTATGCCAATACATGCTGTTTTGACCACTGTGGCTATATAGTATGTGCCAAAGTAGGGCAAGCCCTCCCACGAAGTCCTCTGAGCAGTTCTCTACTAATTCTGGGCTTCTTCCTTCTCCATATGAAGTTGGTAATCACTTTCTCAATTTCTTTGAAGAAGGAGGATGGTACTTGTATCGGTATTGCATTAAACTTATATAGTGCCTTGGGTAGGACTCTCATCTTTGCTACATTTAGTCTTCCGATACACGAGCGTGGGATATTTTTCCATTTCTTAAAGTCATTCTTATTTTCTTGTAATAGTGTTCTATAATTTTCCTCATATAGATATTTTATTCTTTTTGTCAGGTATATCCCTAGATATTTCAATTTGTGCTTGGCTATGGTGAAGGGTACCTCTTTTTTTAATCTCCTCTTCTGTGGTCTTATGTGTACAGAAGACCAATCGACTTCTGACTGTTGATCTTGTATCCTGCCACTCTGCCATACTCCTCTATTTTTTCCAGTAATCTCTTTGTGGAGCTTTTGAGTTTTTCCATATATGGAATCACATCATCTGCAAATAATGATAATTTCTTCCTTCCCCAAATGTATATCTTCTATGTCTACTTTTTGCCTTATCCTGTTAGTTAAAACCTCCAGTACAATATTGAAAAAGAGAGGGGACAATGGACGTCCTTGTCTGGTTCCCTTTTTCAGTGGGATTCTGTTTGTCTTTTCTCTGTTGACTATCGCAGGGGCTATTGGTTTTTCATATATAGCTTGTATTGCCTTGAGGAATTTTCCTTCTATTCCTATCTTCTTGAGTGTCTCAAACAGAAATTGGTGTTGAATATTATCGAATATTTTTTGGCATCTATGAATATAATCATGTTATTCTTATATTTTTTCCTGTCAATAGGGTGAATGATACTAATGGTCCTTCATATGTTGAACCACCCCTGCATTCTGGTTGCATGAACCCCACTTGGTCATGGTGAATTATATGTTTTATATGCTTTTGTCATGTATTTTCAATGTGACTTCAGAGCCACACGTGCACACCGAAAGAGCCTCATGTGGTGTGTGAGACACAGTTTGCGGGACACTGCTCTAACCTCATAGCCAAAATAGAATACGTACAACCCTTAGTCAGCACAGACTTAAACTGTGTGTTAACACTTTTTTGACCTGACTTAGTCCACGTGAGTATGCAGACCATCAAAGTACTAAGTCACCATCAACTTCCTTCCAGCAATCTGCTTTTAGTTTTTGTAATCTTGTTATATATGATATAGAAATGAAAAAAAAATACCTTCTAAAGCTGTGTCTTCAAATAGGTTAGATTTATATATGATATTTACTTATATGTATTGCATGATAATTTGGCATTGATATCCAATTAAAAAAAAAAACTACTTTTCAGTGACTTCCTCAATGAGCGCTACTTTAAAAAAAGCAAGCCTGAGACATTGCTCAAAAATAAATTTTATCATTTAGTTTTCAATTTTGACTCCTAATATATATAAAGGATTTTAAATAGTTGATTTCAAGGGAATTGATTAATGTTTTGTTTTGTTTTTTGATAGAGGGGGTGGTAATCACTGCCTCTGGTGGATGTGGGCACTACCCAGTGCTGCTCCTGAGAGCCACCTCTGGATTTGAACTGCCAAGCCTGCGGACTGCAGTCCAACACTCAACCACTTACGCCACCAGGGCTCAGCCCTGATTTATGGTTGTGATGGGTAGGTTTGTTATGCCAACATGGCCACAGAAGACTGGTGGGTCTGTTGTGACGGCATGGACAATGAACACATGGGATGAATTGAAGGGCAGAGATAGGAAGGGCTCAGCAAGTCCTGCCCTCTCTCTTGCTTCTGGATCTTCAGACCAGAGAACTGCCTTGTTCGTCCTGTGCCTCAACCTCCAAGCAACACTACCCGTGGGACACCTACTCGTGGACTGTGTTGCTGTGAGTTGAGGATCCTTCAAGCCCTACTTCGCCATGCTCCTGGGATATACATCTCCTGAGCTGGGGACTGTTGGACTTTGTCATCTGGCTGACTGTTGGTGATGTGCTCTGCCGCTTGCTGCCTGTAACCAGATAGTCTGGATTGCTCCACAGAGGACTACTCAGCGGCCCTCAAGATTTGAAGGACTGCCAGTCTTCTAGTTGCCTCATGCAAGTGAGTTGCACCAAGATATCTGTATTGCTTGTAGTTAACTTTTTCTTTCTTATCTTATGTACCTTTCTCAATATATAAATATATAAAAAGAATTACTAGCATCCTGAATTTTATTTCTGTAAGAGAACCATGCCTGATACAAGTGGTACCAGGAGTGCTTCTAGAGAAATAAAATCATAAACATGGGTCTCCTTGATTGGTTCTCCAATCTGATTAGTCTTAAGAGCACTGGTGATGCTAATTCTACACCTAAAGACATGGATAATTTTGCCAATCCTATTAGTCCATGGTGTGAAATAGCAAAGCTAATAACTAAAGTAGGAGCACTGATGGATGGGGTGCTGGTTACAGGAGAGGCTCTGGGAGAACATATGTCTGATATATTCCAGCAGTTTTGTCAAGATGCCAAGTATAAGGAAGCTGGTTGGCTGGTCCTCCTTACAATGGACTACGTGATTAAGGAGAGGGATTACCTCAGGACCTCAGAAGCACGCCTTAAATGCCGACTCACGGACTTGAAGGCATCGGCCTGTGCTACAAAGGAAAACCTTCTTGCCTGTAGTAAAAGAGCCGATATTGCTGAGAACCAGGTCCAAAGTCTCATTATGTGTGGCTGAATTACAATGTCAGCTGAATGGCAGATATAGAGCAGTGTCGGAAGCCAAAGTGAGGGCATTGATAGGAAAAAATGGGGACCCTGAAACATGGGATGGGAATATATGGGCTGATGATCCAGAAGAGGAGGATATTATGCCAAAATTAGAAACAAGTGAACCAGCCCAGTCAATAGATTTGCCCCTCCCAGCTGAAGATAGCAGTCTATTATCAACAAAGCAACCTACACCTGAGCAGATCAACCAACCTACTCAAGGTGAAACGCCAGGTGGGGCTGCATCTCTACCATTGCCTGAGGGAAATGACTTACAAGATAGTGCTGAGAACACCCAGGAAACACCCTCACCATTGATAGTTTCTGCTAGACCTATAACTAAAATTAAGTCAATGAAAGCCCCTAAGGGTGAGGCCGAAGTGATTACTCAAGAAGTATGCTATACTCACAAAGAACTGCTCGAGCTTTCAAATACGTATAAGCAAAAGCCTGGGGAGTATCCCTGGGAATGGTTACTAAGGGAGTGGGACACTGGTGCAAGAAATGTAATGTTAGATCAGTCTGAGTTTCTGGATATGGGACCCTTAAGCACAGACTCTTATTTCAATGTCTCCACAAGAGAGGCTAAGAGAGGAACCAACTCCTTATTTGGCTGGTTCACTGAGGCATGGGCTGCCAGATGGCCTAGATTAGACCAACTTGAGGTTCCTGACCTACCTTGGTACACTGTAGAAGAAGGCATCCAAAAGCTGAGGGAAATTGCTATGGTGGAATGGATCTATCAGGATACTCCCATAAACCCCAAAAGGGGGTGTCCTGAGGACATATTCTTCACTACAACCATAAGGAATAAGTTTCTGAGGTAGGCCCCAGCATCTTTGAAGACTCCTATAATTGCTTTGTTGTGTGCACCAGGACTAACTGTGGGAACTGCCTTAAGTGAACGCCAACATTTGCCCACAATGGGGCTGATTGGACTTCGTGGTAACAGAGGGCAAGTGTCAGCAGTGAATCAACAGAGACAGAGTGGATGTGGTTATAATAGACAAGAAGGCTTTCGTGGTAATCAAAGCAGCCTGTCTCGTGTGGAATTATGGCATTGGCTACTTAGTAATGGTGTCCCTAGGAGTGAAATAGATGGGAAACCTACTAAATATTTACATGACTTATACAGGCAGAAGAATGCTGGATCAGGTGAACAGAGGAATAGGGAGTCGCGATCACTCAACCAATTCACAGAACTGAGCCAATTACAGACCCACAACCACTTGAATGAGGGGAAGGCCGGGTCCCTTGGAAGAAGGACCCTGCCACATCACCGAAGGTTTATGCTGTTAGTCTTTCTTCTAGCCTTCCTCAAAGGGACCTCAGGCCTTTCACAAGAGTGACTGTTCATTGGGGAAAAGGAAATAATCAAACTTTTCGATGATTACTGGACACTGGCTCTGAAATGACACTAAATCCAGGGGACCCAAAGTGTTTTGAAGGCCTGCCAGTCAGAGTGGGGGCTAATGGAGGCCAAATTATTAATGGAGTTTTACCTCAGGTAAAACGCCTCACTGTGGGTCTGGAAGGTCCCTGAACCCATCCTGTGGTTATTTCCCCAGTTCCAGAATGCATCATTGGAATAGACATACTTAGTAACTAGCAGAACCCCCACATCGGATTCCTGAAATTTGGAATAAGGGCTATCATAGTGGGAAAGGCCAAAGGAAACCCTTAGAATTGCCATTGCCTAGGAAAATAGTAAACCAAAAGGAATACCGCATTCTTGGAGGGATTGCAGAGATCAGTGCCACCATGAAGGACTTGAAAGATACAGGAGTGGTGATTCCTACCACATCTCCATTTATCTCACCTATTTGGCCTGTAAAGAAGACAGAAGGATCCTGGAGAATGACAGTGGATTATCCTAAGCTTAACCAGTTGGTGACTCCAATTGCAGCTACAGTTCCAGATGTGGTCTCATTGCTTGAGCAAATTAATACTTCTCCTGGTACTTGGTATGCAGCTATTGATCTGACCAATGCCTTCTTCTTGATACCAATTTCAAAGGATCACCAAAAGCAGTTTGCCTTCAGCTGACAGGGGCAACAGTACACTTTCACATCTCTCCCCCAGAGGTACATCAACTCTTCTGCCCTGTGCCATAATTTAGTTCGAAGGGACCTCTATTGCCTGTCTATTCCACAAAATGTCACATTTGTCCATTATATTGATGACATTATGCTGATTGGATCCACTAAGGAGGAGGTAGCAAAGACTTTAGATTCATTAGTACAGCATCTGCATACAAGAGGTTAGGAAATTAACCCAACAAAGATTCAAGCACCCTCCACCTCAGTAAAATTTCTAGGGGTCGAGTGGTGTGGAGCATGTCGAGATATTCCCACTAAAGTGAAGAACAAGCTACAGCATCTGGCTCCCCCAACAATAAAACAGGAGGCACAATGCCTAGTGGGCCTTTTTGGGTTTTGGAGGCAACCTATCCCTCATTTGGGTGTTCTACTTCGAACTATTAATCAGATGACAAGAGAGGCCTCCAATTTTGAGTGGGACCTGGAATAAGAAAAGGCGCTGCAACAGGTTCAGGCTGCCATGAAAGCTGCTTTGCCACTGGGACCATATGATCCAGCTGACCCAATGGTACTAGAAGTGTCAGTTGTTGATAAAGATGCAGTGTGGAATCTTTGGCAGACCCCTATTGGTGAATCACAGCATAGACCATTGGGATTTTGGAGTAAAGTCCTGCCATCTTCTGCAGACAACTACTCCCCCTTTGAAAAACAGCTGTTGGCCTGTTATTGGGCTTTGGTGGAGACTGAACGCCTCACCTTGGGCCACAAAGTCACCATGAGGCCTGAACTATCCATCATGAACTGGGTATTGTTTGACCCACAGAGTCATAAAGTTGGATATGCGCAGCAACACTCCATTATTAAATAGAAGTGGTACATACGAGATCGGGCCAGAGCAGAACCAGAAGGTACAAGTAAACTGCATGAAGAAGTGGCCCAAATGCCCACAGTCCCCACTCCAGTTCCATTACCTTCTCTTGTCAAATCTGCACCTATGGCCTTCTGGGAAGGTCCTTATGACAATTTAACTGAGGAAGAGAAAAGTTATGCTTGGTTCAAAGATGGCTCTGGACGATATGCAGGTGCCACCGTAAGTGGACAGCAGCCGCGATACAGCCTCTCTCTGGGATCTCCCTGAAATATAGTGGTGAAGGAAAATCCTCTGAATGGGCAGAACTGCGAGCAATGCACATGGCCGTTCAGTTTGCCTACAAGGAAAAGTGGCCAGATGTGAGGCTGTATACTGATTCATGGGCTGTGGCTAATGGCTTGGCTGGATGGTCAGGGACTTGGTAGGAAAATGATTGGAGAATTGGTGACAAGGAGGTGTGGGGAAGAGGTATGTGGATGGATCTCTCTGAATTGGCCAAAGAAGTAAATGTAATTGTTCTCATGTGAATGCTCATCTAAGGGTTACTTCTGAAGAGGAGGACTTTAACAATCAAGTAGAAAAGATGACACGCACTGTGGACACTGGCCCTCCTCTTTCCTGTGCCACTCCTGTTATTGCCCAATGGGCACATGAACAAAGTGGACATGGTGCCAGGGATGGAGACTATGCATGGGCACAGCAACATGGGCTTCCACTCACCAAGGCTGACTTGGCCACCGCCACTGTTGAGTGCCCTATTTGCCAGCAGCAGAAACCAATGTTAAGTCCAGGGTACAGAACCATTCCTCGGGGAGATCAACCGGCAACTTGGTGGCAAGTTGATTACATAGGACCACTCCCATCCTGGAGGGGGCAGTGCTTTGTTCATACTGGAACACACACATATTCTGGATATGGATTTGCCTTCCCTGCATGCAATGCTTCTGCTCAAACCACCATTCGTGGACTTACGGAATGCTTCATCCACCGGCATGGCATCCCACACAGTAATGCTTCAGATCAAGGAACTCACTTTACAGCAAATTCAGTGCAGCAATAGGCCCATGCTCATGGAAAATACTGCTCATATCATGTTCCTCATCATCCTGAAGCAGCTGGCTTGATAGAACAATGGAATGGGCTCCTGAAGACACAACTGCGACGCAAACAATGTGGCAACAACTTGCGAGGCTGGGGCAGTGTTCTCCAGGAAGCTGTATACACTTTAAACCAGTGGCCAATATATGGTGCTGTGTCTCCAATAACTCGGATTCATGGGTCCGGGAACCAAGGGGTGGAAACTGGAGTGGCACCACTCACTATTACTCCTATTGACCCAGTTGCAGCATTTTTGCTTCCTGTCCCAGCAACCCTATGTTCTTTGGGACTGGAGGTCCTGGCCCCGAAGGAAGGAACTCTCCTACCTGGAAACACAGCATGGATTCCACTGAATTGGCAGCTGAGAATGCCTCCTGGCCACTTTGAGCTTCTCAGGCCTTTGGATCAACAGGTCAGGAAGGGTGTCACTGTACTGAGTGGTGTGATTGATCCAGATTATCAAGAAGAAATTGGACTGGTGTTACATAATGGGGGTAAAGAGAAATATGTCTGGAATGCAGGACATCCCATAGACCGACTCTTAGTGCTACCATGCCCTGTGATAAAAATTAATGGTAAATTACAGCAATCCCTTCATGATAAGACATCTAATGACCTAGACCCCTCAGGAATGAAGGTCTGGGTCACCCCACCAGGCAAAAAACCACAACCAGCTGAAGTGATTGCTGAGGACAAAGGTAATACAGAATGGATAGTAGAAGAAGGTAGTTCTACCTAGCAAGTACGACCATGTGATCAATTGCAGAAGCGAGGTTTGTGATTGTTCATGTGTTTTCTGTTTATGAGCTTATTGAATCTTTTCTTTGCTCATGTATGATATATCAGCTACAATTGGACTCAGTTTGTTCTCATTTATATGTATGAGAGATGTTCAATGTTGAGTATAAGTTTGATTTCAGTGATGTCTAGAAATTCTATATGGGTAAAAAAAAAACTGTGTACAGGTGCCATGTTGGCAAGGGGTGGATTGTGATGGGAAGGTTTGTTATGCCAACATGGCCACAGAAGATTGGTGGGTCTGTTGTGATGGCACGGCCAATGAACAGGCGGGATGAATTGAAGGGCAGAGATAGGAAGGGCTCAGCAAGTCCCGCCCTCTCTCTTGCTTCTGGATCTTCGGACCAGAGAACTGCCTTGTTTGTCCTGTGCCTCAACCTCCTAGCAACACTACCCGTGGGACACCTACTCATGGACTGTGTTGCTGTGAGTTGAGGATCCTTCAAGCCCTACTTCGCCACGCTCCTGGGATTTACATCTCTTGAGCTGGGGACTGCTGGACTTTGTCATCTGGCTGACTATTGGCGACCTGCTCTGCCGTTTGCTGCCTGTAACCAGATAGCCTGGATTGCTCTACAGAGGACTACTCAGCGGCCCTCAAAATTTGAAGGACTGCCAGTCTTCTAGTTGCCTCACGCAAGTGAGTTGCACAGAGCAATCTGTATTACTTTATAGTTAATTTTTTCTTTCTTATCTTATATACCTTTCTCAATATATAAATATATAAAAAGAATTACTAGTGTCTGAATTTTATTTCTCTAAGAGAACTCTGCCTGACACAATCGTTTTAAGATTAGTGTTATTCATTCTAATATACCCATTTTTCAGGAAGAATCATGATATTTCACTAAAATTTCAGCCACAAAACTAAATTATCTTCAAAATTTAACATGATAATTACCTTACAAAATTATCAGTTCCATTTTGGTTGGATATCAGGTTGTCATATCTGCTTCTTTTATCATTTTAAAAGATTGAGACACCCAATATCTATCTTCATTAATAAAGCAAAGAATGGATTTCAAAATAGCTTTATGGTTTTATGCTTATACCCTATAAGCATATAGGGTAGATTTTATAATTTATTGTATGACTACAAAATGCACTCTGTGTCATTGGTCTTATAAAATATTTTATGCTTGCATATATTTATGACAGGTGAAAAAAGAGATCCATTTGTTACTATGTTGATAAGATATACATTTCTTGTATTTTTAATAAAGAAAATGATTTTTTTCGCTCTCTCCCTTCTAAGTAGGTTACCATCATAACTGTGACTCTTATCAGATTTTGATTTATCCCTTTAAACATTTTATAGCTAATGGGTAACAAATCACTTATTACTCATGAAAGACACTAACTATCCAGTGTTGCAGAAAGAGAGAATATTACAATTTACATTTAAATGAGAATTTGAAATGTTAATGAACAGATCCAGTATTCTAATTATCTCTTCAAATACATTAAATTAAGGTGAACTTTCCTAGATGTATCATTCTTGGAGTTTTTTTGAGACTGCCTTAAAAATTTATTTGATACAAAGTAACTAGAATAGTATACCTTTTAGATATCTTGTTATAATACAAATTACAAGCAAAATGCATGATGTCCATTAAAAACAAATGCTAGTGTAATAAATATTAATAACTTACATAAAATAATTTGTAATATAATAATATGTTGAAATCATTGAATTTCAACTTCAAAGAAAATTATTCTGATGGAATGATAGTTCATTGAAAATATAGGGCTGAGCCTCGGTGGTGTAGTGGTTGTGCGCGGGACTGCGGCCCACTGGGTTGGAGGTTCAATTCCAGCAGTGGAGCTGGCCCTCCTACTCCCACCACCAGAGAGCAGTGATGCCCAAAAAGCAAAAAGCAATATATATATATATATATATATATATATAGACAGTTTTGATTTTAAGAAATTCTTATCACTCGGATAGTGTTCTTACATTAATAGAGAATTTTTAGTGTATAAGTAGAAGATGAGACCAAAGTGAAAAACAACATACATTTTCATGAAAAGATTACACTTTGTTCTACCGAAGAACATAAGTCCTATGTGAAACTTTGTAGTTTAAATATAGTGACTTGTGGAGGAAAACACGGAAAGCCCACATCTCATTTTCTTTCATACCCTGAGTTAAATATTTGTGGTATCCCACAAGAGCTAAAGAAAACCTGGGGGCATAGTGGTTTAGTGCTGGCCTACTCTCTACAAGGCTGATCCGGCAAGCCCATCAGCCCCTCTGTGGAAAAAGGACAAGCCATCCTGGGGAGCAGTTCCACTCATCATAGATAGCACGAGGAGCTGGAATCTATCATAGGGCAGAGAAATTGAGAGGGGCAAAGAGCCGTGGAGGCACAAATGTGTAAGTATTTGGCTGCGAACGGAAAGGGGCATCTTTTGATCTCACCCTGCCTTTATAGGAGCAAGAACAGGAGATCTGTTTCAATGATGATTATAGTCAAGAATACTTTGGAGCACAGTTCTACTGTCTATGGACAGGGGTAAGCTGTGAAATAAAAAGACTCAATAATACACAATTATAATAGTATGAGGTAATATACTCTTTCCTGTATTCCATGCAGCATCCTACATATGAGTATATTCAAAATTTAGAAGAACATAAGTAGTGACTATTAAAGGAAAACCTTAAGTAATGAATAGGCATTATAGGAAATTTTTAAAGCAACCAATAGTAGGTGTACTTACTTCACATTGTATAGAAGGTCAAGAGTATTTTTGACAGAAAAAAAAGAGTTCAACTGACCACATCAATGCAGTTACTATATCCCAGATACAAACTCAATTCCACTGAGTCAATTCTGACTCACATCAAATCTATATGACAGGTTTGAACTGACCCTGTAAGCGTTCAAAACTATAAAACTTCTTACAGGAGTTGAAAGACTCATCATTCTCCCCAGGAGCAGCTGTTGGTTTTGAATGACTTATCTTGTGATTAGCAGCCTGATGCATAACCACTACCCCACCAAGGTTAAAAAGAACTGTCATGATCAGAGGTGACAGCAGTCATGATGGCAGAACAGTGTTTCCCAAAGACATGTTAAAATCCGAAAACCTGGGTCTCTGAAAATTATCTCTTTTGGAAACAGTTCATGAAAATGTCATCAATTAAATAAATCACATTGCTGAGTAGGATGAGCTCTCATCTGGCTGAGCTGTTGGTCCTGAGCTGTTGGGGAAAAGAAATGCCAAAACCAACAGAGGGAAGAAATTAGAGTGGTGCTGCTGCCACGATTCAAGAAATGCTTGTCTCCCAAGGGCACAGTAGTTACCATTTGTACTGCAAGCTCAAGGTCAGCAGTAGGAAAGCAACAGCCCCTCCATGGGAGGCAGAGGGGCTTTCTGTTCTCATAGAAGGAAAGGCTCAGAAACACATGCATCTAGCTGTGGCCTGCCCTAGGGAATCTCTATGAGTTGGCCTCGACTTGATGACAACTTGTTTTTCCAGATTAGAAACTGCCAGTGATAAGAAAGACTATGGAACCTTGAGAGGGAAAGTTTCCATTGATATTTGAATTTGAATGTCTAACTTCTATTACATTTCCGGTGTTTTAAGCCATACACATTTATGCTGCTTATCATGGTCGTCCTTGAGAGTTTATGCTCATTTCTTTTTGTTTTTATGGTGATCTTGTAATAACTCTTGTACTGCTGAACTAAATGCTGCACTGTCCCATGTCACCCTCACAATTTCTATACTTGAGTTCATGTTTGCAGTCCCTGTGTCTGTTCATCTCTTTGGGGTTCTTATCTTTTTGCTAGTCTTACAGTTTGCCAAGCATGATAACCTTTTCCCATGGATGGGTCTTTCTAAGAAACACTCTAGCTGAACTGCTTTCAAGACAGGCTTGCTTATTTTGGCAGGTTATAGTACTCCCATTAGTCTTTGATAGCATCATACTGTAAATGCATCAATTCTTTTTTGGTCCTCATTTATTTTCCAACTTTCACATGCATATGAGGCGATTGAAAATACAACAACGTGGATTAAGCACACATAGTCCTTAAAATGACCTCTTTGTTTCTCACCATTAAAGCCTTGCTGATCCTGAAAATAGTGTTGGACTATCAACCACAGAATTCGTAGTTTGAACCCACCAGTCATTTTCAGGATCAAAGATAAGTCTATTTACTTCTTTCTATAAAGATTTACAGCCTTTCAAACCCTATTTATGTCATTATGAATCAGGGTTACAAAGCCGTAGCGGCACAGTGGTTACATATTGGGGATAGTGGGTATGTATGAGAATAGAAAGACCCTTCTTTCTCCCATAACTGGTTTTTGGATTTTTTTGTCTTGTGGATCAAGAAAAAAAGGGTCTTTCTATTCCCATTAACAAAAATAGCAAGAAGGGTCTTCTATTCCCATTAACAGTCATGGAAAGTCACAGGGTAGTTCTACCTTTTCCTGTGGGGTTGCTGAGCTGTCATCAAGTCTCTGGCATGAGAGTGGTTTGGTTTTATGAATTAGAATTGACTCCATGGCAGTCGTAGGAAAGCAATAAAAATAACAAATCTGGTATCATTGATGAAGTTTGTAAATAACTTATTTATAATTGGAAAGATACAGAATCAATGAAACTGTGTTTTTAATCAGTACAGCAACAGAAAAGAAATCCATTGACACTGATGTTACAAGTATCATTTGAAGAAAGTTAATAAACATCTTATACGATCTTCATAATTCAAAGTACAAAATATTCTAATCAAATCAAGAGAACTTTTATCTTGGGAACTTAACTTTTTTCATGTAGCCTGGGAGCCTATTTACTTGACATTGCTCTATTTTTTCAGAAATTAAAAAAAAAATTTAGGCTATTGCTAATTAAATAAATTAAGTACTGGTTAGACACAGCTTAGGAATATATATTCAATATTCAAAATAATGAAAGATCAAAAACTACTGGACTTTAATATTTTAATTTTAAAAATTAAATTATCAGCTTTTTGGTATTCTGCTAGCACAAAATGGTATCCTATGAAATTGGAAAATTGGTAGCAATATAGTAGATAAAGCCAATACATATCAACTAGATAATAAAAATTAACATTTATGACAAGCCATGTTGTCAAAAGCAGTCTTGATAAGATGTTCAGATGAAACTTTATCACTGCTATTTGTTCCCACAAAACATGTGCCTCTTACTCTACTAATGAGGCAAACATGGTGAGAAATCCAAACTAGTGGCATCATATAAAATACCTCACTGCTTTTCTTTCAAAAGATCACAGTCCTCAAAACAAGTAAAATCTGAAAAACTATAAAAGCCAAAGAAAGCCTAAAATTGCATGATTACTAAATTGAATATGGTCTACTCAGAACTTAGAAAATAAAACAAAAGCAGTAGGTAAAATCTAAAGGGTCAAAATGTAGCATATGAGACAGTGAAATCCTCATTAGGTTCCCATTTTCCCCCAACCTCCCCTGCCACACTCTCACAGAATCATTTAATCCTGTTGCTGTCTCCACAGATTTATCTCTCCCCAAACTCACCGCCATCGGACCACACAGAGGGACACAGCTCTCCACTTCAGAAGAAGTCACTGAAAACCTTGTGCACAGGTAGAAACATAAAGCTGAAAATGAAGAAAATCAAAGATGTCTATGAGAGCCAAAGTATGACCTTACATTTCTAGAACATCTCAAGAACAGGTTTGATGCAAGGCATACTAATGACAAGAGGCCTGATGGACTGTGCAAGGACATCAAACCATTACTCGTGAAGAAAATAAATGTTCATTAAAAACCCAGGAAAGAAATAAAGGATCAAACTGGAGGTCAATAGAGACCTGAAATTTGATCTTTATTGTAGAGTAGTCAAGTAAACATTGGAATGGAAGCAGTCAAAAACTGAATAGAAAAATGTCAAACAGTTTAATGAAATGTTCAAAGACCTAGGATTAGAAAACCAAAGGGAAGAAAGCGTTCAGTAAATCTTGTGTGTTTGTGTGTTTTTTTTGTGGGCATCACTGCCCCCTGGTGAGAGTAGGAGGCCCAGTCTTGCTCCTGGAGACCTGCTGCTGGATTTGAACTGCCAACCCAGTGGGCTGCAGTCCTGTACACAACCACTACGCAACTGGGGCTCAGCCCACAAATCTTAAACTAAAAGAACAGAATGAAAAATTCAAGCCTTGAGTCATCTTGAAAAGTTTTATGGGAAAAATATTGAATGATTCAGGAAGCATGAAAAGAAGATGGACACAATATACAGAGGAAATGTCCCCCCAAAAAATTACCCCGACCCCCATTCCACTATTTCAAAAGGTAGCAAAATGAGAAAGAACCAGTGGTGCTCAAGGAAAAAGTTCAAGCTGCACTGAAGACATCAGCCAAGGGCAAGGATCCAGAAATTGATGGAATATAAATTGAAATGTTTCAGCAGCTGATGAAGCATTGAAAACACCCATTCACCTATGCTATGAAAAGTAGAAGGCAGTTACTTGCCCAACTTATGGAATATATCTATATTTGTACTCATTCCAAAGAAAGTTGTCTTAGCAGATTGGTCAGGAAAAAAAAAAAACAACTATTCTTTGCTTAAGGTCATTCAACAACCTTTGCGCCATCCATTGACAAAGAATACCACAAAGATGTTTCTTGTGTTTCATCATGTAAAAACCTTTGCCAGTGTGGATCGTGATAGGTTTTGGAGCCTTTTGAGAAGATGGGGGTTTCAGAGCACTTCCGTGTGCTCTTTCAGAACTTGCACATGTATCGAGAAGCAATTGTTCAAACAAAGCAAGTGAATATTGCATGGTTTAACATCAGGAAAGGTGTGCGACAGGATTGTAGCCTCTCACTATACTTATTCGTCTATACAGCTAGAAAATATTTAGATAAACTGGATGATATAAGGAAGAATGTGGCATCAGGATTGGAAGAAGGCATATTCACAATGAGAAATATTTCAGATGACATGACCTTGCTTGCTGAAGATGAGGAACCATTGCGGTGCTTGCTGAAGTTCAAGGACTGCATCGTTTTGTATGGTTGTAACTAAATATAAAGACCAAGATCCCCACAAATAAAATAGTTAAAATCATTATAGACAGAGATAAGTTTGCACTTGTCAAGGATTTTCACTGGGTTGGATCTACAATCAAAGCTCATAAAAGCAGCAGTCATTAGATGAAAAGCTGTATTGTTGTAAGTAAATATGCTTTACATGAACTCTTCAGGGTATTAAAAGAGAGGGTATTAAAATACAAGGTTGTTACTTTGAGGATTAAGACATACCTAAACCAAGCCATGATATTTTCCATTGCTACATGCGTGTGCTATAGTGGTTACAACAATGGGCTCAGACATAAGAATAAATTTTCTGATGAACCCAGAGTCTGCGGTGTTGTATATTGTTTTTCATGGGCTCACTATGAGTTGGAGTGAACTTGATGGCACATAACAACAATAAAAACAATAGCAGTTTATGCTTTTGAAAATTTGACGTCACTAAAGATGTTCAAAGAATAATTGATGCACTTAAATTGTGGTTCCTGGAGATGGACATTGAATGTAATATTGATGTCGAAGGCATCAGGGATTAGGCATCAAAGAGCAAAAAATATAGCACTGTGTGCTCACCTTCCTAATATTATTACTGAAGGCAAATGGGTGCATAAGGAAATGTGAAGAAAGCTTATAGTGTCTGGCTATCAAAAGATGTAGCATCTGGGGTCTTAAAGACTTGAAGATAAACAAGTGGCCATCTAGCCCAGAAACAACAAAACCCACATGAAAAAAATCACACCAGTCGGTGTGGCCATGAGGTGTCAAAGGGATCAGATATCTGATATCAAAGA
Organism: Nesogale talazaci; assembly: GCA_004026705.1. Lineage (NCBI taxonomy): Eukaryota > Metazoa > Chordata > Mammalia > Afrosoricida > Tenrecidae > Nesogale > Nesogale talazaci. The sequence continues at coordinate 161,955 of PVJH01002001.1, forward strand.
ACAAAAAATCAAATTCTTGTGAATGAGGGGAAGTGCAGATTGGGGACAGGAGGCCCATCTGTAGAAAACTGGACATCTGCTTACAGAAGGACCACAGAGAGACAAATCAGTCAGTGTTCACTGTAGCCATGGTGAAACATACACATTTTCTCTAGTTCTTAAATGTTCCACCCATCCCACCCCACTATCAGATCCCAATTCTACTTTACAAATATTGCTAGACCAGAGTGTGTACACTGGTACAGATAGGAGCTGGAAACAGGGAATCCAAGAGGAGATGGTCCCTTAAGGACGAGTGGTGCTAAGTGTGGCAATACTGGGAGGGTGGTGGAAGGATGGAGTAGAAAGGAGGAACCGATTACAAGGATCTACCTGTCACCTCCTCCCTAGGTATGGACAACAGGAAAGTAGATGAAGGGAGACATCACACAGTGTAAAATATGACAAAATGATAATAATTTCTAAATTATCGAGGGTTCATGAGGGAGGGGGAGTGGAAAGAGAGGGCAAGAGTGGAGGGATGATACTAAAGATTCAAGTAGAAAGCAAATGTTTTGTGAATGATTAGCCCAACACATGTACAAATGTGTTTGATACAATGGATGGATGTGATAGGATTGTGATAAGAGTTGTGCAAGTCTTCAATAAAATGATTTTTAAAAAGAAAATGAAGGAAAAAGAAAGCGACATGGACTGTTAAAAGGATAAACTGATCTGTGTGGGGAGAAATATAGGCAAAGAACTTCTTAGAGGGACACATGGCAAGACTATCTTGCCTTCTTTAGATGGCCCAGGAATGGGCAATACTTCATTCTGTTTTGTATAAGGTCACAACCAGTTCAATGACACCTAAGAAGAAGAACTTAACCCACAATCTCTTGACCAGGTAATTGTCTTTCAAATGTCTTGGCATAGAGTTCTAATCACCTACAGATCTCATCTATTTGCGGAAATATGTCTAGTAGCCTTGGACCTTTGTTTGCACCATGAACTTCAGTTTAGGTTCATAAACATCTATTACCTTTTTAATGTTTATATGTCTACTAATTTTCTTTTTGTACAGAAATTCTGCCTTCTTTCCTGCATTATTCAATTTTTTGCCAACAAAAATTTTCAATACTGCAAGTCTAGGCTACATTTTTTCATCACTTCTTTCATCCTGAAAGTGGGAGCATATTTTCCCTTTCTTTTTCTAACTTAAAGCTTAAAGATTTTCCTGTAATTTAATTTATGATGCCCTTTGAAGTTGTCTGTTTACCTTTTTTCCACTGTTTCCTCTAGTGCTTTATTTTATCAGGTTCAAAAACATATTTCATAGTCTTTTATGATACATATTTTGGTCTGTGATTTCTTTCCTGTCTTCTTTTTTTATTTCCAGAGTTTGGCTTTATTTTGCAGTACAGAAATCACATAAGCCATGAAGCCTCTGGAAGCAGAAGCTCGGACATGCTGCATTTCAGCTTGGTCCATTGAAGAAGTCACACCTGGGATACAAAAGATGCTTCCACAGTTCACCTGCTTTATGTTAGGTTTCTTACCACTTTGGTCTAGTAGGTTGAATCACCCGGTGGAGCCATTAGCCACAGAGGCACCCCCAACCCACTCCCCAAATCAGTGTTTGGTTAGACTTCTATGACCACATAAACCAAATTTGTGGCTCTGCTGTTTGGGCATTGTCATAACACTTAAGATAATACAAAATATAAAGTTATAAGGAAAACCTCAGGGATGTTCTCCCAAATATGAAATAATGAATTTAGAATCGCCTTAATGTCAAGAGGACAGGTGGCACTATGGGTTGTACAGATCCAGCTGTTGAGCAGAAGCACATAATTGCAGAAGTTACACTCATTAGAAGATACAAATACTACATCAATATCTGTGTATCAGTATCACAATGCTGTTTTAAAACTGATTCTTCACTAGTGAAAAAAAAAAGTGGGTTAAATGGAACAGAACATGGTAATCTGCCAATTATCAAGAGCCACTCCATGATAAAAATAAATGATATTAAAAGGATAAGGGGGAGGAATATATACTGGTACAGTAATCTTCAATATCTCAGTTCTGATTAAAAAATTAGGCCTTACAATATTGATTTCATATAGTTTGCCCTGTTCACCAACTTGTAAATCTGTTCTAATTGGAGATTAATATTCACTGCTGTTAGTCTTCCCCATAGATATCACTTTTCTTGTGCTTCATCTCTTCAAAGTCAAACTCTGATCCCGTCATCCTCATATAGATGTTCTCAATGTCATCACAGGTTATCTCAAAGTGAGTTGTATCATCATAAGTATGGAAAATAAAGATTTGGCTTTTGGTCCCCAAATATTTTGGTCCAAGCAGGTCACTGATAGTAACAAATTTCTGTTCAATTGGTTGCAGGAACTCCAAAGCTGGTCTGATATCTTTCTCCATTTCCTTGATTTCCACAGTTTTACTAACTTTGGCAATGTGCTGCCAGATTGCGCACAGAAGAAATCATGCAGACATTGATATCTGACTTTCAGTTGATTTTGGTTCTGTGGAATAATGATCTGGCATGAGTTAGCATCATTGTTGTTCTTGATTGGATGACTCAGGATACATCTAACTCTGATCACCTGGCCCATCTTTTGTACCTGATCTTGGGCACAGCTAGGGCCAGAGATGAACTACTCATAACGAGGAAGCTCTCTTTCAGATTTTACCCCAATCACTTTTCCATTTTGCACAATGATTTCCTCAATTGGCTTATTCAGCATGTAGTACCCCCGTAAATAGCTATTGGCCTTGCAAATCCCTATGACATCTCTCCAAGGCCATAAAGAGGATGAGGGCATGGACTTTTACCATATCTGGCCAGAGACTCACTGTAAAGTTTAATCCTATTCACAGCTTCCCTACAGGGTTGGTCTAAATAATCATTAATTCTGTAAAGTACCAGCACGTGACCAGAAAATCTATTACATCTTGGCCCGTCAAATTATTTTATACACATCTTGTTTGCTGTCTTCTTAGGATCAATACCCTCAAGAGTTCTACTCTCATTTTCATTGAAGTTGGCAATAAATATCAGGAATTTTCTGAATCAATATTTTTCATATAGTCCCATTAAACTAGATGCCAAGACTTCTGCTTCAGTGAAAGGAAGCTTGTAGATTTTTCCTTTCTTATAGAAAAGATCCCTTCAGTTATTTTCAAATCCAGGTAACCTCTGTATAAGGCAGCATCTTAATCAGTTGACCATTAGATGATCATATCCATACAACTACAAGGAATACAAATAATACAGTTACTATCCAAATTTATCACCAGCCACTGAAAAAAAGGACTAGGAAATTGAAGAATTTGATTAAATTTTCAATCTGAAATTGACACTAGCATAACTTGTCAAAGTGCATTGATAATTACTCATGACACAAATGGAAAAGTTCCAAACAAAGTGAAAGAACTAAGAGTTGGAAAATAGGATGATTGTGATAAAAATAAAGGTATATATCACAAAACAGAATTTAGAATATCAATAGCTTATTATTTTCAAATATCTTTTATCAATAACATAAAGAGTGGCAATACACATGTACCTCATCAGATGGAATACAGAGAACTCAACAAATTGCACCTGTAGAAAGAAACAATGGAGAAACTCAATATCATGAGCCAAAATAAGTCTGGGATCAAACTGAGCAACAGACCATCAATATTAGCCTGAACCAAGCTCAAAGCCCAAACACGGCCAACTGCTATGTTCTGAATCATGGAGACACGGGATATGGTAGACATGCCACTGTGAGTTTTCAAGACTGTGTGTTAGTTTGAGTTGACTAAAGAAATATATCCAGGGACACCCAAAGGTGAGTAAGAAATAATTTTAAATCAAAGAGCAATTGTGTCTTGAGAAAATATCCTAGTCCAGTCCAGAACAAGTCCGTTAGTCTGCTATTAGCCCATATGTTTGATACTAGTCCATAAAGTCCTCTTTAGACTAATGCGGAAAATGCAATGATGCTGAAGGTAGGATGATCACAGGATCCTAAGTGGAAATATTGCAGATCCAATGACAGTGGAAGCATTTCAATGCTGTTGCGGAGCTTCACATGAATCCTCCACCTCTCTCTGTGTCTTAACTCTAGGAAAATGAAGGAGAGAGAGTGTGTGTGTGGCACACCAACAAAAGAAAAGAGAAGAAGATCCCAGAATCCTCACATGCTCACAAGGAGGCATCATTAGACTGTGACCTGATTGACAGGCTATACTTCTGTCTGTCTGTCTGTCTGTCTGTCTGTCTGTCTCTCTCTCTCACACACAAACACACACACATCAGGTTGACTTGAAATTATGTAGCTACAGCAGATTGTAACACTTTACAGGAGTAAAAAGATTTGTCTTTCTTCTATGGAACAACTGGTGGTTTCAAACTGCTGAACTTGTGGTTAGCAAACAAACAAGTCACCAATATGCCACCAGGATTCTTTAGCACAGCATGGAATTCTTTATAAAACAGAATTTCTGTGATTTCAATCATATGGTTACTGCTTAATATTTATAAACTCTAGATGTTTTATAAATACTAGTATCTTTATGGATTCACTGAATAGATTGTATCTTAAACAAAACAAAACAAAAACTGACTGCCATCAATTAGATCCAACTCATAGTATAGGACAGAGAATTATTCAAAAGGGTTTCCAGACTGTAAGTCTTTACAAAAGCAGACTGCCTATGTTTCTCCCACAAAGCAGAAGATGGTTTTCAATCACCGACAGGTAAGCTGAATGCTTTTCACTACTACCAACATGGCCCATTAGATATTACTTAGATGAACAAAAAAAGCCCAGAATCCTCTATTGCCTAGTCAATTCTAACTTGGGTTTAGGCATAGGGACTTAATAAGGCAAAATACAAGGAACTGTAATTTTTGTAGAAGTGCAAATCTTTGTAAAAGAAGAGAATTAAGTCTTTCTCCCACAGAGCAGTCATTGAAGCCTGCTGATCTTCAGATTAGCTGTTGAATTCTTCAACTATTGCTTCAGCAATTCTGCCAGAAATGTATATAGTCTTAAAAGTTATCCTTTGCCAAGATGCATGTCAAAATGTAGCTAATGCCTAGTTTCGGTGAAGTGAAATTTCTTGGCAAGGCTCTTCCACACAAATAGTGGTGTGAATGAGATTGGAGAGATTGATCAATATGCCTTCCACTGAGTATATACGAATGAGACATCTCAGAAGCAGGACATGAACATTCCATTACCATCTAGATCTAAGAGCCACAGGGATCACGTAAAAGATACCTATTTGAAGTGGCAGAGGCAGCAGGTGCACCAGAGGCCACAGGACCAAGGTCATAAATAGAAGCAGGGGATTATTTAAGAGGCCATGAAGAAGATCATGAGGCAGAACATTACCTTTCCCTGAAAAGAGAACGAAGCAAAAATCAAGGGAAGCCAAGAGACCCAATAGCTGAGATAGCGAAGTTGGGGGAGACATGGCTACTGGAGGTTAAGAAACAATTCTCTGAGCAAAAGACGATAATATTAATGTTTTCTGATCCTGGTTTGTGGTAAGCCTTTAACTTCCTTCATATTTCTCCATAATGGTGAGTATTATCTGTGAGTTCTGTAGTCATTGTAATGGGCAATCAGACAGAGTAGAAAAACAGAATGCGATGGGATGGATGCTTGGTGTCAGAAGAGGGTAAAGAATGATGGAGGGTGAAGGTGTACTGGTATTCTGCCTGGTGGCAATTGGCCTTGGGCTGGCTGTGCTTTGGATTCTCCTTCTCCCTATGAAACCTGAAGGTCATGTCATTTTCTCATCAATGATTCTCAACCAGAAACCCAGAAACTGCTGGGCACTAGGCATTTTAACGTATATTATTTTCCTCCTTCAGTAGTTCTATTAACTACTGTGAACTATTATTCTCCTGTGAACTATTCTCATTTTTAAAAATCTGCTTTGGTAACACGAAATGCACTGAAACTTTATACTAAATAAGCAAAATCAGTAAAACTACTGTTATCTCTTGGCTTTTATACTACATTTACAGCTTTTTTTGCATCAAGCTTTCATTTCATACTACATAATAGAACAAATAAATGTGAATGAACTGGGCCATGTCTCAGTTACATACTGCTCTTGTAATCCAAGACACAGTTCCAGGGATTATTGCAATATTAAAATTTAGATCAAGGGGTAATGAAAAAGATGCATTGGGCAACACAAATAGCTATTATCATTAATTTTAAAGTTATTTTCTCACAGTAACAAATAGTTCGCCTATAATGTTCTACAGTATGCATGAAAAAGACAATGAAAAAAAGCATTGGGTGATGTTTCTGTCAAGATTAAAGTGTTGCATTGTATATATATTTGATTACACAGCTACATTTTCAAAAGTATTTTCTCCATAAAATCCCATTGACTTCAATTAGAATGTGCAATCTAAGTACACCATATGGCTTTGCTTAAAAGCAATGAGACTATTAAATTTAATTACTTTTATATGTGTCTTGAATGGTAAAGGTGCTTGTTAAAGGAGCAGCCACTCTGTGAGAAGTATTTCGTGTAAAAATTGAAAATTAGAAGATGGCTACCGTCTGGTGGTTACTAATTGACAGTCAATTACAAAGAAAAAGTAATTTTCAGTAATTGTAAAAAATAGCGTGCAGAGAACAATGTCCCTTTTACTAATTGTGTTGTTACTATGGTCGCAATATTTGAATCTAATGTGGATACACATGAGTGCTTTAAAAGCAAAGCATTTTTCCAGTTTATGAGTCATTTTATTTTCTCTTCTCACCATAGGAGAATAAGATATTATGTACCTTGTGAAATGAAAAATATACAAATATAGCATTAGAAATTTCTTCATCCTGTCCACTTAGGAGAATATTTAACATTCAAATTCAGCTGATATCATTGCTATAATAAACATCACAAAGAAGGAAAAGTTTAAGAAAGATTAATAAAAAATGGTTGCATAAGCACCTTGGTAAGGAACTCCTACAAATGTGTACCTGATTCCCAAGTCACCATGGAACATGGCATAGCACTGATGATGTCAGATATATATTAGCAGAGAGGAGAGACTATTGCAAAGATGTTCGGCTGGATTTTATTTAATCTGGAATTTAGTGAAATGTGTACATCGTGACCAAATATAGTTAACAGTATGCAAAATGGGAATGCTTTAACATTTGTTTGTGCTCATGGGGAACCTATACACAAATCAAGGTGCTGTGGTAGGAACACCATAGGAAAACATCACTTGGATTATAGTTGGGGAGATAACGCATCAGACCTGCATCCTGTAACCATACTTGTTAAATTGTAAGGCAACCAAATTAAGTGAGGAGTTGAACAATATGTAGAAAAATATGGAATCAGGATTGGAGCGAGCTCATTAGCAACTGATACAAACAGACAATAGCACAACTTTAGTTACTGCAAGTAAAAAAATATCTTAATGTACTAATTGATGGAGATCACTCTTAGCATAGATCATTCTCCACCAATCCCCAGAAAAAGCACTGGTGACTTTCTAAGGCACAGAATTACTCCCTGGAGCTTGCAGGCCCACATTTCTCCTTAAAAGTAGCTGATGGGAAGGAAAAAAAGTAGCTGATGGGTTCCAACAGCTGATCTCCTTATTAGTAGCTCAATATCTGACACACTTCGTCACCAGGACTTTTTTTCTCAGCTTAGGACAAGGAAAATTCTCACAATTGGACTAATAGGAGATAGCCTGTTTAACAATGAAAATATAGAAATTATCAAAGATCTATTTTCTTTTATCCCCAATCAGGGCCATCAAGGAATCAAATGACAAATCACATTGGACATTATGCTACAGAAGACCTCTGTAAACATAAAAATGTCACTTTGAGAACTAAGGTGAAATTTATGCAAGTCATAGCATTTCCTCTTTTTTAATCCCTAACCCCTCTGACCCCCTCCTCCACTCCACATTTCCTCTCTTTCATTGTTAGGCTAGAAAATGAATAAGAAAGACAAAAGAAGAATGCATGCCTTTGAATCATTGCATTATCTAAGACTATTAAGTATACTATTGACTATCAGGAAAACAAATGAATCCTGCTTAGAAGTAAAGCTTGATTGTACCTCAGAAGCAAGAATATCAATACTTCAACTCATATATACTTTGGTATATTATTATCAGAATCTAGAGAAGACCATGATACTTTGTAAAGTGGTGGGTCTTTGATAAGGAGGAAGACTATCAATGAGTTGGTGGACAAAATTATTGCAACAAAGAACTTGAGTATATTCACAATCATGAGGAGGGTGCAGGACAAATAACAGTTTGTTCTGTTGTACACAGGTTTGGAATCAAGCTAACAGAGTCTATAGAAGACAAGAAAATCAACATGCTTCCAATAATACATTGACATGGATTATATTCTACTGGTAAGCTTTCAATGTTGTGTGTAGGTGCTGTTAAGATTATTGTGTAGCTGGTGGAAATAGAATGCCCCTTAGGGTTTCCTAGGCTATAATATTTACCAAAGCAGATAGCCTAGTCTTTCTCCCATGAATTTGCTGAGTGGGTTTGAATAATGAACCTTGAAATCATCATCCAAGTGCTTTTGTGAATACAATGTGGCAATTTTGTTATATCCAGAAATTGTCATTAATGAAAGCCAAGACATTAGATTTGAAGGAAATGTTTCAAATTTTAAAATATAGAAAATTTCTAAATTAAATAATTTACCAATAAAGCAGACATATATATATATATAGTTATCAATTTGCTCTATTGTTTCCTAATATTTCACTGCATATTACCAAACAAATTGCTAAGAAGTCAAACAAAAATATTTATTTTCCTGTCTTTTTATATTCAGACAAAACCAGCAATATAAGAAATCCTAAGGAAGTACATTTAAAAGTTATTGTTATTCCAAATATATGCATATCTATAGAACAAATCACAGACAATAATTTCACATTACTAAGTCATTAATATTTGAAATGTTGTTTTCAACTTATAAAAAAACAATGTGATTTCCTTGACTGCATAGTAAACTGTTTTGTCTGCTTCTGCCTTAAAAATAAGCATTTATTCCTGTCAAAGACAGTTGACAGAATATACACAATTATCACTCTTTCTGACAGAATCCCTTTATAACCATGAGATAGCTCTTCTGAAATCAGCCCAAATTCCATTTTTATAAAGCATACAAAGTAACTTTTACAAATTAAAGGAGTTATTAAAATCTAATATCTACAATAACTGAAGGCAAGTAAGAACAAAACCAGTGGCCTTTCAGTCAATTTGTACTGTTCACTAGGAAGGTGTTGCTTGCCAGGGATTCGACTCTGATCGATTATGGCCTCATGGAGAGAAGGAAGGTCATGCTGTCCTGCGTCATCCCGAGGATCTTTGCTCTTTCTGTCCATTGTTGTGTCTATGGTTCTAATGCTTCTCACTGAGGATTCTAATGATTTTCAAGGTAAACTTAATACAGCAGAAACTTTCTGCTCTGTTCAAGCTTAAGATTAACCTTTAAAACCCATAAATAAGGCCTTCTCCCTAATGTAATCCTTGAATTAGCTCCAAAATTGTTTGTTTCATTTGTGCTTTTTCATCTTTTGAAAATTTCACCAGAGCTATTTATAGAGTAGATAGTGGAAGAATTGTTTATATCACCTGAATGAATGAGCATTTCACTAATTCATATTTGGCGCATGCAAATTTACAAGAACACCAATACCAATACCCAACCAATACGATTCTGGAGACAACCAAGACAGATAAAGCCCATGATGTAAACAAGGAACCTAAATATGCTCACCATAAAATATAAATACAAGGGCGTACCTCCCATCCACCCCCAAAGTAAAGCCAGAACTGTTTCTCTAAGCTAGGTATTTATTTATTGTTTACAAAACAAACTTACCACTTTCCAAGTACTCTATTTTGCACTGTAGACATTTCTCTGAGATTCCATTCTTGAAAACATTTTTCAAACTTATCTGTTTGGATGGCCGACAGCATCATCCTCACTCTATTTTCCTCTTCACTTTGTCTACGTCATCAAGCTACTGCCCTTATATGTCTCTTTCATTCAAGGAAGCAAAAAGAAGTCACGGAGTGAGGACAAATGAGTAAGGAGTGGGGAAAAGGAGGCATGCTGGACTCTTTTGTCAAAAGCTCACACACTGAGGTGACTGTGTGAACAGGTGTGTTGCTGTGGTGGCAAATTCAGTTTCCCACCTACCACAAATCAGGCCTTTTTGGTCTCATATATTTATGCAATCATTTCAGAACCTCCAGATAGGCAGTGTGATGAACTGTCTGACCTGGTAGGACGAGCTCCAAATACGCTGAGTGGACAGTTTCTTCCATTGGGGACGTTGACAGTCGTACAGATTGAGGTTTGATGTCTAATGACATTTCACCGTTTTTGAAACTAGAATACCCCTAGTACACCTGCATTTTCTCCATAAAGCTGTCCTTATATGCTGTGTTCAACATCACAACAGTTTTCATGGCATTTTTCCCAAGTAGGGAACAAAATTTCACAGTCATACACTGTTCTCTGAAACAGACCATCACACACACACACACACACACACACACACACATACATACACACACACACACACACACATGTCTGAGCAAAACTGCTTTTACGGAAAAAGTCACAGTGACCAGAGAAAATCTTCCCAGAAAATCTTCCCAGAAAATCATCAATGCCACTGGATACACTAACTCAGAGAAAAATATGCTACTAAAGTTCCACCTCTCCTAGTGCAATTTCATATTTTGAGGGGTACCCTGTATGCCCACTACAAAAAAAATACCTGGTCTACACAGACTTAACAAGTCTCCTCTGTGTTACTCATTTGGGTGTTACCACTCACTGGAGATACTAGAATATCCTTGGGGACTGAGAAAAACAGCTATCTAGACTTTATTGTCAATTATGGAATAGAGTAGACAGTTTTTAATTGCTTGTTGGTTGCTAGTTAATTTTAGTTTGGTTATTTGTTTGCCTTGAAAAAGCCAATTAGACTTGGGTACCTGTAGAGTTATGATGAGTCAGCTCTGACATGCTGGCAGTGGGTCGTTTTAGCTTGATAATAGACATCGAACAATGAGGGGGCCTGGTGGGTTATCTGTAAGGTCAGCATTTGAAATCATTAATGGCTAGGTAGAAGAAAGACATGACTATCAACTACAGTAAACTTTTTGAGTCTCTATCCCACAAGAATAGATTTATCCTGTTGTATATGACTCCTAAAATTCAGAAATGACTTGATAGCACTGTGAGTGAGAAATTATATACATAAAGTCTTCAACTATTATGTAAATTATTCTCATTGCTATTTTCCCAGTTTTTTCACTTTTAAGTTTACATAATCATATGAATTGGAGAAGACTGGGTAGAAAATAAGAAATAAAGTAAAATCAACAGTTTAGTCAATGCAATGAGTTCAAAGGGAGAACTCATATAATTAGGACATGGATAATGGGAGGAGTTCTTTGTGTTAGTAGGTGTTTTGTCTCGTTTTTATCTCCAATAATGAAAATCTATTGTGTTCCTTACAAAAAGGGTGGTGGATAAGAAAAATTACATGCAAACTATGCTAGAGGTGAAGTTCAATTATATTATTGTCCAATGCATCATTGGAGAAGGGATTGAACTCAAGGGCTGAAAAATCCAAGAAAAACCTGGAGAATTTTATGATGAGAAGAACTAAAAAATTGCTCAGGGGTGGAGCACATCTAAACTGTAAAAGAATCATAGCTGAAAAAAGCAGAAACACAGGATGTCAGTGAAACAAATTAAGAATGTTTGCTAGTGTGGTTTTGCAGAGAAGCCAAAAGTCTCATTTAGTGTGCTTAAACATTTAAACTTCCCTACCTTGTGGCAGAGATCTTTACATATTAATATCTCTCTGGGGCACTGAGTTTTTAAACATGTGTCTATGATGGCCCTAGCATACTATGCTAATTAATATGAGTGATAGGATGTAGAAACACTTCACTATTATTAAGAGTAGACTTGAGATTGCCATATTTTCCAAAGAATGACACATGCCTGAATCTATTAGTTTTTGAAAAGGGGACACATTTGAAATTGACATTGTGCTAAGATTCAGTAATTTGTCAGCTGATGGTTTTTACCAATGAAAAATTTTAAAATAACTTTATCAATTAAGAGAATTTATAAACACCTGGGGAAAACATAACATTGGAAATAGTTACTTCTGCTATCTGTCATTATTTTGAATGTTGCATTAAGTCAGTTCTTTTAATTTATCTCTTATTAAAATTAATTGAGGAGGTGCTAATAAAAAATAAAGTATGCTTATTTCCCTTTTTGTAGAAACACGATCACTGAATAGCTGTGCAATTTTGCTCAGGTTTAAAATACAAGAAGAAAGTAATTTTCTTCTCTTAGTAAGTGTATAAAACTCCTCCCCAAATAGACTCAATTCTATGGGGAAATTGGTGAAATACTGAACTATCTGATATTACCTTAACATTTGTGGCTTATGCTTCATTTTTGCGGTAAAGGTTTTTGTTTTTTATTGAAATCCTACTACAATCATCTAATAGACCAATTCAGGATTCCATAATATGATAACTACATTCTAAAGAGTATTCTGTCAACTTTTCCATGGCAAATAGACTGAACAAAAACAACAAAAAAACGTACTTTTAACAGTTAAAAGAAGAGGGGGAAGGTGGTATTCTGACCTGTGGTAAAATTTGGGTAAAACTGTACTCTCCTAGGTTTCCGTTTCCTTTGCCCTTTTTAAGGATTGTGTGTCTACCAATTTTGAAGTATTATATCCCCTCACATAAGATTATAAGTCTAATTCAAATATATATTCTACCTAATGTTATGTAGGATTAAATATTTGCTCTGTGATTTTTTTCCCTGAAACTGATCTCTATTTTCTGCTTTGAAAAGGTCTTGAATCACACTCCCTTCTGTTGTGATAGATCCTCAAATTTAATTTAACTTGTCCTACCAACAGAATATAATGTTATTTGTAATATGGTAGATGCCATAATAGCTCAATCACTTCAAAGAGGAAACAGGCAGTCATAAAATTATTTCCGTCACGGAGTGACTTGGCACAGAATAAAGCGGGAAACAGACATGCTAAATGATTTGACTGAAAATTGGATAGCACTAAAAGTGGCACGGAGGAATATATGTCAGGCAAATCTAAGCATATTTGTTTTGATTGAAACACACATTTTCTCAGGTTCAATAATTAATAGAATGTATTATTAAATAGGTCGGTTCAATTTTGAAGTCATAATACATGCTTTGATAGATTATAAATCACTTAGACTGACATAATCAACTTCATGTTCTACACATTATGATGTGTACCTTGACTCTATCCGTCTTATTACCCCCCCGCCCCCAAAGATATAGCAAAATAATTCTTATTGTTAGAGACTATCCAAATGACTGTAAATCATAGTAACCTGAAGGGAAACAAAATGAAACACTGTCTCGGTCTTCTCAATCTATAAAATCACTGCTGTATTTAAAGCTATTGACTCAGCTATTGAGTTAGTCCATCATATTAGAGACTTCCTTTATTTGATGACTATTTACTGATCTAGCATGATGTCCTTCTCCAACTATCAGGACAATGTGTCTACATCCTGCCATCTCTCTAATAGCCTTCTGTTCATTCTTCTGACTGTCCCTGGCATAGGTTTAATATTCTTTATCAACACTCAATACACATGCATGGATTCTTATACAGTATTCCTTAATTTCTGATGAGTTTTCTTATGCAAATGAAGGCACTGAAAATAGCATGGATTTGATCAGACACACCTCAGTCATCAAATCAATATCTACTGTCTTAAACGATTTAAAGAGGTTTGTTTTTTTTTTTCGCAGCAGGTTGCCCATTGGATCATATTATTTGATAGTCTGATTTCCCGGATGCACATTCTAGGACTATCTTGATGCTGCTGTTGCTGTTTAGTGGCATCAAGGCAGTTCTGACTCAGAACCACCCTATGCACAACAGAAGGGAGCATCGCTCAGTCATGCACCCACCTCACAATTGTGATGAAGGCGGATCCCATCATCACAGGCACAATGGTGGTTAATCTTCTTGAGAATCTACCTCTCTTTGCTGCCCCTCTGCTTTACCACACGTTCTGTTCTTCTCCAGAGAAGAAAGAGAGTTTCTCCATCCTTGCCTTCTTCCAAGTCAGATCAGTTTATCCATTTAGCAGTCTGTGGTATTTTCAATGTTTTTCTCTAGCACCACAATTCAAATGCATCAGTTCTTCTTAAGTATTCTCTATTCAATGCCCAAGTTTGACATGCCTATGAAGCAACTCAAAGTTCCCGGGTTTGACTCGAGCACACTTTTCTCCTCTAAGTAGTATCTTTGCTTTCCGATCTCTAAAGAGTTCTCATGCAGAGGATGTACCTAATGTACCTTCTGATCCCTTAACTGCAGTTTCCATGGGCATGACTGTAGATCCAGTGAGATAAAAATCTTTGGAGAGTTACAACCTTTTCCCAATTTATCATTATGTTACCTCTTGGTTCCTTTGTGAGGATTTTGGTCCTCTTTCCATTAAGTTAAAATCCATTCGGAAGGCTCTCTCGCTCAGGCAGCAAAGATGCCGAAAGGGGAGAATTCCAAAGGCAAGAAGGTGGCCCCAGAAGCGGCCACCATGAAGAAGAAGCAGGAAACCAAGAAGGTGGCGAGCCCCCTATTCAAAAAGCAGCTGAAGAACTTTGACACCGGCCAGGACATCCCACTCAAGAGGGACCTCACCCGCTCTACATCTGGCTGCTGCGCAAGCGCACCATCCTGTACATCCTGTACACGTGGCTGAAGCTGCCGCCAGCCACCAACCAGTTCCCCGGTTACACTTGGCCGGACAAGAATAACTCAGTGACTTGTTAAAGAGCAAGTTTTATTAAAGAGAAAAATAGATAAAAGCAAAGTAATAAAAAGAAGAAAGACCAGGTCGAGAGAGACCCAGTGTTATGCAGGGACCATTCCCAGAGAGAGATGACCAAGATTGTTGATAGGCTCTGAATTTTTATTGGGCTGAATAAATAAGCTTATCTCGGCATCTATGTAAGCAAGCAGTTACAGAAGCAGAATTTTGTGTTTGTCCTTCACATCTGTGCTCATGTGGAGAACACCGTATATGGGGTGATCTCCTGGAATACAAGGTTCTGGCACGCTGACACCCACAGATATGGGCCAAGTCAATCAAGGGCGAGCAGTTACTGGAACTGTTTCAGCTATCGCTTAAGCCGGCCTAGTTCTAAAATGGTTCCTGTGTGGTTAAAAGTTTAGCTGTCTGGAACACTCCGAGGACCAGTAGACAGCCCCCTGAAGCAGGCG
Source organism: Nesogale talazaci (assembly GCA_004026705.1). Lineage (NCBI taxonomy): Eukaryota > Metazoa > Chordata > Mammalia > Afrosoricida > Tenrecidae > Nesogale > Nesogale talazaci. The sequence goes on from PVJH01002001.1 coordinate 177,324, forward strand.
CACAAATACCCAACAGAGACTAAGCAGGAGAAGAAGCAGAGGCTGTTGGCCAGGGCCAAGAAGCCTGCCAGCAAAGGGGACATTCCCACCAAGGGGCCACCTATCGTGTAAGCTGGGGTCAACATAGTCACCTCTGGTTGAGAACAAGAAAGCGCAGCTGGTCCACACACGATGTGGACCCCATTGAGCTTATGGTCTTCCTGCCCACCCTGTGCTATAAAATGGGGGCTTCCCTAATGTCTAATAAAGAGCAAGGACCGGCTGGCATCCCTGACACACAGGAAAACCAGCACCACAGTGACCTTCACGCAGATGAATGCGGAAGACAAAGGAGCGTTGGCAAAGCTGGTGGAAGCCATCAGGACCAACTACAATGACAAGTATGATGAGATCCCCTGCCCCTGGGGTGGCAATGTGCTGGGACCCAAGTCAGTTGGCCCAAATCACCAAGCTGGAAAAGGTCAAGGCCAGAGAACTCGCCACCAAGCTGGCCTAGCTCAGGCATGGCTGGTCTTTGTACATAACAAATAAACCTGGCACTTCAAAAAAAAAAAATTCTGAAGCCTGAAATTTTTTGTCTTTATCAGCAGCTTCATATCCCCCTCATGTTCACCAAGGTAGGTCATGTTATTGGCAAACTGCAAGTTGTTAATAAACCTTCCTCCATTCCTGATATCATATTCTTCTCTTTATCGTCCATATGCTTAGCATACAGAGATTGAATAATTATGGTGAGATTACACAATCTGAGGCACACCTTTCCTGATCTTATGCCATGTAGTAATCCATTGTTACATTCAGACAATATTGTTTTTTTTTAATCCAAGTATGGGCTCTTCATGAGCAGAATGAAGTGTTCTGGAACTCCCATTTTCCTCAAGGGTGCCCCACAATTTCTTAGTGTTCACATAATCAAGTGCCTTGATATTAAAAATGAAATACACGTAAACATCTTTCTGGTAATCTCTAGTTTCAGGGAAGTCCATCTGACCTCAGTGTGCAATTTTGTTGTATTGTGGTGGCTTGAGTATTGAAACGATGCTAGAGATGATAGCAAGAAAAAATTGAACTTGTCAGTGATTTACTTTCACTTGCATTTAAAACCTATGTTCATGAAACAAACAGGGTGAAGTTCAGCCCTGATGAAGCACATATGTATCTTCTCGTTCTCTAATATTATAGTCTTAGTTTCACCTCATTAATCTTCTGAGAACTATGTATGTTTGTTTGCATAATTAAGGTATAATACATGAAATCCAGCAGAGATAAACCCTTCATAAAATGATTCCCACCAAAGAATACAATAAGAAAGGGGATAGGGTGAGCCAATAGCAATGATGACTATACAACCCCACTCAAGGGGAGCTAATAACGGAATTTTAGGTGAGCAGATATATTGAACCTGTGTGATATGACAAATAATAATATATAATATAATAAGAAAGGTTCCATAGGGGAAGAGTTGAGGAGGGAGGGGACAAAGGAGAGCTGCTATCATAGAGATGAAGAAGAAAGGAAATGTTTTAAAAAATATCGTGGCAGCACTTGTACAATTATGTTTCATCTAATTAAATTATGAATTGTTATAACACTTGTAGAAGCTCCCAGTAAAATGATTAACGAAAATGAAATCAAGCAACCTATTTCATTAGATAAGTCTACTTCATACGAACTCTTTAGAGAATTGTGTCAGACAAGGTTCTCTAGAGAAACAAAACCTGAACACTAGTAATTATTTTTTTTATATTTATATAGATAGAAGGATATATAAGATAGGAAAGAAACAGTTAACTAATCTATAAATCAGTACAAATTGCTAAGTGCAACTCACTTGCATGAGACAACTAGTAGACTGGCAGTTCTCTGAGTCTTGAGGGCCGCCGAGTAGTCCTCTGTAGAGCAATTCAGGCTATCTGGCTACAAGCAGCAAACAGTGAAGCAAGTCACCAACAGTCAGCCAGGTGACAGAGTCTCACAGTCTCCAGCTCCAGAGACGCATATCCCAGGAGTGTGGCAAAGAAGGGCTTGAAGGAACCTCAACTCACAGCTACACAGTACATGGTTAGGTGTCCAATAGGTAGTGTTGCTTGGAGGTCGAGGCACAAGATGAACAAGGCACCTGGCTGGTCCAGAGATCCAAGAGCAAGAGAGCAAGCACGGGACTCGCTGAGCCCTTCAAAGCTCCTCCCTTCAATTCATTCCGTGTGTTCATTGGCCATGTTGTCACAACAGACCTACCTATCTTCTATGGCTATGTTGGCATAACAAGCCTACCCATCACAATCCACCCCTTCCAATATGGCACCTGTACACAATTCCTTTCCCATATAAAATTTCCAGACATCAATAAAATCAAACTTATACTTAACATTAAACATCTATCATACATATAAATGAGAACACAGTGAGTTCAATCGTAGCTGATATATCATACATGAACAAAGAAAAGATACTCAATAAGTTCATATATAGAAAATACATGAACAATCACAAACCTCTCTTTTCCAATTGATCACATGGTCGTAACTGGTAAGTAGAACTACCTTCTTCTGCTATCCATTCTGTATTGCCTTTGCCATCAGCAATCACCTCAGCTGGTTGTGGTTTTTTGCCTGGTGGGGTGACCCAGGCCATTCATTCCTGAGGGTTTTAGATGATTAGATGTCCTGTCATGAAAGGGTTGCTGTAATTTACCAATTAATTTTATCACAGGGAATGGTAGCACTAAGAGTTGGCCTATGGTATCTCCAGAATTCCAGATATCTTGTTCTTTACCCCCATTGTATAACACCAGTCCAATTTCTTCTTGGTAATCTGGGTTAATCACACCATTCAGTACAGTGAAATCTTTCCTGATCTGTTGATCCAAAGACATGAGAAACCCAAAGTGGCCAGGGGGCATTCTTAGCTGCCAGTTCAGTGGAATCTGTGCTGTGTTTCCAGGTGGGAAAGTTCCTTCCTTCAGGACCAGGACCTCCAGGTCCAAAGCACATAGGGTTGCTGGGACAGGAAGCAAAAATTCTGCAAGTGGGCACTAGGAGTAATAGTGAGTGGTGCCACTTCAGTTCCCACCCCTTGGTTCCTGGACCCATGAATCCTAGCTATTGGAGACACAGCATCATATATTGGCCACTGGTTTAAAGCATATACAGCTTCCTGGAGAATACTGTCCCAGTCCCACAAGTTGTTGCCAAGTAGTTTGCATCACAGTTGTGTCTTCAGGAGCCTATTCCATTGTTCTATCAAGCCAGCTGCTTCAGGATGATGAGGAACAAGATATGACTAGCGGATTCCAATTGGCATGGGCCCATTGCTGCACTGAATCTGCTGTGAAGTGAGTTCCTTGATCTGAAGCAATGCTATTTGTGATGCCATGCCAGTGAATGAGGCATTCTATAAGTCCATGAATGGTGGTTTGGAAGAAGCATTCGGTGCAGGGAAGGCAACTCCATATCCAGAATAGGAATCTATTCCAGTCAGAACAAAATGATGCCCCATCCATGATGGGAGTGCTCTAATATAATCAGCTTGTCCCCAAGTTGCCAGTTGATTCCTGAGGGGTTGTTCCATACCTTGGACTTAACATTGGTTTCTGCTGCTGGCTAATAGGGCACTCAACAGTGGCGGTGGCTAAGTCAGCCTTGGTGAGTGGAAGTCCATGTTACAGTGCCCATACATAACCACCATCCCTGCCACCATGTCCACTTTGTTCATGTGCCCATTGGACAATAACAGGAGTGGCAGAGGAAATAGGAGGTCCTGTCTTCACAGTGCATGTCATCTTATCCACTTGATTGTTAAAGTCCTCCTCTTCAGAGGCAACCCTTTAGTGAGGATTCACATGAGACATGATTACCTTAACTTTTTGGCCCATTCAGAAAGAAGCATCCCATACCTCTTTCCCACACCTCCTTGTCACCAATTCTCCAATCATGTTCCTTCTATGTCCCTGACCATCTAGCCAAGCCATTAGTTACAGCCCATGAATCAGTACACAGTCTCACATCTGGCCACTTTTCCTTGTAGTCAAACTGAACGGCCATGTGCACTGCTCTCAGTTCTGCTTGTTCAGAGGATTTTCCTTCACCGCTATCTTTCAGGGAGATCCCAGAAAGGGGCTGTAGCGCTGCTGCTGTCCACTTACGAGTGGCACCTGCATATTGTGCACAGCCATCTATGAACCTAGCATGACTTTTCTGTTCTTCAGTTAGATTATCATATGGAACTCCCCAGGAGGCCATAGGTGCAGACTGGGATAGAGAAGGTAATGTGACTGGAGTGCGGACTGTGGGCATTTGGGCCACTTCTTCATGCAGCTTATGTGTACCTTCAGGTCCTCCTCTGACCCGATCTCGTATGTTCCACTTCTATTTAACAATGGAGTGTTGCTGCACATGTCGAACTTTATGACTCTGTGGGTCAGACAAAACCCAGTTCATGATGGGTAGTTCAGGCCTCATGGTGACTTGGTGGCCCAAGGTGAGGTGTTCTGTCTCCACCAAGGCACAGTAACAGGCCAACAGCTGTTTTTCAAAGGGGGAATAGTTGTCTGCCGAGGATGGCAGGACTTTACTCCAAAATCCCAATGGTCTATGCTGTGATCACCAATAGGGGTCTGCCAAAGACTCTACACTGCATCTTTATCGACAACTGACACCTCTAGTACCATTAGAGCATATGATCCCAGTGGCAATGCAGCTAGCATGGCAGCTTGAACCTGTTGCAGAGCCTTTTCCTGTTCTAGGCCCCACTCAAAACTGGAGATCTTTCATGTCATTTGATAAATAGGTCGAAGTAGAACACTCAAGTGAGGGATATGTTGCCTACAAAATCTGAAGAGACCCAGTAGGCTTTGTGCCTCCTGTTTCATTTTTGGGTAAGCCAGATGCAATAGCTTATTCTTCACTTCAGTAGGAATGTCTCAACATGCTCCACACCACTGGACCCCTAGAAATTTTACCGAGGTGGCGGGTGCTTGAATTTTTGTTTAGTTAATTTCCCAACCTCTTGTACACAGATGTTGTACTAATGAATCTAACATCTTAAATACATATCCTTAGTGGGTCCAATCAGCATAATATCATCAATATAATGGACTAGTGTGACATTCTGTGGAATAGACAGTGATTAAGGTCCCTTCGGACTAAATTATGGCACAGGGCAGAAGAGTTGATGCACCCCTACAGGAGCGTTGTGAAAGTGTATTTTTGCCCCTGCCAGCTAAAGGCAAACTGCTTTTGGTGATTCTTTGAAATTGGTATTGAGAAGACGACATTGGCCAGATCAATAGCTGCATACCAAGTACGAGGAGAAGTAAAATTGGCTCTAGCCATGAGACCACACCTGGAACTGCAGTTGCAATTGGAGTCACCACCTGGTTGAGCTTACGATAACCCACTGGCATTCTCCAGTATCCATCTGTCTTCTTTACACGCCAAATGCGTAAATGAAATGGAGATGTGGTAGGAATCACCACCTGTGCATCTTTCAAGTCTTTGATGGTGGCACTGATCTCTGCAATACCTCCAGGAATGCGGTATTGCTTTTGGTTTATTATTTTTGTAGGCAATGCCAATTTTAGTGGTTTCCATTTAGCCTTTCCCACTATAATAGCCCTTATTCTATATTTCAGGGATCCAATATGGGGGTTTTGCCTTTTACTAAGTATGTCTATTCCAATGATGTATTCTGCAACTGGGGAGATAACCACTGGATTGGTTCAGGGATTCACCAGGCCCACAGTGAGGCGTACCTGAGCTAAAACACCATTGATAACTTGACCTCCATATGCCCCCACAGTGCCTGGTGGACCTTCAAAATACTTCCGGTCCCCTGGAATTAGTGACAGTGCAGATCCAGAGTCCAGTAATCCCTGAAAAGTTTATTTCTTTTCCCCTAATGAATAGTCACTCTTGTGAAAGGCCGCAGGTTCCTTTGGAGAAGGCTAGAAGAAAGACTAACAGCATAAACCTTCAGTGATGAAGCAGGTTCTGCCTTCCAAGGGATACTGCTCTCCACTCATTCAAGGGGTTGTGGTTCTGTAAACTGGCTCAGGTATAAGAATTGGTTGAGTGATCATCACTGACTATCCCTCTGTTCACCTGACCCAGCATTATTCTGCATATATAGATGACATAAATATTTAGTAGGTTTCTCATGTATTTCACCGTGACTAAGTAGCCAATGCCATAAGTCTACACAAGACAGGCTGCTTTGATTGCTATGAAAGCTTCATTGTCTATTGTAACCATGTGTACTCTGGTGATTCAGTGTTGACACTTGCTCT
>PVJH01002002.1:0-183589 GCA_004026705.1 Nesogale talazaci
GGACCCCTATGTCTCCTGGCCCTGGTAGTGTAGCTCTTCCTTTTCATTCCCCCTAAACTGTGATGAATTCTCAAGGCCTGGAGTAATTTGCTATGCCATATTAAATCAGAAGAAAGAAAGCCTCACACTTGAAGTAAGAGAACAGGAAGGAGCAAGACCCTTTGTCCCTGTCACCAAAAGGATCACCACAATGATGCAGGATAGGATAATTTCACGAAGCATCTGGGGAGCTGGAAGAGGTGGCCAGAGTGTGTTTGGGTAATTTGGTACTAACACAAATGTGATTTTGAGTTCATTGTAATTAATCACTTCATAATTAAAAAATGTTCTGGGTTTTTTATAGAGAGTCATTTCAAATAGCTGAAAATGGTAAGTTATTCAAGCAAACCCATGTCAGAATATAGCGGAAGCCACAGAGGTGTCATCAAATATAACAGACACCCGGGGTGAATTTTAACACTTTTCTTTCAGGAATAGTTGAGAAAAAGATGCCTCAGAAGCCAATATAAATTAGGTCAAAACTAATTACTTGCAGAATGCATATCAATATCAAAGAAGAGCTTAAAATAATTCTTGAGATTTATATGCCAAAAAGTCTTTTGGGGGTAGCTAGTGAAAAGATATCCAGATTGTTCCACTACTTAGACACTGCTAACATTGCCCTAAGTTTTGGGCAACCACTGAAATGATCTGCAACATTTAATCATATTGAATAAAAATTTACTGATCAGCTATTATGATCAATAACTACAAATTAAGAGACTAAGATGATCAAAACACCCTTTTTTACCTGACAGAGATAAAATTATTAGAAACATGATCATAAAGAGATCATCAGAAAACAACTTGGTGACAGGACTGACTGGGATGTGTAAAGGAGAATATAATATAGGAGACAGAAAAAGAAGGTCATTATTGAACACTTTGTGATGAGAAAACTAAAAATCTCTTGCTTACATACCTTTCACACAGAATTAATTTGTTTTTACGCTCTATGAACATATTCTTAATTTCTTGAAATATATTTTTGCAAAGACTCAAACTAGTAACTTACCTGGCATGTGTGGTCCCAGTTTTCTTATAATTAATTATACTTTCAGGTGCTGTTTTTAAGAAACAGAGCTACCAAGTATATTGGATAACTGGAGAATGCTGAAGTAAAGCCTTTGATAAATGTCACTCCAGAAATCTCAAATAAAACTGACAAAACTATCAAAAACAACCACTTCAGAGGTCTAGAAATAAGTGCAAGGCATACAAAAAAACTGGAAATAAGCACTTAGTCAAGAAAAATCACTGAATCTCAGTAAGACAATGGGATCTGTGGCATACAAATTTGTTCCTTTCCTACTCCATCTCCATCATACAGTAGCTATGAAGACCAAGAACCTCATGCTATGGAAGTAGCTAATCTGATTTAAAGCCTCTCAGAGAAAGTTCTATGTTCATGGTCATTATAAAAGGTCATCAGTAGTAATCAGGGGGTGGCAACATCACAGCTGCCTAATGCTCTGATACCAGTTTTAAGTTATAGGAATGTATGTAACTTACATAGACAAATAAGAGATCAGTCAAAATTTTAAAGGACGATTTGGGGAATGAGACAGCCTTGGCAGGAGCAGGAATGGAGACAGGAGGGCTTTGAAGAGACCCAGCATATTTCAGGGCATCTGAAAGATAATACACATGCATAAGGCCACGCACTTACAAACAGCAAAGAGTGCCTAGCTATTTACTCATTGTTGACTATCCATGAGGTCCTATGCAAACAGAAAGTGAAAGCGAAGGCCAAATTGTAAACCAGACGGACTTTGATATGTGTGTGCTAACCAACACACTGATCTCCTCAGCAATGAGGGAAAGGGTTGCTGGCTCAGGGTGCTTAGGGTAAGCTTTCAATGTTTAAGGTAAACTTCTCATCAATCATTGGATAACCACTGAGCTATGTTTACCCCGAGATGACAGAAAAATGTAGCTTACAACTAAAAGCATGAATTAAAAAAGAAAAGAAAACCTCATCAGAAACTTCAGTCGCCATATACTACTTAGAGTCTATGGCACTCACCCAAGCAAGTTACAAAACAAGCAAACCCTCAGAAAATCAAAACCCAGAGCTGCTCAGATGTCAATAATTAATATAGCAGCAAATACAAAGGAATAGGGAAATACAGCCAGAACACATGAAAGAACAGTCACTAGAATCTTCCCTCATGGTAGCCCAGATGTTGATGTCATTGACAAACACGCCAAATCAGTCATTATAAGTGTAGGGGACTTCATAAAGTTTTTGGGAAAATGGAATGGAAAGGTAATGGAGATTTTCCACAAATTGTTAAAGGGCTCTCATATTTTCTTTTTGCTTGTTTATTTGTTTTTGTCTTTTTGTGGGCATCACTGCCCTCTGGTGGACGTGGGCGCTACCCAGGGCTGCTCCTGAGAGCTGCCACTGGATTTAAACCACCAAGCCTCTGGGCCGCAGTCCCGCACTCAACCACGTATGTCACCAGGGCTCAGCCCAGGGCTCTCATATTTTCAAAGAGCTATTAAACAACATGAAACCATTTCTAAAATAATTAAATGAAAGACAAACAGTTCCTCACCAAATAGAGAAAATTAAAAATTGAAATTGTTTTTTAAAAAGAAAAAATAGAAATTTTGGAAATGAAAAGTATAATAACTGAAATGAAAAATATATTAGAGAGGTTTAAAAAACTAATGATAGTACAGAAAACAGAGTTAGTAAACTTAAAGAATGATCGAACACAATGGATGTACGTGGTTCTTAAAAGAAAAAGGGAAAAAGAGTGATCAAAACTGATCATTCAATCTGGAGAACAGGAAGAACAATAAGGGATAGCAAAAATATTTGAAGATATAAAAACTTATGATCAGTTATCTGAGGTGCAACTCTTGGTCTCTGTGTATTTGTAGGAAAGAATACTGAAGGCAAGTTTTAAATGTATGAAACAATTAGTCCAATTAGGTCACATGAAAATCAGTCTCCATGACACAACGATTAGAACTATATGGTGCAAAACTCAAACTCAAATTCAAAAAAAAATACCAGGCTACCATTTGAAATTTCCAAAACTATAATCCTTAGCTACCCAGCAGGTCTGGAAATTAACTCACTTCAATGGTCCATTTTTATACCATTTTTAAAGGAAGTAGTTCAAAACCACCTCTGGGGAAAACAAAAGAGTTTCTATTCCCATAAAGATTTATAGTCTTGGAAACCGATGGGGGTAGTTCTACTTTAGCCTATAGGATCATTGTGAGTCAGAAGTGGCTTCATGGAAGTGAGTTGTGCTAGTCCCGGTAGACTAGAGAAACAAATTCATAGACATGCATATGGATATAAGGAAAAAGTTTATATACAAGAGGAATGCAACATTGAGAACACATCCCAACCCAGTCCACTCCAAGATCAAAAATCTAACATTAGCCCATATGTACAATACCAGTCTATAAAGTCTCCTTCTGACTCACGAAGCACATGCAGTCGAAGCATCCCAGAGCTGGCAGGGATCTCTCCATGACTCCTCACTTCCAGGGTTCTGGGTATCCAGTGGTGGTAGAAGCAACTCAGTGCTGGCAGGGGTCTCCACGTGGCTTCTCCTGCTTCAGAGTTCTGGTTCCATCAGGGTAAAGCTGTGTGACTTCTCCTCTGGCTCCTCCAGTTCCTTGGTCGCTGCCATCTTGTCTTGTCAGTGGTTTGTCGTCTTGGAGATTGAGACAAGTCTCTCTTCTCCAATTGGGAAATATCATGGCAAGACTTTCCAGAATTCTCAGGAGAAAGCCATGCCCACACAGAGGCCTTAAAGGCTATCTCCAGATTAATAGGGTAGCCTCCACCCCTACATCTCAATCATGAAATTGACATAGATACATGAACACTACATGAGTGTACCAGGGGAACAGTAACACTAAGAAGATATTGAATATCTTAGAATATTCACGAGGTCAAAAGGACATCATTAACTCAAGAATAAAGTTCACAAAGGTTAGAAAAGAAGGAAGAATGGAAAAAGGAAACCCAGGAAAGAAGTTGGATAAATGGTGTTACATTGTGAGGAATAAAATAAGTTGTATATGCCTTGTTAAAAAGTAAACTGATCTGCTCTGTGAACCTTCATCAATTCACAACCAAAGGTCATAAATAAATAATGTTTTTAAAAGTAAAGCATAATGGCTGTTAACTTCCAAGCCTTTATCACAAAACAGCAATATTAATCTATCCATTCCAGAAACTGAAGAAGTTTCAAGTAGAATAAACTTAGTGATCTACATCAACACATGTCATGAGAAAGCTGTCAAAACACAAAGAAATCTTCAAAGCAGCAAGAGAAGAATGACTCCACGTGTTCAAGGGAACCTCCCTAAATAATGGATGACTTCATTTTAGAAACAATGGAGACCAGAAAGCCAAGGATAACATCTTCAATATGTAAAACCAGCAAACAAAAAACTGTCAACCAATCATTCTATGTCCAGCAACACTACCCTTTTAAATGAAATAAAACTATTTCAGTGAAGCAACGATTGAAAGAATAAAATTATATGCAATTCAGCTTACAAGAAATATTAAGGGGTGTCTTTCAAGTCAAAAAGGAATAGCATCAGATGGTAACTTGAATCCACAAGCAGAAATAAGGAGCACCAATAAAAGTAATTAAAGGCAACTGTTGTATAAAATAAATACAAAACTGAAAAGTCTGAGGCATCCCCAACGATCCCAAACCTCTCCTCATTCCTAACAAGGATTATGGCTCCATGGTATATTCTTCTTATTGGGGTTGGGATCAGAAAGGTCAAAATCACTCAGACACAGTCAGTAACACAGTCAGTCAAAGAGCTTCTGTCTAGACAGAGCTTACCATTTTGATTATCTGCTCATGGTTCTCTCTCTAGCCCCATGGAACACATGTGCTTCACTCTCCTCAGAGGGTTTCCCTGGCATGGACTACATTCTTGTCCGAATCTGCCATGCCATACACTGCTGAGCAGCTGAATTTATTATAATCTTGGTCATACTTGACCAGTCTGGTCACTTTGTTCCCCCTATCTTGGTTCGGCTGAGGGAATTTTCATTCTCTAGCCAACTGAATGATTTGGGGAAAAAACAAAAACTGAGATCCTTATACAAGGGAGATTCAAAAATTTCATGGAAAATGGAATTCAAAGATAATGAAACCTTCCAGAAAACTTTTGGAAATTTCCCCATATAATCTCTGTGAAAAACCGGCTCATTCCTTTGTATGTCCAGCACAAGTCTGAATAAAGAGATATTGGAGGCATGAATAAAATTCAGTCAAGGAAGAGGTCATGGAGGTCTGTAGCTCTCGTGGTTTTGCAAGAAGATAGTGATTGGGGAGAACTTGAAAGGCAGTAATAAATGGCCATATAAAACCATCTTTCTCCCTATTCTGCTTTCTTACATACTAGCTGTTATTTTTGCTCACATTTCTCCCATGAGTCATTAGTCAATGTCATTTAGACGTGTGGAGATTTAGGAACTCTTAACTGTTGCAAAGCAGGAAGCGCGTAAAGCTGGTAAAACTGGTGGGGGAGGTTTCTGAGGGACAGCTAATACTTTCTCTTTGAGAACCTGCCATTTTCCCTTTCTCTGCTCTTTTCCTGTATCAGAAGACTCTATGGTTTCTTTAAAAGTTCTAACCTCAAGTCTGAGAAATATGATTTTCCTCCAAGAAAATGGGACCAGTTAGTAAAAGGAAGAAGATAGATGATCTGGGAGAGATGTCAGAAAGAATGAATTCCTACCCACCATCGAAAGAAAATAGCAGATGGTCAATTCAATAATTCTTGGTGATTAAAGTACAACTTCTTTAGACTTTTATGCCCCAAATTAATCTCACTTAGCTCTTGCTTCCTTTACCTTTTCACTTCTGTGTTTCGGAGGTGGCAGACTAGAGGTGTCACTCTGGTTACCATGGAAACTGTCCAGCAGCTAGTGTTGAAGACCAGGGCAACCAGGTGGAAATAAGAATGGTGACTGTAAGCTCTGGTTACCAAGCCAGAAGAACAGCTGGGGAAAGAGTTTAAAGGAATCTGTTTGTGACTCAATATCTTACCCCCACTACTACTCCTGGAATGCACAAATATGTCCTCTACTTCTCGTTAATCTTCTGCCAGTCAGTGTTCCTTTTGTTATTGGTTCAAAAATTGACAACACTAAAGCAAAATAGCTGTGAAATTGAAACCAGAAAACTAGGTGAAGTGAGAGTTCCAACTCTACTACTTGATGTAAACTTCAGAATCGCAGTGAATTTTTCATGAACGCAGGAGAAAATTCTAGCTTGCTCTGAAACGTGAGACATTCACATGCAAGATATGTCAAGGACTGGACTGGACTCTGCTCAGCACCATCTGGAGGCATCAGCATTAGGGGTCCACTTGATCTTTTGTGGATTCATTGTCCCAACATATGAATCCTGTTTCACACCGTTCGTGCGCAACGAAATTGAATGTTACCAAAATCTAAGGGAGTCACACACAACTTTCCTCACCACTCTCACACCCCAAAGGGAAAAAGGTTATTTAAACTTCTGATCTGGTCACAGAGATATTCTCTGTAAACATAACTTCCTTGATCACTTTAAGTCAAGAAAATGGTTTGACTTATTTTTAACCTGATTAACACTTCACAGCTCCATGGAGAAGAGCCTGCCAATCTGTTCCGTAAAGTTTATAGCCTAAGAAACCCTGTGGGCAATTCTGTTCTGCCACATAAGTTTGCTGAGGCGGGATTCACTCAGTGGCACACAATAACAGAACTGGCTCTGGGGATAAAATATGTGGGGGGTAAAATATGTGTGTGTCCCTAAATGGGACTCGCAAGACTCTTTCTTCCATACACAATGATTAATATGAACATCCTTGACTCATGAGGAAATTCAGGGACCCCATAATAAGTATTTCTGTACCAACAGGAACATATCATTTACTCAGAGAAAGAAGTAAGTAAAAATGCTGTTTCTATGACTTATGATACCAGTAAATTTCAATTTGAATTAACCACAAGAAAAATCTGAAGATAATTTTTTATGCTGAAGTAGGAACTGGGTCTTACAATGTTAGTATAAATCAAAAAGAGACCCTCCTCCCAAATCCTTTTATCATTATTGTTGTAGTCCATAGCAAATTTTACAAAACAAACCTTTAAAAAAATTTCTATAAAAGAAATGGAGTGGAATAAGAAAAGGAAAATTTTGTTTACTTTCCTCTGACTTTAGAAAGTTAGAACATCTTTCTATTAGTACTTTAAAGTTAAGGAAATTAGATGTTGGAAGAGTCCAGGAATTTCTTTGGTTTATCCAAATAAGAGAATGAAATGAATAACGTCATAAATCTTTTTGTGTGGGGGGGCATCACTACCCTGGTGGGAGGAGGAGGCCCAGTCTTGCTCCTGGAGAACTGCTGCTGGAATTGAACCACCAACCCAGTGGGCCGCAGACCTGCATTCAACCACTGGACACCAGGGCTCAGCCCAACATCATAAATCTTTTATCTCTGTTTATGCAGACTTAGATCTCTGCTGGTTCTTTATAGGAAAATCGCTTAGTCTCTTTTAACCTTTGTTTTCTAATCTGTAAGATGGGTATAATACTTGCACCCATGCTACAGGGATGTGATAAGAAACGTTTATGTCTGTACAATGAGGGAATTGTTCTGGATCACTCTTAGGTGGTTAGTGTGCTTATCGCTTAGCAACTCTGAACTCCGCCTCTAGCCAACTTCAGTAGCTTGGAACTGAACATGGCGGAACTATTTACACCATGGATTTAGCATCACTGGAGACCAGGGTTTGTTCATCGCTGCTGTTACTTCTCATTAAGTGCTCAATAGTAGATATCTGTTATATTATCTTTGGTTTGTTGTATTTCTTAAACACCCAAAATTCTGGTCCTGAGCCCCGGTGTCGTGACTGGTTGAGTGCGGGACTGCAGCCTGCGAGCTTGGCGCTTCAAATCCAGCGGCGGCTCTCAGGAGCAGCACTGGGTAGCGCCCACGACTGCCAGAGGCAGTGATGCACCCCCCCCCCCAAAAAAAAATTCTGAACCCCTTGTGTGACTGACCATGGGTCTTGAACTCAATTAGCCCCCCTAGTTGAATGAATTATTGAATGAATGAAGTTATTGAATGAATCCTAGGTGGCCAGGATTGCACAGTGGTAACTTACAAACAAAACAAAGCTTTCCCTCTTGACAGCAAACTTACTGATGACCACTATTCGGTAAATATGACTTTGACCTGACATCTTTATTTTTTCAAGTAGTGAAAACTAAATCCCTAGACCTCTCAAATAACTAGATCTCTCAAAATTGCTGGGTGGTTCAGAGTCATCTTGCAAACCATATATTTGCCAACAAGACCCCAGGGTGAAAGAATAGTATGAATAGTTATTGAATTGTTATTGAATAATTATCAAACCAAAAAGAATTTCAGATATCTAAATTATACATTATGTCCTGAAACCAGAAGAAATTGCTGATACTCAGTTACCATTACCAGTCACTCTTCTGAGGATTACAAAAGAAAGTCCTGGCAAGAGAGGGAGGAAGGAAAAATATAAATCAAACAAAAATATTACCCCAAAAGACCAGCTTTACTTGTCCGATTGAGGAACCTCAGATCTGTGACTCTCAGAAATTGTCAAGCCTGGTTCTGAACCCACCAGGGGTAACAGGCCTAGAGAGTGAATATTTAAGTCAGCAAGCAGTATATTGAACCTATGAGAGCAAAGGGGCAGCATCTGTTTCAGCAACCCTCAGGAAAAAGGGAACCCAGAGAGGTGGGAGAAGGAGTTGTTGCATTGAAGGATTATAACCAATGCCACAAGATGCAATATGTATAAATTGTGGAATAGAAAAATGAATGCATTCTCTGTGCTTTCACCCAAACTACAATAAAGATAAATGAGTAAATAAAATTTGGATCAGCAGATACAATTGATGATCATGATGGGAGTTGCATGAGCCCCCAATAAAATGATTCATAAAAAAAAAAAAAAGAAGGGGATGAGTACAGCTTAGTGGTTGAGTGTGGGACTGCGGCCCACTGGCTTGGGGGTTCAAATCCAGCAGCAGCTCTCCAGGAGCAAGGCTGGGCCTCCCACTCCCACCAGAGGGCAGTGATGCTCACCCCCATCCCCCCAAAAAAAAGAAGGGGAAAGAGGAGCTTATACTAAGGGCTCAAGTAGAAAGCATTTGGAAATGAAGATGGCAACATGTATACAAATATGCTTGATACAAACGATCCATTAAATGAATGCTTTAAGAGCTCCCAATAAAGTTATGGGAAAAAAAATTTGGATCAGCAGAAACAGAGGAAGGAGTCCTGATTCCATAGCAGTTATATGTTGGACAGCTAATCACAAGGTCAGCAGTTTGCAACCACCAGCCCCCATCCTCAGGAGAAATGCAAGGCATTATAGTCTTGAAAACCTGCATGGGCAGTTCTACACCATATTGGGTGACTGTGAGTTGTAATCGATTTGATGGTGGTGAGTGAGTGAGAAATAAAAGGGAGAGTCGGGTCCACAATGTCAGGCAGGAGTGAGGGAGTAAGATACCCTACCACTCTGCCCATTCATATTCTTTCACTAAATACTTATTCTGTTCAACAGTAGGAAGAGATGCAATGTAAAAAAACTTAACCCCTAAAGGAGAAATTAGACCGTTAACATGCCTTAGCAATAAAATGTGACAACATAGAGAAGTTTGCTATTGCCAAAAAAGAGTGCAATAGGGATTTTTGTCTTTTAAATTTTACCTCGATTGTATCCCAACACCTACATCAATGTCTTGCATATTATTTTTAAAAAGCAAATAAGAAGCCACTTCCATTGCGCCTATTCTTACTCATAGAACCCTGAAAAGCCGAGCAGAGCTACACATGGAGTGCCTGAGGCTGGAAATCTAAAGTAGCAGACTGCTTCAACTTCCTCTGGTAAAGTGGCTGGGGAACTTGAACCTCCCACCTCTCCATTACCAACTCAGTGCTTAAACAACTGTGCTATCACATTATACCCTTCTGATATATGATTTTTAAAACTCTCTGTTGAATGAATAAATGGAACATCTATCTTAGTGTGGGGATGGGAGATAGGGGTACAGTGAATATCAGGAAAGTCTTCTAAAACCAAAAAGCTTCATGGCTATAGACTGATTCCTATTGTTTAACCTAGACGTGAAAGAGATATGTGGCATGTGCACAAACAAGAAGCAGTTATGTTCAGGTACAAGATACAGAGAGTTGAGCAAAAAAAAGGTGAACTATAAGAGAAGGGCATTGGAACCACCTTAAAGAGTTCATACTTTTTATTTATGTGGCAATTACATAATTTGATGTCAACTTGAAGATATATAAAAATATAGGGATGATATCCAATGAGACAATTAGGTTACAGCCTGATGGTAACCTTTGTGGCTGTGGCCTTCTCATAAAAGAAGCCTGGAGAAACTCCCCCTTTCTCTGCCTTTCCCTTCCTGCTTGTTGGTGATCCTGAGAGCTGCCAGAACCCTGCAGTGTTTCCACTGACCTTGGAATCATGCAACTTTAAACCCACCATGCTGTGATCTTGCTGCATTCCTTGCTGCTGTTTTCCTGCATGTCACTGTGTGAGTCTGAAGAGACTTAGGGACTAGTACAGATTGACAGACTTGAATTGGACTGGGCTGAGATGCTTCCTTGATATATAATTACTCCTTGCTATAAAACTCTTTTTTACACATCTATGAGTGACCCTACATTTGTTTCTGTAGTCAACCTGGCCGAGCACAACTTAGTATAAGGGAAAGCCACTGATGAATTAGGAGAGCTCCTATTTACTTTTGGTTTGGGTGGGACTGTCCTTGTTTTGCTGTGGGTTAAGCAATGGTCTGCTAACAAACAGGTTGGCGTTTCAAACCCATCAATTACTCCAAGGGAGAAAGATAAAGGTTTACAACCTTGGAAACTCTAAGGGGCAGTTCTACACTGATGTCACAGGAAGTGACCTACTTCCAGTTTTTCCTGGAGCCAGACAAGGACCTTCCTCAATAGCTAAGTGTGAGAACTCCTTCTAGACTGGTCTTCAGAATTCAGCCGTTGGCCTCCTAAATGGTGAGAAAATTAATGTCTGTCTGTGAAAGCCATTCACTTGAGGCATTTATGTTGTAGCAGGACTAGATAACTAAGACAATTGCTCACCAGTACACTGTGAATATAGAATTGCATCAAATTCCAAAACAGACTCAAAGTTGAGGATACTGCATGGCATCCAACATTTTGCAGGATTGAGACATATGAGTGCAGAGCTAGGAGAGAATCCACCCATTTGTGTAATTTGACTCCATAGTTTTATAGCTGTGAAATTGTCTAATGAATCAGCACCCAGGCATTAACTCCCAATGAATGATCAAAAGGAATTTCTGGAGTACAGATGGTAGACAGCAGTACTAACAAGCATGTTAGAGCACGGCCCTGCTCAGATGGATGTAGGGGAAGCACAAACCCCGGAGAGTATCTGTGTATGGTGTGTTATCCTTGGCTGATTAGCTAGATTGGTTACATATAATGTTAATGAGATGATATCATGGGTTCACATCTCATGAGCTGATTAACATCACAGGAATTATTCTTCTCACAGTGTGTATTATGAGATTTTGTTTGTGCTTCCTCTGGAAAAAAATATGGGCAATAGGTCATGAGGAGCAAAAGGATGTGATTAATAGTGAACAAGTTCATTGCATTGCTCAGAAAAATAAATAAAAATTCATTGAATTGTCTCAGCATCCCTTCTCTTTTTTTAGAAACTCTAAAACTCTTTCCTCAAATGACCTCTATCTCTGTTGATTTTATGACTGAGTCATGCAATGATTGTCCCTGTGGTTGCTGTGACCATAGACCCATGGAGATGGTCTAGGAGTTTCTATACAGAGATCCCAGGAAGTGACCTACTTCCAGTGTTTCCTGGAGCCAGATGGCTCACCTCCTCCTTCAGCTTCCTTTCAATAAATCTATTCCTCACTTAAGGTAGATTTTTGTTGGTTGCATCCCCAAATCCTGACTGCTTCTCTTTAGGAATTTGTCAAAGACATCTCTACATATGTGAGATTTGCTTCTGTCTATGAGCCAAGGCTTATTAACTTAATTCAATAAAATGAGTAACTGTTCTATTTCTACTTAACTTTGGATGTGTTGGTTTCTCTGTACAGAAAGGTAGCACAAGTTTATAAAATTCAGGCCATATAGTGACATACAAAGCCAAATGCACATGTAAACCCACTTTGCTCCAGAAGTCACTATGGCATTATATAGCTCAATGTATTTTAGTTGTATCCAGAACTTGCAGTATGGGATCATACTGTATCACTGCTGTGAAACTCATTGCTTATTTTTTTTTAAATAAAATAACAATTCTATCCTTCTACATTGGTGTTTATAGATCTACTTCACTTTTCTAAGTGGCTGCATATTATTCTATAAGTTGTTTTAAATTTAATTCATTGTCTTTAGGTGTTTTCAATTCTTTCCTAACATAAGCAATACTATAATTTCAAAATAACACAGCATGTTCTAGAATTACCATATCTATGAGCTTTATGAAGAGGATGATTGCCCAGTGGGAAATGATTGATGATATCGTCAGGAAGAGGCCTCTGAAGCCTGAGAATGGGAATGTTAGATATTAAGGAGCAATGCCTACACTTTAGTCACCTGCAAAATCCTTTGCTTGCCTGTGTCCCTCACATTTTATAAAATACAGACTCAGGTTGTCATCTAGGGCTGTGCACAATAAATTGAACAACTGCAAGGTAGACCTGAGAAGGTGAAAACATGAGAACAGCTGGTATATTCCACAAGTTCTCCTCTCCTTCTCTGATATACCACAAAGGAAGGTAAACTCTCAACCAGCACAGAACGAAGTTTCCCACAGTGTCAGACAGAACTACGGTCCTTTAATGAAGAAATTGAGAATGTTTGGATCCTGGTAGACTTCCTGGGAGGAAGTCTCAAATAAATTAACTGAGTAATAGAGGGTGTTCAGGGGTCCAGGTAGGAGTAGTTGCCTTGCTGCTGAAGTATATGCCAAAAAAAAAAAACCCTACCACAGTGGTACCTCTGACTCTATGGGTCTGGCTAAAAAGTCCACAAGCACAGATAATGTCCCCCGAAGGGATAATGCCCCAGAGTAAGCACAGGTCATGAGACCAAGAAGACACTGACCCCATGGTTGCCCTTTCCCCAAACCCAGAGATAAATCATGAAGTGATTGCTAACCTGAATGAAATGAACAAGATTAGCTCCACCTTGACGCTTCAATTCCACATGCTCCGTACACATGAGATCCAAGCGTAACATATGAAAGTATTAAGAAAAAGAAGTTACCACTCATGGATACCTTGAGGGTGGTGGGAGTGTTAAGACTTGGCTTAAGTTGACTTTTGAACACAGAGATATAAGATGTGAGAGTCGGAAGAGTTTCCCGCCCCCCCCCACACACACACACACAGCATCCAAGATAGAATACTTTTCTTGGGGTTCATTGCCAAAGTGGAAAACAGGAGGGAACAACACACATGTCAGATACCATGACCACACTGTGACTTAAAGGATCAGCACTGCTTAAAGCGTTGAAAATGTAATGATTTCTTTCCTCTGCAAACAACCTCTCAGGAGTTTTTGGAGACCTTTTATTTCAAGGATATGTACACCACACCACACACACACACACACACACACACACACACACACACACATTAGCTGATACTGTACAGGAGGAAGAAGTTGCAAACGTTTGCAAGTTATATGAGTGAAGGTCCGGGTTGCTGTCTTCAGAACTTGCTGCCAGTTCTTCCTGGAGGAGCTGGGTCTCGAGGGTGGGACGATGACAAGCGTTTGATCAGCAGCCCTTCATATTGTCATTAACCTTCCCCCAAAGGAGTGTTTATTATTGTTTCCCACTTTTAACCTGATGGATACTTTTATTTGGAGAATCTCAAAGCACCTTAATAATAGTGATGCTTGATATTAACCCAAGGGGAAGAGAGTTCAAAGCTTTTCAGACCCTCATTAGTCCCTACCAGGAGAGGATTACCCAATAATAAGGTGTGGTTGAGTTTACTTGTACCTGGAGTGAAGTTTCATATACCTTTCAGCACATCAAAAAAAAAGTTTGAAACTGCTCACTATAGAGTGGTACATATGCACAAGCAAACCCAGACTTGTGTTACTGACAATCACATTGTTGTCTTACCCAAAGAAAGATTTTTACTTTCAGAAGACATTGGGCTTTGCAAGCGAATTTTATTAAGATAGTCTTGAGAAGTAAAAAAATCCCTCACAATCAGCGTGGCTGGTCTCAGTATTTCTTTCTTTCCCCCAAGTATATTGAAATTTCTAAGGGTTCGAGATTCTCAGGAAATTCCATAGTGGGTAGCAGGGGGACCTGAGAAATGTAGTCCCATGATACTGTCACAGGCTCCAGGAATGCTCTGACTACTGAATATTCTGTCTCAGTCAGGGTTTGTAAATTTCAAACCTGTTTTGATTCTTCTAAAGGACCGTGCCCAGGGGGTGGGCAAGAGATGACAGCCATGCCTGGAAGCAGAATTTTTGATGTGATGATGAAAAGTGAAAGTGTTTACTATAGATTAATAGATAAGCACAAATAAGCCATTGCTTGCCTTCATTATTGGGCAATTTGATAATAGTTCCCATACCTTGAAATGTGCCTGTGACCCTCCTCCTCAAATTCCCAATCTTCTTGGAGACTTCAGCCCATTTTGCTACCAAAGGTCTTTCTACCAACTTCTTGCAGATATGAACAACAGTCTAAGGCATCCGGGTTACTAATTCCTTCTCATATTTAGTTCTTAAGCAAGGCTCCATGGCTAAGGAGAGTTCTGTATCTAGTCTAAACACAATGCAAGACAACCCCAGTTATATGGGCACCTCTGTTCCTGTTTTTTCCAAAGCAGGGCACACCCACCTGCCTCTGACAAAGCTCACCTATTGAACCTAGAGGGTCACCAGCACGCAGAAAGGATGTGAAAAAAGCAGCTGGTTCCCACACTGGGGTCAAGGATTCTGTTTGCATCCATTCTCTCAGAACACTTCCTCGGGCATGGGATCCTGACCGTTTGTACCACTGTGACCTTTGCAACATAACTAAGCTCCTTGAGCCTTCTGATCCTTACTAGAGGAATTGGGTCTCGAGGGTGGAAAGAGGACACATATTTGATCAGCAGCCCTTCAATGACGTCCTCCGTTTTCCTGAACTATCTGGACTTGTCCCATTCTTTCTCTATCTCAACTGCCGTATCGTTTCAGTTTTTCTAGTGATGGATGTGTTCTTAGCACTTCATGCTCATTGTATCTGATACCTTCTTGCCTTTGTTAAAGACACATGAATCTGCACACTGTCTTCTCTCCACCTACTAGTCCCTGACCTGCAGGCTGGAGTGTAAACGGTGATAGAGTGATGATTGAACCAACATTAAGAAGTGCCCTTGGTCAGATAGGCTGACACACAGAGGACACAGCAACATGAATATTTGAATCAGAGTGCCGCAGTTGTAGGTCTCGCCTGTTTCCGACTCCAGGTTCCCCATTTGTCCCCACAGCATGGGGCATTTGACTTCTGTTCCCAACTTAGTCTTATCCCCATGTCAGGAGCCAATTTTGGCCTAGGTTGGAGAGATTTAAATCTCTTCAACCCCATCAAGAGTTAGATTCCTTTATGCTCAAGCTCACCACCCTGTCTAGCCTTAAGACTGAAAACTCTGCTGTGTTTCTAAGAACAGTGTCCACACTGTGCCCAATTTCCGTTTCTAAGACCTGAAGATTCATTGTTGTCTGTATCTCAGCACATATCATCTCAAGCTGTGTTAGCACTGTCACTCCTTCCCCTGAGACCTCGAGTTCGGTCTCTGAATCCATTTAACATACAGGATTCCAAAAAAATCAAATCAAATGCTTTTAATCTTCACCTTTTCTTGGAATTGGAGAATGGGGTGGGGTGGGGTGGAACAAAGGAGTTAAGAGGAAGGTAAATGGTATTATGGATCCTTTAATGATTTGTGTTCCCAGCTCCATGGAGCTGCTAGTCTCTTTCACAACTGCTGACTAATGCCTTCTCCTTGCCTCATCTCAGTAATGTGATCCCTTTCCTAGGCACTCAGTGAGTGCACTAGATATGACCCCTTGATTGGAAGTGCTGAGACCTCTGAAAACGATGAAGCGCCAACCTAGGGAGAGATGGGAGTCAGCCAGCCCTGGATAATGCAGTTTTCTAGCATATGCCATTAGCTCAGCCTAAACTGACTCCATGTGGAAGACTTGGCTCCAGTGCTCTAGAAAAAAGTGCCTCAAATTTTGCTCTTGCTTGATATGCAAAATCTAGTGTGGACTGGTATTGTTCCTAACATTTGGTTTGTGTTATAGGTTGCACAGATATGCCTGAGGAAATTCTATACTCTTTTTTAGAGTGATTTCACAGAGAACATAGAGGAATCCAAAGAGGAATTTCTATGTGGACTCAAGCATGGCCAGCTGGTTGCTGGCATGGCACACCCCTCTGAACCTGAGTTCAGAGTTTATGTCTTTCAGTTCTTGAGCCCAAGAATGGAAACTAGAGAAGCGTCTACATGGAAAGTTGGAGTATGACACACAGAGATATGTAAACTACTGTTCCTACAGGCTGGCAAGAGAGAGGACAGTAATAAAATGAAAGGAGTTCTACAACCATTTACACATAGCTCTAATAGTGGAATGCCATGATTACTACTGGGAACTCTGGGATAATAGTGGTTACACAGTGGGCTGAAAACACAAGGTCAGCAGTTCAAAACCACTAGTCACTACTTGGGAGACAGGTGAGGATTTCTACTCCTGTAAAGAGTCACAGTATTGGAAAAGCATAGGGAGAAGTTCCACACTGTCCTATCATTGCTTGAAGTTGGAAGTGACTCAATAGCAGTGAGTTTTTAGCGTTATCCATTCTAATGATCAAGTAATAGAATAATATAATCTCATTCGTGACTTAAGTGGGGCTGGGATAAACTATCTTTTTTCTCTGTGTATGCTGTATGAATTAACATTTATTGAATTCTTACTACATGCCAGCCTCCAAGGTAAACACTTTATATGAATTGTTAGTCCAGGTAGACTAGAAAACCAAATCAATAGACACTCATATGTGTATAAGAAAGAGGTTTAAATACAAAAGCAATTGAACATTGAGAAAACATCCCAGCCCAGTCCAGTCCAAGGTCATAAGTCCAATATTAGCCTATAGTAGCCTATATCTGATACCAATCTATAAGTCCTCTTCAGACTCACAAAGCACATGCAAGGACACCAGGATTATCACTGGCCAGTGGTGTAGAGTCTTGTGTATCCAATGGTGGGAGAAGCATTTCGGCACTGGCAGGGATCTTCCCGTGACTCCTCCAGTTTCCAGGGCTCAGGGTCTATCAGCATGCTGCCATGTGTCTTATCAGCTGCAAAGTCTCCCAGGCAATGAGCAGAGAGATCATGTCTCCTGCCTCCAAGAAGAAATTATCACATTTCCCAGAATTCTCAGAGAAGGCCACGCCCACACAGAGGTCTCATTGGCTACCTCCAGATTGACAGGTTAGACTCTACCCCTACATTCTTTTTTTTTTTTTGGGGGGGGGGGTAGGGGGCATCACTGCTCTCCGGTGGTGGGAGTAGGAGGCCCAGCCCCACTGCTGGAATTGAACCTCCGTTCCAGTGGGCCGCAGTCCCGCGTACAACCACTATGCCACCAGGGCTCAGCCCAACATTCTTAATCCTTAAATTGACACCAGAATAGGTGACTGATGACAATACATTTCCCCATTTAATAGGCAAGACAATTAAATGTGTTCGGTACGATTCTCTTGCCACCATTGGTCCATTTGTCAAACTGTGGTGACTTGTGATACTTAGAAACAATGGCACTGCCACTTCCCATACCAGCAGAACTTCTAGCCAAAGACAGACTAGGGGAAAAAGTCTGGTGATTTCTTTTAGACTATGAGTCAAAGAAAACCCTATGGATCATAGAGCATTGTCTGAGACTTGCTCTTGCTTACCTTGGTTTGTCATCCGGAGAGACTCATCGTTGGAGGACATCTAATGGTTGTGAAGGAAGAGGGCGCAGACTTGAGCAGGCAACATTGTATCCTGTTACAAATGGGGTTGCCATGCGTTCATGCTGACTTCACAGCAACTTACTCTTATTAGCCCTATTTTACAGATGAAGAAACCAAGGTTCTCAAAATTAATTGGTCAAAACCACACAGCTGTTTATTGTTAGTTACCATGAGAACCTCCTCTGGGTAAGAGTTGAACTATGCATGGGGTTTTCAAGGTCACAACCTTTCATAGCCAAACCTTGCTAGTAAGGTGCCTCTGGGTGGGTTCAAACCTCCAATCTTTCAATGGTAGTTGAATCTCTAATTGTTTGCACCACTCAGGAATTCCCATACAACTGTACACATCGCATATCTGGAGTTGAACTAGACAGACTGACTCTAGGGCCTTGTCCAATCAGTGTGTCAGCAAAAGAAAAGGATTGGCTAGAACGATCAGGACACAGGAAACCCAGATTAAACTAACACAAACCAAACACACTGCAGGGGAGCTGATTCAAGTCATAGCAACCCTACGAGGACAAGCAGAACCGCCTCATTGGGTCTTCAAGGCCATAGCTCTAATGGAAGCAGATTGCTGCATCTTTCTTCTGCAGAGCTGATGGGTTCAAACCTCTCACCTTTCACAAATCAGCCAAGCACTTAAGCATTGTGCTTCTAGGGTTCATTCAGATTAAAGTCTAAGCATTGAGAATACTAAATTTTTTTTAGGTGAGATTAAAGCTGGCTTTATTGGGAACAAGTGGACGGGTTCACCAGCTTGTGGGGAAGCAAGCTGAGGAAGCTGGTGAGAATACTAAAATTTCAATGACATATTCAGCAGTACTGACAAGAGAAGGATAGGTTCACTCTGTGTAGGTAAACAATAAAGCCTAGGAATGGGGAAAAGGTGTCAACATATAGGACAGTTGCATTTGTTTAGGCTAGGCTACCTGGATATTGTGCTGAAGAGTTTTCTAAGATGATTTCCAAACTCTTAGAGAGTACTGAGACTGGTTATCAGTATCACATGTATGCTGTGCATTTGTTCCTGAAAGAAGCTTATAACTGCAGAGAAAGAGCAGGATTCTCTCATTGAATGGGCAAAAATTGAGACAGCAAGAGGCCAGCATTGGAAATGGAGCAGTGGCCAGAACAGCAACAACCAAGTGCCGGGAATCCAGACCCGTGGGGCCATAGGCATGTCTACACACAGGTAGAGGTGCCATTTTGCTCTTTTGCAGTCAGTAATCATGTATCTAAGATAAAGTGACCAGATGTCCCACTTTTTAACAATTTAACAATGTCCCACGGCATTTTTAATTAAAATAAATATATTACAATACTATTTTTGCATTCTATGAAAATTTTTGTGGCTCCCTATAGACCAAATTTTTAATCAAGAACCACCACCACCACCACCACCACCCCCACCCCCTACTGGTCAATGGTGTTCCTCTTAAAATCTGGTCACTTTAATCTAGGGGTAACTAGAAAAGGCATGATTTGTCTTCTTCCAGAGGAACAAGATCCTGGACAGAAACCAGGCAGTGACAAAGTTACTTGGAATGTGGCCTGAAAGGAGAAGGCCTGGTCCCTGGAGGACAAAGCGGTGAGGTCACTAACAAGGCTGAGTGAGCCATGCTCTTGAGACTTAGGGATCAAGGGCCTACAGATGTCTTTCCATGTAGGGTCTGGATTTGTTCTGGAGTCCAAAGGGGGGAGAGCCAGCAATTATGAATTAAAGTGACACTAGTTGTTTGTGAAGCTTGAGAGAAGACAAAGCAGGCTGTCAGTCCTCAGACCCTATGAATAGAGTATGGGGGAAAATTGGTTTGGCAACCGGTCAAGAGAAAAAAGATTGTAGGCTCTTTGTTGGCCGCTAGATGAGCAGAGGCAACAGCAAAAGCAAGCTGCAACAGCCTGATTTTAGAAGTGTGGCGGAGAGAGGCATTTGTATTTCTCATTGGTGAAATCATCTCTGGGGAATTGTGCTCAGGTCTGGCCCCTCCACATTTAGGAGACCACAAACGAAGCACCGCGTGTGGTAAGAGTTCTAGAAAACTAAAATCCACTCTCATTAAGTCACTTTCCACTCATAGTTGCTCTAGAGCTGTGGTTCTCAACCTGTGGGTCATGACCCCTTTGGGAGTCAAAAGACCAGGTGGGTCCCCCCCACATGCAGATACGCCCACATGCTAGTATCCCTGCCCTAGAGGATGGATTAGAGCTACTCCATTGGGTGTCTGAGGCGACCAATCTTTCCCGAGGCAGAAAGGTGCAACTTTCTCCTGTGGAACCAATGGTGAGTTTGAAGCACTGCATTGCAGTTAGCAGCAGCCCACACACGACGTAACTCACTATGCAACCCAACCAACGCCATCAAAAAGGTTCCGACATCTAGGGCTCCTTACTTGCGATTGAGGCCTGGTTTTGTTTCTATTTTCTTGATTTGGGGTTCTTTTGTTTTGTGGTGAAGAGAGGACCTTTGAAGCAGATACTAGCTGGTTCTGGCCCCCGAGCTGGCCTTTGGAGGAACATTTTGACTTATTCTTAGTGACCCCTGAGAGAAGAATTAGGACCAGTGAGAGTTACAAGTTGGTTGACTTTCATTCTAGATGAAGATGTTTCTAACAATTAAAACAGCTGAAGCGGCTTGATCCCAGGTTACTTCTCGTCAACTGTAGGCTTTAGAAATCTTTGGGTCAAACTAAACACAGGTTCTTTACAGCTGACCTACTCAGACCTTTTCATGTGTTCCTGTGCTTAAAATGCCTCCAAGAATATTTCCCACACTCAACTGACCACAGATATGAAGGCCATTTTATCTTTCTTTTTCTTTTTTTTTTCTGATTGTAACTCTTTAACAGTTTTATTTGCACTTTATTTACATCATACAATTCAATAATTCAATCATATCACAAAGTTGCACAACTATCATTCAATTCTAGAACATTTTCTTCTTGTAGTCATTCCTCATGGAATCTTTTTTCTAATTGTGACAATACACACAACAGAACATTCTCCAATTCCACTTCTACTTGTGTAATTCAATGTAACTGGTTACAATCCACCTACTGTATAGTCACTGTTGAGATCCTTTCCCAAATTACTCTAACACAACTGAAATAAGCTCAAAGGCCCTTCTGGACAACCCTTTCCCCATCACCTGTGATAACCACTGGTCAAGTGTGACTTTTTTCCTCTTGTGATTTTCTTGATACAGTGTTCACACGTCCTATATACTTCTATGGTTAAATCACTTTTTGTTTGTTTTTTTTAATTTTTTCTTTCAATGTAGTTTTCATGATTGGTCTGTTAACACCTGCCAAAGGGCATGTTCTGAAAACACTATTGGAAACGCTGGATTAAAGTTGATCAACAAGGAAATCAGTTGGGTTGTGAAGAGAGTGAGCTCCCTGTCAGGACTCCGGCAGACCACCCTTCAAACTCGCATGTTCCACCTCAGTCAGGGAAGTTGCCGAAGGCTGTATAGGTCTAGCAAGCATGCAAGAGTGGCAAGAGCTATCCCTGTGGGTGTGATCATTAAGCACTCAGCTGCTCGCCAAACATTGGCAGTTGGAACTCACTCGGTGGTTCCATGGAAGAAAAGACTCTGTGATCTCTTTCCATATGATTTTCCAAAACAGTTTTATTAGCACAGAAGGCATAAATCATACAATTGAGGAGTTTAAGCATATTAAGAAGAATTGTACAATCATCACCACAATAAATTTTAGAATAGTTTCTTCATTCTTGAATTCATTGTTATCAGCTCCCTATCCCTCCTCCCCCCAACCTCCACTGCCACGCCCCAAGGAACCATTAATCCAATTATTTCCTCTATCCAAAGCAAACCCACTGCCGTAGAGTTAATGCTGACTCGCAGCAATGCTCTATAGCACGGTAGAACTCCCCCTGTGTGTTTCTGAGACGGACTCTTTATGGGAATAAAAAGCCCTATCGTTCGTTCTCCCTTGGAGCAGCTGGTGGTCTCAAGCTGCTGACCTTGCCAGTCGAGGCCCAATACATAACCACTACTCTACACCACTAGGACTCCTATTGATTCCCTATCCTGCATTCCATACACAGAAACACTTTCTCAAAACCCCCACACCTACCAAAAATAACAAAGCACAACAGAAAAGCAATTTTAAAACGCAGAAAATATTAAAAGCCAAAACACACTTTACATGACTCAAAAGGGAGATCAGGTGATAAGGTGTGAAATTTGAACCTAACTGTATCTACAATGATCCACTTTCCAGTACTTTCTGCTTGGTAGCAAAGCTTCTCACCTCCTGGTCTATGGTTGGAGGATAAATCCACATGTATTTCCCCTTCACCCCTTTTTTTCCTTAAACTAAAACAACTCTAAAAATGGGCCAGAAGGGAAATCAAATGACCTGACAGCCTTCTCACAGGAGTGCATCTTGTTTCCCCACCACCACCACCCACCATCTACACTGCTCCTGGGTAGCTTAGGCCTCCCCACCAACCAGCAACAGCTTTTGTTTCCTTTCTTGTATAAAAATTTCATACTACTTTTATAAATTCTTTTAAATTGTTGTCAGGTACTATGAAATGGATTTCGACACAGCAACCCTAGATCCAACGGAAGAACCACTGCCCTGTCCCATGCCTGCCTCACAATCGTTCTTACGTGCAGGCCCATTTTCAGAGCTCTTGTGTCAATCCATCTCAGTAAGGGCCTTCCTCTTTTTTGCTGCCCCTCTTCTTCACTGCTGATGTCCTTCTCCAGGGGCTGGTGTCTCCTGACCACATATGTAAAGTATGCGAGACACAGTCTCGCCATCCTTGCTTCTAATAAGCATTCGGGGTGCACTTCTTTTAAGACAGATTTGTTTTGTGTTGTTGACAGTCCATGGTACTTTCAGTATTCCTCACCAGAATCACAATTCAAATGCCATCGATTCTTCTTCAGCCTTCCTTATTCAATTTCCAACTTTCACATGCATATGAATTTTGGTCTTCTCAACATGGAATTGGAACCCAAACTAAGACTGCAGTTCTTGATCTTCATCAGCAAGGATTTCAAATCCTCCTCTCTTTCTAAAGGCACATTGGGTTGTGCCATCTATTCATCATAAGTTGTTACTAAGTATCCCTCTAATTCTTCTTCACCTAATCCAGCTTTCCTAATTACTTGCTCTGTTTATTTATTATTATTATTTCCAATGCTTTATAAGCGTGTTTAAACATTTCCCTTGACATTTCATAAATTCCTGGAGCCTTGTTTTTGGATACTGTAGCTTGAACCTCAACCTTTAGTATCACTGGTCCTTGTCTATACGCTATCATTTGAAATGGTGAACTGATGACTAGTTCTTTTTGGTACAGTGACTCTGTGTATTCTGTCCATCGTTTTTTTAATACTTCTTGCATTGGTAACTATTTTTCTCATAGTTTTTCAACATCGTTACTCTCAGCTTGAATTTTTTCAGTTTAGGAGATACTGAGCATTTTCTGTATTTTTGGCTTTCTAAGTTTTTCACATTTCACTATATTATTGTACTTTTTCTTCTCTAACTTCCCTTTTTATATTCTCTATTCACATCTTTTACTTCATCATTTCTTCCATTTGCCTTATTTATTCAATAATTAAGAGCAAATTTTAAATTACTACTACCCTTTCTTTCATTTTTCTCTTTCCACTATTTTCCTTCGTTCCTTTTCTTTCTCCTCTTGTCTTCTGTTTCCTCTCTCCCTCTTCTCATTTTGAAGTTTCTGTTATTAACTATACCCAACCACCCCATCACTCTTAACAGCTATATCAAGATCCCAAAGACACAGAAGAAAATACCAGACCACATGAAAAGATCAAGAGAAATGGGCACAAATGAGTAAATAATCCTTAGACCTCAAGAAAATGGCTGAAGATGAACAGGCTATGGAACTTCCAGGAGAAGATATAGAAGAATGATAATCAGGTACATTCAACAGATGAAGAAAGAATCCAAGAGAAAAATGGGAAAATTAGAAGCCACAAGAAAAACCACAAACAGAAATATAAAAGATTAATACTAACATAACAGAATTAAACAATACTATAAAAGAACATATAAAGCAATTGAAAATACCATGGCATGGATCAGGCACACTTTAGACCTCAAAATAACATTCTTGCTTTTCAACATTTTAGAGAGGTCCCATGTAGATTTACCCAATGCAATGCATCATTTGATCCCTTGATGGCTACTTCCATGAGCATTGATTATGAAGCCAAAAAACCAATATCAATGTTTTTTTCTTTGCTTATCTTGATGTTACCTATTGGTCCAGTTGTGAGGATTTTGGCCTTCTTTATCATGTTTTGTAATCAGTGTTGGGTTTCAGCCAATTTGCACCAGTTCAGGAGAACCTGAAAAGTAGCTAGTCAGGGAGAAAGAGGGGTTGTCTCCACCAAATGCCTGTGCTAAACAAAAATTAACTGCCCATGCCACAATAAAAGGGTTGGAGAGAAATCAGGTACACTAATTAGACACTTACGGGAAAACCCAGAACTGAGTCTGCTCAGACAAAAGCCACCAAGGCCCAGGTGAAAGCCGAACTGGATACACCCAGTTTAGGTACCAGCAATATTGCATCACCCAGCTCAAGTTGGCCAATACCTCAACCACACCTTCCCTGTGGGGGATAGGAGGCGACAGAAGCAGGCTGAGGGGAGGCTGAGTTCCTCTATTGTTCAGGTGCTCTCTACCAGTGGACGGTAGGAATCTCTCTCGAGTGTGGGGTACTTGAGGTCCTACAGGCCTTCTATGGTAAAGTGACCAGACATCCTACTTTTTAACATTTTAGCAATGCCCCGTGGCATTTTAAAATTGAAATTAAATATATTGCAATACTATTTTTGCATTCTATGAAAATTTTTGTTGCTCCATATAGAGCAAATTTTTAATCAAGAACTGCCCTCTCCCCAACCCCAGGTCAGTGGTGCCCCGCTTAAAATCTGTTCACTTTACTAAGGGCACATTCTCTCTTGGCCCTCTGGGGTTTCCTGGCCCTGTTTCTACATGCTTGGTTTCTCCTATTCCAGTATTCCAGCCACATGGCTTCTGTGCTCCCCTGAAATGGCATATTCAGTCGTGAACTTTCCCATGGCCCTGTCATGTGGTCTTGCAAGCTTTCCAGAGATAGTGTATACTTTCTGAGACTATAAGACCTGACACTTCCCTTTCCCTCATAACAGTTAGTTGGATTGACAAAAGTGCTTCTGCCACATGAATTCTTTCAGTGTTGGGCAGCAAGAACCAAAGTAAAACACCCCAGAAACCTTACAAACCTATATCTAATTTTTGTTAATTTGGTGAACTGATAGTTAAAAAGACACTTGTAATGAGTGTGCCCTGACCACCTCTCAAAATGAGAAATCACAAATTTACACACCTTCCCTTTTGTTGTGGGCATCACTGCCCTCTGGTGGGAGTCGAAGGCTCAGCCCTGCTCCTGGAGAGCTGCCACTGGATAAGAACTGCCAACCATGTGGGCCTCTGTCCCGCACACAACCACTATGCCACCGGGTCTCAGCCCCACTCCTTCCCTTTTTTAAATGTTTGTCTGTGCAACAGTGTATTAGAAGTGCCCATAGTAATGTTTATTTTGTCTATAGGTAGAAGTATTTGAACTGTGATTGTAATATACTTTTGATGAAATACTACATTTTTATTTCCTTGTGTTTGTTAATTCAGTAAGCAAACATAGAATGTTAAGAGAATAAGAACCAAACAGCCCCTTCGGGGCTAAACGACTCTTTCACAGGGGTCACCTGATGCATAACAATAGCAAATTATAGTCATGAAGTCTCGACGAAAATAAGTTTATGGTTGGCGGGTTCCCACAACATGAGGAACCGTATTAAAGGGTCATGGCATTAGGAAGGTTGAGACCCACTAAACTAAAGGGTGATAAACTCATTCATTTCAGCTGTATGCTATGCTCCAAATTCTCACCAGTTATTCTGAGTGAGTGATGCAATTCCTAAAAGTGTTCAGAAGGTTAAAAACCATTTCCAGAACAATTGCCGTAAGTTCAGCAGAAGTGGACAAGGATTTTCCAAAGATGAACATAATGTATTCCAAGAAGAAAAGCTGCCTGCTTCCAATATAGGAAATTTTGTGTTTAATGCGGGCAGGAGCTCAATGTGTTGGCTTGCCACACATTGGGGAGAAGCTGGGTCTATCTGTTCCCATAAAGATATACAGGCTCAGCAACCCTTTATCGTGTTATGAGTTGAAAGCACCTTGATAGCAGTAAGTTTGGCTTTGGGAAGATAATAAAATGTAAGACTTTTTTTGTTCTTGCATCACTGCCCTGGTGGGAGTAGGAAGCCTTGCTGCTGGAGAGCTGCTGTTGGATTTGAACTGTCAACCCTGTGGGCCGCAGTCCCGCACACAACCACTGCACCACCAGGGCTCAGCTTAATGTCAGACTTTTCATAGACATCCTGGCAGATGTGAAATGTCGCTCTTGTGAGGAGCAGCTTGGCAATCCCTCCCAGCAAGGGTGACTCCAGGGGATCTTGTCTGTGAGAATGTCTTCCTCCTTACAGACCTTCCTCACCTCACTCCCACACCACACCCCCTCTCACAGCTTTCACATCCCCGTCAGAAAAGAGACAGGGCTCACTCCCCAGCTGCTCAGTCTGCTCGTACTATCAACTGCTGAGAAAGAGAACATGAGCAACCCTTTCCCACCGCCCTGAGGCCTCTTGTGTTTGGGTCCCTCCTCACCCCTGGGACCATGTCTCCTAACTCTCCTCCTCCTGACTCACTCCTCTCCACACATCCAGACTTCTTGCTGTCTTTGACAGAAGCTGCTTCCTGCCTCAGGCCTGTGTATTTGCTTTTCTTTGGGCCTGGAATTCGCTTCCTGTGGCTCCTCGCATGTTTCACTCCCCTACTTCTTGTAGACGGCTACTGAAATGCCATCTACTCAGCAAATTCTCTACTGGCTACACAAAACGGCTCTCCATTCTTCACTCACTGTCCTTTGGTTGTTTTAGATGCCATCCAGTAGATTCGAACTGTTCCTGACCCGGGTTCACTAGATTGTCCAATTCTGCACCATCCTCACAATTGTGCTTATGTTTGAATCCATTGTCGCAGCTGCTGTGTCCGGCTACCGCACTAAGGCGCTGCCTCTTTTCTCACGGCCCTGCTACCTTACCAAGCTAGATATTCTTTTCCAGGTCTGCTCTGGCCAAAAACCTATCCAAAGAACATGAGATCAAGTCTCACCATCTTTGCTGTACTTCTTCCAAGACAGGCTTGTTTATTCTTTGATTAGTCCATGGTTCTTTCAATATTCTTTGCCAGCACCATAATTCAAATGTGTTCATTCTTCTTTAGTCTTCTTATACCATGATCAACTTTCCTGAGCTCCTAACATGATTAAAAACACCATGGCTTGGACCAGACACACCTTAACCCTCCAAGTGACATTCGTGCTCTTCCACAGCTTAAAGAAAACCGAAGCCGCAGATTCACCCAATGCAGTGCATTGTTTGCTTTCTTGACTGCTGCTTCCATGAGTGTTGATTGTAGATCTAAGCACTATCTGGAGGAAGAAGTCCAAGGGGAACTGAAGGCACTAGCCATAAACAAGGTTCCAGGAATTTATGGCAGACCAATTAAAATATTTCATCAACCTAATGAATTATTGGAAGCACTTACTCATCTATTCCAAGAAATTTGGGAGACAGGTGCCTAGTTATCTACAATGAAGAAATCCATTTCTGTACCCAATCCAAAGAAAGATGACCCAACAGAATAAAATTATGCAATATCATTATTATTACTTGAGGTAAAATTTTGTTGAAGATAATTTAACTGTTGCTGCCGTACATCAACAGGGACTGACCAGAAATTCAAGCTGAATTCAGAAGAGGATGTGGATCAAGGGATATCATTGCTCCCAGCAGATAGATCTTGGCTGAAAGCAGAGAGTAGCAGAAGGATATTTACATGTGTTTTATTAGTTATGTAAAGGTATTCAATTATGTGGATCGTGATGAACTATGGATAGTCCTAAAAATATATGAATTCCAGAACACTTTATTGAGCTCATGAGGACTCTTGAACCAGGATTCAGTTGTTCAAAGAGCAAAAGAGAATAGTGCATTATCTAAAATCAGGAAAAGTTTATATTGTGTTGTATCCTTTCACTTGGTCAATCTGTATGCCAAGCAAATTATCCAAGAGGTTGGACTATATGATAAAGAATAAGGATGACTTACTGACAACCTTAGATATACCTATGACACAATTTTGCTCGCTGACAGAGAGGAAGAGTTGAAGCACTTGCTGATCAAGATAAAAAATGTTATCAAAGTGCTTATCACTAAAATCTGCAGAATCCTGCAAGCTTACAAGAAGAAAACAAATCGCCCACTGAGGAGGTGGGCAAAAGTCTGGAACAGATGATTCACAAAAGAAACCCGAATGGCCAATAAACATATAAGAAAATGTTCCCAATCCCTGGAAATCAGGGAAGTGCGATGCAAAACAACTATGAGCTACCACCTAATATGCACAAAGATAGCATAATTGAAAAATAAAGAGAAAGTAATAAATGTTGGAGAGGGGTGTGGTGAGATAGATAAGAACTTTCATTCACTGCTGGTGGTCTTGTAGAAACATACAACTATTGTGGAAAGTGATTTGGTGATCTCTAAATCAGATAGAAACTGAGCTACCATATGACCCAGCAGTCCCACCACTGGGCATTTACCCAGAAGAAATAAGAAACAGATCACAACTGGTCATCTGTTCTCCAATGTTCATCACTATGCAGTTCACAATTTCAAAAAAAATGGAAATGGTTTAAATACCTATCAATAGATGAATGGATTTTAAAAACTCTGGTATATAATCAATGGAATACTATGCAACCCTAAAAAATAATGGTGAAACCATGAAACACCTCATCTCCAGGAAAGAATTGGAGAATATTATGCTGAGTGAAGTTAGCCAAGCACAAAAGGTCAAGTATAACATAAGTCCACTGGACATTCAAACAGCAGAAGGGCATAAGGAAAAATGCACATAACACTCAATTCTCAGACTGAGGACCAGATATCCTGGCAAGAGCCTAACTAAATGCAATCCTTCCTATGTCATCCACAGCCCCTGTGTTGAAAGGCATCTCATCAGCGCCCCCCTCTTCTCATATGCCTTTAAGGCCCAGTCCGGTGGGGAGGGGGGGGGGGAGGCAGGAAAGAAAAATGGAAACAAAAAAGATTAAACCACTAACTAACCTGAGAGAAGGGTTTGTATGTGTCTCCACAGGAAAGGGAGAGGAGCGGACTTCAGTCAAGCATGCCAATCCAAGACCATGTTCCCAAGCAGAGCAGCTGGTTGTGAACAAGGACTGCAGGGCTGACCTCAGGCTGACACATAGGGCCCTCTCCCCAGATGACAGTGCTGCAGCGGAGAGCCCTGAAGAAACAGTTCTGGGAGAATGACAGGTCTGACCCACCTTCATGGGGGAAGACTAGGAGGGGTGTGCCACAGACCAGTGATGGGACGAAGCCATGAAGTTCCCAAGTGTGAATCCTGAATGTGGACTTCTGTTTCAGGGAGCAGCTCTTGGCCCCACTCCACAACTGGCTGGGCCGGGGGGGTGACTCACAAGGGAGCCACACTGAAAGTCTAAGACATAAATGGAGGGAAAGGAAAGACTGAGCTCCTACATCCTAGACTGCAGGAATAGCAACATGGACTTACGTGATTCTTGTCTTTTCGACACGAGTATGCCTCTGTGTCATGATCCCTGTTAGTCTAGTGATTAACTGTATGTTGGTGGAGGGGTTTTGTTCTTGTCATTGTTAGTTTTATTCTTTTCTTTTATTAATATTTTATTGTTTTTTTATGGAGACAGCAGCTGGAATGACATGCACAGGAGGGGAGAAATGAAGGGAGGGAACAGGGAGTCAACAATGACGAGTACAGGAAAATAATAAGGGTTCTAAAATGGACTGTGAGGAGGGTGTATCTTTTATGGTCATATTTGATCAATCAAATAGTATATGAGAGGAATTAATGAGGTGAACAACAGGCAAGCATAATAGTGGGATAATAGGAAAAAACAAAAAGCAAAACCCAATATGTGTGTGTGTGTTTATGTATACCTATGAAAGGCAACAAGGAAGCAGATGGACTTTGGGCCTCTACTTAAATCTTACCTCTGTCCAAGAATGGAGTGTTCTAATAATGATACCCACCTCCCTGACATGATTGCTGAAGACAAAATGGGTCCATAAACAAATGTGGTGAAGAAAGCTGAGGGTGCCCAGCTATCAAAGGCTATAGCATCTAAGGTCTTAGAGGCTTGGAGTTAAACAAGCAGCCATCTAGCAGAGATGCAACAAAGTCCACAAAGAAGCAGCACAGCAGCCTGTGTGATCATAAGGTGTCGACAGAAAGAGACTTCACAAGTTCAAAACACATCAAAATTCTTATGAAGGGGACTTGATGTAGTGGAGACTCAAAGTCCACCAGCAAGACATTGGACAGTCCCTCTTAGTAAGGCCTCATGGAACATAGGATAAATCCAGGGTGCAGGGTGGCATCAATGAACCACATAAGTATCCTCCAGTACTTTAAGATTTCCTCCCCTTACTATTATGGCCCACATGTGATATATTTCATTGGTCATGTTAGACTTGTGAATGATCATTTGTTCATTTAAGATTACATGGTATATAGTAGTCAAAATAGATGACCCGTAAGTGACAGTGAAAGGAATAAGGGTTCCTAGAGGGTGTAGGAAATGAGGTGAGGAGTAAGGGAGGTCAGGCAGGGGGTTGATAGCATTGATAATTGTTGTGGCAGTCATGTACTTATGCTAATTTTATGATTGAAATATAGGGTTGGAGTCTAGCCTGTTAATTTGGAGATAGCCATTGAGTAGCCGATGAGGCCTCTATGCGGGCATGGCTTTCACCTGAGACTCCAGGGAAATGTCGCCATATTTCCCCCATGAAGATGAGACGCTATCTTCCCCAGTTGTTGGGAGTTAGTTTCAGAGACGATTAATCACAGAAAAGACAAGATGCAGCCTCGGAGAAGTTGGAGGAGCCAGCGGAGAGACCACTCGGCTTTGCCCTGATGAAGACAGACCTCTGAAGCTGGAGTGGCATGCTGTTGATAGACCTGAACCCTGGAAGCGAGGAGCCATGGGGAGACCTCTGCCAGCACCAGAAATCTGCACCCACTGACCTGTGACTTCCTGAGTCAGAAGCAGACTTTATAGACTGACTTCGGGCATATGGGTTAATATTGGACTTCTGACTTTGCACTGGACTGGATTGGGATGTCTTCTTAGTGTCACATTTCTTTTGTATATAAACCCTTTCCTTATACCTATATGCGTGTATATAGAAGAAATTGTTCTTCTATTCTACCCAGACTAACTCAATTGTATAGCCCCACCCAAAGGAACTGAACAACACAAATGTATGGGAAGGGAAGGGATCAATTGGAATGAGTAAGATATGTCAACAAAATATTATTTGATAAGAAAGTTGCGAATCATACTAAAAATCATTACATAAAACATGTACTATACTTTTCCCTTCATAATTGAAAATTAGAAAAATGGGCAGAAATATGATATTTATACAGCTGAATTAGCAAGCTAAAAAAAGACAAACTTAAAAAGTATTGCTGTCAGGTGCCATTGAATTGGCATCATAACTTTCATCAACAACCTTTTACTCAGACATTACGCACAACTTTATGGGGCCAACGGTCCAATAAAGTGTTGCTTCCAGTGTTTCAGTTGCTATTCTTCCCAATAAGGAGTTCCCCCCAAATTAATGAAACTGGAAGGCGTGGGCCTTTTGGTGATCTTGAGTCTCTTCTATATTTGCTCCCAGACTCACTCTAATTTTGACCACCAGAACCCTTTTCCCCCAGCGGGTCTAAATTTCATTCTCTACAACAGCGCACACTTATTTCCTGGACTACTTTTGCTCCTGGGACCTAACTCTACTCAGTGAGCTCTTCCCTGTAGCCCACTAAGGAGACCTGGATGTAGGCCTCCACAGAATGCTCAGACCATTTCTTATTAAATGTCCATCTCAACACCGTTTTCGGAGAAAGAGGAGGAACCCCATGGAAGTAGGTAATGACACTGGAGCAAGCTCCTCCTGGGGAAGTTATCAGGTTAACAATGACTATTTGTGGAACAAGGTCGAGGTAAGAAGTTGAACTTCAAAAGCTGTAAGTTACAATTCTTCAATCAATAGTGGAAACAGGAAAGGTTTCTAATTTGCTACAAGTTAGCTTGTTTTCTAAAGATGCCATTTAAAACCACAATCCATTAAGGAGTGTTTTCTAGGTGGTTAATTCTGAGGGGAACATAATAGCTCAGTATACCTTCAAGGAAGGAAAATGAAGCAAACTGGACTTTACAAGAAGAGGTCAGCGGAAGAGAGTTTTCTGAACTCATGTAGGCTTTAAAATAGGAGTGGAGAAATGTAAAATATCATAGACTAAACAATGGCACTTCACAAGCTGGAGTGTTCCTCAGTGCCTGGAAATACCAAATGCAGTCCCCCCGCCCCCTGCTCAAGTCTGAATTGTGTGTGTGTGGATCTAGAGGGACCCTAGAGTCATGTGGTTTTGGTACTCTCCATGCTTGCCTCAAAGCACTGGGATGGTGCCACTGGTCTTCCCTACATACACTCATACTCACTCTGCAGCCATGAATTCTCCCAAGGGAGGGGGTTGTATTAAAATATCAATAGGAGGGATGGTGTTTTGTTTGTAAAAAGCACATGCCTTATGCTTCCAGTCTGCTAATCTAAATCTGTTGAAAGTAAAGTTGCTCCAAGCTCTTCTGTTGATCCGCATTAGCAGACAGCAGAGTCAGGAAGGTTTGCAGGAAGCCAGGGTATTTTAAGAACATCTTTGAGAACCACAGACTGAGTTTGACCCAATCCATGATCAAGCTAAGAGGGAGTCAGCTAAGAGGGCAAGGGGATGGTGTTTCAGGGAACTCAGATGGCCTGTAGCACAGAGACCTCTGGATCTGAAAATAAATAAAATAAACTCTGACCCTTAAGCTACTGAGTAGTTCGGGGGGGGGGGGGTGCTCTGCCTGCATTAACCAATTGGGTGCTGAAAAAATTTGCCTCTGCCTTCAGAAAGATAATTTCACTAACAGATGTCTGACCACCACCTGAAAGCATTACTGAGCAAAAAGCCTGTGTTAGTCCGGGTAAACTAGAGAAACAAATACATAGACTTGCATATGGATATAAGGGAATGGTTTATCTACAAAAGGAATGGAACATTAAGAAAGCATCCCAACCCAGTACAGTACAAGGTCTTAAGTTCGATATTAGCTCATATGTCTGATACCATTCTATAAAGTCTCCTTCAGACTCACGAAGTCACAGGCCAGTGGGTTCAGAGTCCCGGCACTGACAGGGGTCCCCTCATGGCTCCTCGTTTTCAGGGCTCAGGGTCCATCAACAGCATCCAGTGGTGGTAGAAGCAACTCAGCACTGACAAGGGTTTCCAGGTGGCCTCTCCAACTTCAGAGGTCTGGTTCCATCAAGGCAAGGCCGTGTGGCTTCTCCTCTGGCTCCTCGGATGCTGCCATCTTGTCTTATCCATAGTTTGTTGTCTCTGAGACTAGCTCCCAACAACTTGGGAGACAGCGTCTCATCTCTATGAGGGAAATATCGTGAGATTTCCCAGAAGTCTCAGGAGAAAGCCATGTCCACACAGAGGCCTCATTGGCTACTCAATGGCTATCTCCAGATTAATAGGCCAGACTCCAGCCCTACATTTCAATCATGAAATTAGCATAAGTACATGACTGCCACAAAGCTGATTTGCCTCAATCAGAAGCTTCGTGAGTTACTGCTGCTATCAAGCAAGGCACGAACTGAAAAAATTGGGGGAATTATAGTTGACAGAAGGAAGGGTGGAGTGGCTGTGAACCCTGGCAATGTAGAATCTTGATGGGAAACAAAGACTGAAATCTGGACAATTGGGATTTTCATACACTGAGAGGGTCTATGAGACGTATAGAATGTCAGGACTTGTTAATGGCAAATCAGAGCATTGAAATGAGGACTGAAAACAGATCTTCCACCTAAAAATAAACTGGCTACTAGTTAAGGTGGTGAGAGGGACAGATATGTAACTGCTAAGCACAAGGTCAGTGATTCAAATCCACCAGCTGCTCCATAAAAGAAAGATGAGACTGTCTGCTCCCTTCAAGATTTACATTTTCAGAAACCTTATATAAGGATGCTATGGTAATGGATTTAGTTTGGGAGTGGTGGTGTTGGTATATCCAGAATAGGTGTCTACTCTATGAGAAAAAATTACTACACTCTTCTTAAAGGAAAGGCTCCAGTGTAATTGACCAACCTCCAGATGGCTGGTTGAGCTGACCACTAGCCAGGAATGACATCCTATCAAGAGAGCAGTGGTCACTGCTGCCGTTGAGTCAAACACTAAGCAGGGATCGTAGTCTAGCATTAACTTTGGAGAGAAAAAGCACATTTGTAGCCTGCTATGCCCCCAGGATTCCTTTTGACATGTAAAAAATATCGCTCATAAATATCAGCCACGCCAGCCCACACAGAAGTCTACTTCTATCCCCACTACTACACAGTAGCCTCTGTTTGCAAAGTACCCATGAGAAACTGTCTAATGGAAGTGATCGATGGAATTTATAGGGGAAATACAAAAATGCTCAAAGATCATCCCCAAATCAGAAAGTCTTAAGTACAAAGGCAGCAAACAAGTGAAGTCTAACACTAAATTTTAATTTCTGTGAAATGTTTTAAATAAAATTAAAAGGCTGTATAAAATAGAACCATCTCAATCAAGATAAGTGTTTGTGTTTTGGGGCCCAATCTGCATTGACTAACAGAAAATCATGACGGTCCTACCACCCCCAACAATGACCTCTAAGAATTACTGAGAGTGCTGGGAGAAGCACTAAGATCTGGGAGCTTGCCAAGCAGCAGGATCTATGAGCCACAGCGAGCTGACAGGTGCCGCAGAGAGATTGCCAAAGCCTTCCCAAGCAGATATCTCCTGGGAAATGGAGCAACTTAAAGTGGCAATACTGACAGTTCTGCCAGTGAGGGAGATCAGAGCTAAGATATAGTTCCCTGCTCATTTCAGCTGTGACAGAAAAGTTCTCCCCCAGTGCCTGTGGCACAAAAAGAATCTGAAGTTGAGACTCCATTAATCTGTTGGAACCCTCTCATCCCAGGAGATGCCCTGCAGAGTCACCCGGGCCATCATTCTCATGCCTTTTGCGGCCACGCTATCACACCAAATCACAGGAGAGTCACCATCCACATTATGGCGTGGGTCCAAGGGCCAAGGGTGTAGGCTCAACGGGATTCAGAAGTGGGAGTTTCAGGAAAGGCCTCTGGAAATGGACCGGGAGGGTACTCTGCCTACCCCAGGACAAGTTCTTCTATTTGTTAATTGGCATCAAATCATATCTGGCTCACGGTGATCTTCCATATTACAGAGCAAAATTTTGACTGGGTCTGCTTCATCTTCAGGATCATTAGTAAGTTTACCTTTTCTGGCACCCTATCAGACAACATTTTGTTGTGTTTCATCAAATTTTTATTGTCTAATTGTCAGCAGTAGATCACCACCTCTTTCCTTTTTGCTTTATAAGGCTGGAAACTGGGCTGAAACCTGTCCGATGTGGGAAACATCCCCACTAGTACTTCGCATAACTTCAAGCATCACACCAACACTTACGGTGACACAGTGTGAGAGTTGACAGGTAATGACTTTGACTTCTTCTGTTATCTAGAATGGTACCCAGAAGGCACTGATGTCATAACAACAATGTTTTGACTCCAATGTAAAGCCCACAGTGTCTGAGACATTTAGATGCCTATCAAATGATTATTGAAGCAATAGTGTAAAGAGAAGGTAGTATTTTCAAACTATCAATAGTAAATGTGTTCCCAGGTCTCCAAATGTACTTACTGAGGACACAGACATTGTTTCATTATGTTGCATTGTGGGGTTGTACAGGAGGCAGTTACACATAGGTCTGGGGTAAAAGGAATTCCACAGACTGAAGGAGGACTGGAAGGAGCTCTGGTGGTGCTTTGGGTGAGGTGTTGCAGTACTGCCTGCAAGGCTGAAAGTTCACACCCACCACCTGCTCCACAAGAGAACCATAAGGCTGTCTACTTCCAATAAATCAGAATCTACTCAATGACAGTGGACTTGGTGTGGTTTTAGAATATGGGAGATGAGGCAATGGATGGTGAAAATGGCTTTCATACTCAGCTAAGTGAAAGGTTGAAAGTGAGACTTTACCAAGTTACCTCAAAAGAAAAACCTTTGATCTACATCTGAAATATCGGTCTTTGCAGGCCCTATGCAGGGTGTTCTGACTCTGACACACAGGGGGGTCACCATGGATTGGAAAAAGCAAATGTCATCTGATTTTAATGGGGGATAAAATCACTAGAAGAGATGAGCTCAATGAGTCAGATGCTCTGAATATGCTCTGAAAGAATGCGTCCCAGGACAGGCCCCTTATACACATAATCCGATTGACAAGAACGGAGTCTGTCAATTCATTTCTAAAATAGTTATTGAGCACCTACCAAGTGCTAAGGACTGCTGAGAGCATAAGAATTGAGGGGGATCAAAGCCAGATGAGCACCCAGACCTCTGGGAAGATCGGATCTCAGACTTTGGAGTTGCAAATAGCTGAACTCAAGTTTCATCCTCAACACTTACCAACTAGATTATCGTGGTCACCAAGCCTCTGTGTCTTTATCCATCACATGTGCACATCTCTCATTTTATTGTGAAACTAATAAGAAAACCTATATACTTAATCACAACATACTTGGCATGCATGGGCTGTTGCTTGTTGTTGTTGAGTTGGCTCTGATGAATGGCAACCTTATGCATGACAGAACAAAACTTCTCCTGGCACCTCAGTGTGTGTGAGTTCATTGATGCAGCTATTTTGTCAGTAAAGTTCCCTGAGGATTGTCTTTGTTTCCCTTGGCCCTCAACTGTACCAAACAGAGTACTGTTTTCCAGCAATTGGCCTTTTCCCAATGATATGCTCAAA
Source organism: Nesogale talazaci (assembly GCA_004026705.1). NCBI lineage: Eukaryota > Metazoa > Chordata > Mammalia > Afrosoricida > Tenrecidae > Nesogale > Nesogale talazaci. Next base: position 37,263 of record PVJH01002002.1, read on the forward strand.
GTAAACAGGTCATATATTGAGTTCTCAACTGCTATTTTTAAAATAGAAGCCATTTTGTGTGTGATAAAGACCAATTCTCTATCCAGGCCTTAGTACGATGACCAGAAACAATGTGTTCTTGCAGAGAGTCCTAGAGCGCATGAGGAGAAGATGACTCCAGACAAAGTGTGTGCGAGGCAGCTGGAGGTTCTTAGGTGTTCAGCTCTCTGAAGACGGTGATCTGCACCTAAATGTCCATTCTCATTCAGCTCACTGGTCAAGTTTCTTTGGGACATGAATTTTTCTTTTTAATATTTTTGTCATAACAGAGAAATTTTCAGAATCCAAATCTTAGGATCTGTTTTAAAAAGAAGTATTTTTCCTAATTCGGAAGTTTGGGTATGTTTTTTACACCTGGAATAAAAAAGATATCAAATTCAGTTACATCAAATCGATGCTAACTCATAGAGGCTGCCCTGTGGGTTTCTGAGATTCTAGCTGTTGATGGGAGTAGAAAGTCTAGTCTTTCTTCCAAGAAGCTGTTGGTGGTTTCAAACTGCTGACCATAAGGATCGAAACTCAATGAGTAACCACTGCACACACCACAAGGCTCCCTTGATCAAATATGTGAGTTACATATTTAATGAACACCTGTCTCTCACAGATAGGACAACTCTTTGGACAGACAAATCACAACCCAGCTATATCAGAACAACAAAAACAATCATCGTAATTTGATATAAAATAAATGACTCCATATGGGATAATACCTTTCCATGAACATAGGAACATGATCATTTGAAAGTATGCATTATTCTATATTACTTACTTGTCTGTTACATAATTACTATTATGTAAACAAAACCATAGTAAAACAAGTCAGAAAGGTCAATTACTAGTAACTACCAGTAGGATGAATTAAAATTATCTCTGAGTAAAGCACAAGAATACTTCATAGCATTTCTCCTGAGATGCCAAATTAGATTCTTAAAAATAATAAATATATAATTGAAATAATAATTTATTTAAATTTTAACTATCTATAGATATCCAATAAATAGTTACTTTTTCAAAAATAATTTTATTGTGGGTTTATACAATTCTAGATATCTATATTTAATAGACTTATTTTAAAAAATAATCATGTTCTTGGGGCTCTTATAACAATCCATACATCAATTGCATGAAGCACAGTTGTACATATGCGCCATCATTGTTTTCAAAACATTTTCTTTCTACTTGAACCCTTGGTATCAGCTCTCTTTTCCACTCCTTCCCCCCATCCTCATGAACCCTTGATAAATTATAAATTATTACTATTTCCATACTCTACACCATCTGCTATCTCCCTTCACCCACATTTCTATTGTTCATCCCCCTTGGGGGTCAGGGGGTTTTAGATGTCAATCATTGCCATCAGTTCTCTCTACCCATTCTCCTCCCACCATCCCCCACCCTCATGGTATCTAACTCTCATTACTGTTCCTGAGGGGTGTATCTGTCCTGGATTCTGTATGTCGAGAGATCTTATCTGTGCCAGTGTGCATGCTCTGGTCTAGCTGGATTTGTCAGGTAGAACTGGGGGGACAATAGTAAGGGGTGCGGGGGAGGAAGCATTAAAAAATGATAGGAATATTGTGTTTCATTGGTGCTATTTTGCACCCTGGCTGGCTCTTCCCTTCCTGATGACCCTTCGATGTCTAATTGTCTACTGAGGGGCTTCGGGTCTCAACTCCACCCCCTCTCATTCACATCTATAGGGTTCTTTTGCCTCTTCTGATGCCTGATACCTGCTCCCATTGACATCTTGGGAATCACACAGGCTGGTGTGTTTCTTTCATGTGGGCTTTGTTGCTTCCCTCTTAGATGGTCGCTTTCTTAGCTTCAAGTGATAGGCTTATTATTGTGTGTTCATAAGGTAAATGAAAGTGAGGCTTAAAAAAGAGAGCACAAATACAATTTAAAGAAAAAAGAACCCAATGCCATCAAGTTGATATCTGCTTATATTGACCATATAGGACAGGGTAGAACTGTTGCTAGCAACCCCTGCCCTTCTTCTGCTGTTTCTAATTGCTGACCTTGTAGTTAGCAGCCCAACAGGTAGCTCCACACTGTAGCTCTAATTAGATCATATTATCCGTATTTAGCTTAAAAAGCAATGATATATTTCTCCCTGCCTCATGGGAATATTTTACTCTTTCTGTTTCTTTTTCCAGAAATACTTCTCTGAAATGCTAGTGGCCTTCACTACATCCTTCTTTTCTTTTATGTAGCAGCAAATTGAATACATTCAAATGTAAAATTGTCTTTGACTTGCAGTTCTGCTCCTACCAAGCCCACATTACAGGGACTCCTCGTGCCAGTCCCACAGGTTAAACTGCCTCGCAGCAAATGTGCTTCAACGTGGAATGCTTAGAGATCTTCTTTCTGACAACTGCAGGGTTTTAGTTCTGCTGGAATTAGTTTCCAGCTTTCCAAAAATGCCCATTTCTTGTATCTACAGGCAGGTTTGGGTAGGCCAGCTGTTTGGCAATCAGTTCTATATCTGAAGTTCATGCTATAGATCATTTATATTTAAAATGTATGTTGATTTTCAAACACCCAGAAGCATAAAAATCTTTCATAGAAATTTGGTTGTTGTTTTTTAACCAATTTATTCCAAAGGTCATTTGCACCTATCAGTAGCACATTAAGAAAAACAGGCAAGTCTTAGGAGGCAGAGTGAGAGAGAGGGTGAGAGTTTTGCTCCACTGAAGTGCTTATGAAGCTCTACCCCTCTGGTCTCGTAGCTGGATTTTGTTTTTGTTTTTCGGGTTTTTTTTTTTTTGGGGGGGGGGCATCACCGCCTTCTCGTGGTTGTGGGAGCTACCCAGCCTTGCTCCCAGAGAGCTGCTGCTGGATTTGAACCGCCAAGCCGCAGTCCTGCACTCAACCACTATGCCCCCGGGGTTCAGCCCTCATAGTTGGATTTTTGTACAGTTTTTGTGCATGTAACCACAGGTGTGCTTCTGGGTATTCAGTCCCACAAGGGGTAAAACTTCAAGAGTTAGTCCAAGAGTCTTGGATTCCAGCTAGTTTCAGGTTCCTTCTTGTCAGCCATTTTGTTATTACTTTTTTGGTTATTTTGTTGTCTATGGTTATTCCATTTTGATGCTCTATTCACTGTGCTTACAGCTCCCAGGAGAGTCAGAGTCTGAGAAACCCAAAGAGGTAGTTCGACACTGTCCTGTTGGCCTGCTCTCAGCCAGAATGGACTTGATGGCAGTTAGTGAGATGAATTTAAAGGCTGGGAGATCAGATCAATCCAGAGCCAACCCAGATGAAACACCTGAAAATTTGCTTCCATAAAAATCATAGTCTAGAATATCCTATGGAGTCTTTCCACTATGTTACTAACTCCTGGGGTCTTTTTTTTTCTTTTAAAAATCATTTTATTGGGGGCTCGAACTATTCTTATCAGAATCCATACATCAATTGAAACAATCATATATGTACATAGGTTGCCCTCATTCTTTTCTAGACATTTACTTTCTTTTTATTATTAAAAATCATTTTATTGGGGGCTCATGCATCATTTTTCACAATACATAAATAAATATACTGTGCCAAGCACCTTCACGTGTCCACTGCTGTTATCGTTCTCCAAACATCCGCCTTTCCCCTTGAGCCCTTGATATCGGCTTTTCCATCCTTTCCCCTCTTCCCCTGTTCTCCCTTCCCCACCAACCCTCAATTCTTTATAAATTATTGTTGTTCTGTCATATTTCACACTGTCTGACCTCTCCCCCAGCCCACTCCTTTGATGCCTGTCCTTCCACTAGGAGCTTATGTGTAGATTCTTGCAGTTGGTTCCGTCTCTCTACCGCACCTTCTCTCCACCCATCCAGCAGCTCCAATCTCACCACTGGCCTGAAGGGGCCCATCTGTCTTGGTTTCCCCATGTCTCCACCTCCCCTCTCTACCAGTGAACCTTCTCCAGTACATCTGGATATGTAAGGTAGAGTTAGGACCATGATGGTTGGGGGGTAGGGGAAGGCTTCAGGAACTAGAGGAGACTTGTGTGCATCATCACTGCCCGGCTGCACCCTGACTGGTCTGTCTCCTCCTCGTGACTGTCCTGTAAAGGGGTGGCCAATTACCCACCAGTGGGCCTTAGGTCCCCACCCTGCTCTCCCCTCATTCATAATTATGTGATTCTTGTTCTTTGATGCTCGATACCTGCTCCTTTCAGCTGCTCTTGATCACACATGCTGGTGTGCTCCTTCCATGTGGGCTTTGCTGTTTCTGCGCTGAATGGCGACTTGTTTATCTTCAAGTCTTTAAGACTCCAGACATTTAATCATTTAGTAGCTGGTCACCATCCGTTTCTCCTACTCCGTTACCAGAAAGGTCAGCAGTTTGGACCCACCAGCCACCCTTTGGGAGAAAGAGTTAGTAGTGTACTTTGCAATGAATTCAGTCTTGAACATCCGAAGGAGCAGTTCTACTCTACCGTATAGGGTTGCTGTGAATCAAAATGGACTTGATAGCGGCAAGTTTGGAGTTGGGTTTTGACAACCGCCCCCCCCCACCAGGTGCTATCCATCAATCCCACAGAAGTCTGCTATTGTCGGATAAATTGAAGGAATATTGATTGATCAGTGTCCCTCTTTTCAAGCTGCTGTGTATATTAATATAATCAAGATCCTGAGACATCTTGAAGCAAAATGAATCTTTTTCTTTCATTTCATCAAATATTTTTCATAATATTTGTGGAACAGTATACTTTCTACACGGCACACTTAATAGAAGCTCACAGAACAAAGTTCCACAGAACTGCTTCTGAAGATAAGATTTAGTTAGAATTTTAGCTGCATTGTGGAGTGAGTTAGAAGTAGGCAGATGGGGGACTGATTTTGTTACCATGACGTTGTACCTGCTTACTGAATCATCTCAATGTGACAGTTTTTAACCAAAAACAGCATGCCTCTCTTGCCCCATACACCTGGCGCACCTGACCTTGCAGTGAAAAAAGACATAAAGGGACAGCGATGTAATGACATAGAAAAGGTGACTAAAAAATCAAGGGAAGTGCTGTCAGCCATCCAAACAGATGAGTTTGACAGTTATTTCCAAGAATGGAATTGCAAATTTGACAAATGTGTTCATTGTAATGGAAAGTACTTTGAAGGTGATAAGGTTGTTTTGTAAAAAATAAATAAATGCATAGCTTTGAAAACAAAATTCTGATGTTGTATATAGGAAAACACATGAGTTGGAATCAATTCCGACAGTGGGTTTTTGTCACCCTTCCCTTGAGCTGGTAGCCACAAGGTCAGCGGTTTGAAAATACCAGCCACTGCACTGGAGAAAGATGAGGCTTTTTCCTTTCATAAAGTTACCAGCTCCAAAAATTCACAAGGACAACTGAATTCTACAATTCAATCCTAAAGGGTCATTATGAGTCAGCAGCAACTTGAGGACACTGAATTTTTTTATTTGTTGGTGGGGCTTCCTTTAAATACCTCTGGTGGCTGAGCCCTGGTGGTTGTACACGGGACTGCAGCCCACTGGGATGGAGGTTGAATTCCAGCAGCGGCTCCACAGGAGCAAAGGCTGGGCCTCCCACTCCCACCATCAGAGGGCAGTGATGGCCCCAAAAATACCTATGGTACAGATTAGCTTTCGAAATTGAAAACCAAGTATTGGTTATGCTGGAACAAGCCATTAGGTACTATCATATTTGTTCCTAGATGCATCAATATTCTGATTCAAAGAATATTAATACTTCACTACTCTGCCTTCTATTATAGGACCAATGAAAACTATGTGGATCACAATCCATGACAGTTTGATCTGCAACTGACCAATGAGATGGTGCAAGACTAAGCAACGCTTCATTCTTTCAAGTGTGAGGTAACCATGAGTATGGAGAGTGACATGGGGGCAGCTAACAGTCACACTGCATGTGATTATTCTAGCATAAAACCAGTTTTAACCCTGAAAAAAGGCATTGCTGTGAGTTACCCACTATCCCACTAAAATTGGGACCATATATGCATGAAAAGAACATTTCCCTCCAATTTCTCAGAGCTGATAACAAGCATAATAAAATAGCAAATGCAGCCAGAAGAAGGGCTCTACAGACTTCATATATCATGAGAAAATCTAAGTAGAAAAGGCCAACAACGACCATTATTTAAGGGTGTCATTACACAGTTGGCCCTCGTGACACATACTTTCTCTTCAAGATGAATGAAAGGTCACAATTTATAAAAGAACTTGTCCAGAAGCATATGAAAACTCAGTCATGAGCGAAAGAGTCTTGCCATTCCCCTCACCAGTCCCAGTTCTCTGTGCCTACATAGACAGTACTCATGCATGGCCTTTCCATCTAGACCATTTAGCTTGCTCCGAGAATGCAGGCAAAATACATTCGACACAATCAAAGTAGCACTTGTGAGGGGTGATTGCCCAGTCCTGTCTTCAACGATTTCTGCTCATTGTGGACAGAGAAATTCACCTGGTTCCGAGAACACACGCACATCCTCTGAATGTCCTGTGCTGAGAAGAGGAGACTGCACGCAGAACCAAACATAAATCCTTCGTAACCCTGGGCAACAGTGTGTTGTACCTGGGCTAAGAAGGGCACGGCCAGCAGTTCAATACCATCAGTAACTCCACAGGAAAAGTTGACTCTTTCCACTCCCATCAAGATTTACAGGCTCGGAACCCCACAGAAAAACGTGAGTCCTATCTGAGGCCAAGAATGATGAAACCAGAGCATGAAGGATAGCTAAGCAACTGGTGGTCAGGTTGAGAGTTGCTAGGATGGATTTAATAGCAATGGTTTTGGTTTCTTTTGTTTGGTTGCAGAACAGTTCAATTCTGACGGGTTCCCTGGAAAGATGTCATTCCTTTGAGGGGACTTCAAAAAGCTCATGGAAAGATTTCTTGTCTTCTCATTCCTTTACCCCACACAGATTGAGTTCCTGCAAACTGATGAGACAAGCCCTGTCACCTCTTTTCCTGACAAATTGTTTCTCCACCAAATGCCAAGATGTCACTCGAACCCAGTGTTATTTATAACGAAGTCCCTCCATACAAGTGTTTCTTAAAGAAGAAAAGATCTTGGAAAGAAGGCCTGCTCCTCTGGTGGAACATCAGAAGCATCTACTAAAGGAGAGAAACATTCCTCTCACGCTGAAGGAATTTGAGACACCTTCCTAAGGATACCTCCACCTTCTCCCCTAGCCACTCTTACCGAGAATCACCCTACTGCAGAAACACTATTAATGATAGGGTGAAAGTGTTGAAACAATTTCAACAATTCAAAAACTACTGCTATAGAGATTCTTCATTCAACTTCAAATAAACTGAGATTTTTGACCAAAAAAAAAAAAAAAAAAAAGCTAACTAAAGCTTTGCTGGGTGGGATGTGACTGATGAAAAATTTGAGTACTAGCTGGATTTGTAAGGTAGAATTGGGATCATGAAAGTGGGTGGGAGGGAGCATTTGAGAACCAGAGGAAAGTTGCATATTTCATTGTTACTACACTGTACCTGGACTGGCTTGTCACCTACCTGCAACCCCTTTGTAAGCGGATGCCATTTCGCCTATTGATGGACCTTGGATCCCCAGTCTGTTCTCTCCCTCATTTATAATGATATAATTTTTAGTTCTTTGATGCCTAATACTGGATCCCTTCGACACCTCCTGGTCACACAGGCTGGTGTGCTTCCTCCATGTAGGCTTTGTTGGTTCTGAGTTAGATGGCCGCTTGCTTACTTTCAAGCTTTAAGACCCCATATGCTATATCCTTTGATAGCCAAGCACCATCAGCTACTTCACAACATTTGTTTATGCACCCATTTGTCGTCAGCGATCATATCAGGAAGGTGAGCATGAAACGTTATGATTTTTAGTTTTTGAAGCCTGATAACTGATCCCTCTGACATCTCATGGCCACACAAGCTGGTGTGCTTCTTCCATGTGGGCTTTGTTGCCTCTGAGCTAGATGGCTGCTTGTTTACTTTCAAGCCTTTATGTCACCAGATGCTGCATCTTTTGATAGCTGGGCACCATCAGCTTTCTTCACCACTTTTGCTTATGCACACATTTGTCTTCAGTGATCGTATCAGGAAGGTGAGCATCATGGAATGCCAATTTAATAGAACAAAATGTTCTTGCACTAAGGAAGTACTTGAGTGGAGGTCTAATACCCATCTGCTGTCCTAATATTAACCCTTTAAGTATATGTACTTTGATCTATTTCCAGCTAGAACAGGAGATGTACACTGAAGCTGGAAACATGGAGAATTCAGTGGTGTGAGTGGTAATGCCAGGAGGGTGGAGGGATGGTGGGGTAGAAACAGGGAACCAATTGCAGGGATCTATATATAACCTCCTCTCCAGGGTATGGACAACAGTTAAGTGGGTGAAGCGACACATTGGACGGTGTACAATATGAAAAAGTACTAACAATTTGTAAATGATTAAGGGTTCATGGGGAGGGGGGAGGGAGGGGAAATATGGGGAGGCAATACTGGGGGTCTAAGGGGAGGGAGGATGTTTTGAGAGTGATGATGGCAACAAGTGGGCAAATGTGGTCTGCATAAAATTGACATATGTATTGATCGTGATGGGAGTTGTATAAGCCTCCCAATAAAATGATTTATTAAAAAAGAGGAGCTTATACCAAGGACTCAAGTAGAAAATATTTTAGAAATGAAGATGTCAACGTGTGCACAAATATGCTTGATACAAATGATGTATGGAATGCTATAAGAGCTGTAAATGCCCCCATAAAATCATTCAAAAAAGAAAAGAAAAAGAATGTCTCACAGGGCTCAAGTAGAAAGCAAATGTTTTGAAAATTATAATGGGAACAAATGCACAAAGGTGCTTGACACAATGGATGGATGGATGGATGGATGGATTGTGATAAGCGCTGTACAAGCCCCCAATAAAATGATTTTTTAAGAGTTTTTCAGGAAGACCATGAAGGATATGTAAGCAGCTGTTTGTCAGGTAGAGGGAGAACCGAGGCATGCAGAGCAATATACAGCAGCACGGTTAGCACCGCACCACAAGAAAGCAGTCAGGCTCCCAGTCAGGCTCCCATCACAGGATTGAGTTCAGAAAAACTGTCAGTGTCAGGCGAGGTAAGGCAAAGGTATGCCCCAGGCTCTGAGTTAGTATAAAGCAGGACAGAAATCAGGGATGGGAGGACCAACAGAAAGGCAGGTTTGATGAATGGGAAGGAAATGCCCACCTGCTTCAGTAGTGAGTGCCTCTTGAATAGGACTTGTGTCCCACCCTCTGCTCTACTGAGAGTCTTGCTGATTGGAACACTTGCATATCTGTAGTCAATAATTACCCATACCTGCTCACTGTTTATGAACAGGGCATTAGGTGAGCCTGCTCAGCATCCTAAAAGGGTCATTTATGGAAGAAATAGAGACACCCTTATCTATTTTATTTGGACCTGCTATAAAAAATAACTACAAAATGGTGTATTATTATGGGGCAATTTTTATAGCAAAAACTTAGCTTTTCTCCATATCAAATTTAATCTGAATTTAGATAAATTTGTCTTGGTGATGTAGAGATTGTGTTCATGTCTCCAACTCTATGTAAGCATATTCCTGTGGACTCCAAGACGGAAAAAAAAAATCCCAAGCTATTTCTTTCTTATGCCCTCATTTACCAGTTTTTTAGCTTTGCACATATGCAAAGGATGACAAGGGGGAAATGCCTGTTTAACAGGCTCCCTCATCGCAGAGAGACAACTGCCACAAAGGACTATCACCAGAATGTCATTGCTGTTACATGCCTCAGGAGTGACAGGGTTCAAGAAGAAATGCTTTGGCTCTGGCCATGCAAAAACAACTGCAGTGCTGGGTCATATGCCAACATTGTTCCCATTTGCATTTCACTCTAGGAGGCAGATTTCAGACAGAACTTCTGCTTGGAAGGCTCTTAGTATTTTACTAAGCCATGCTGGATTTTGGCCACTGGGAGTCCACCAATGTCCTTGAACACACTTCAGAAGAAATGCATCTGATTCTGCTAAGTCTCTCCAAATGAAGAAGGAAAAATAAATGACAAGCAAACAAACCACAGTGGTCGTTAAGTAGAATCTGACACTTGGTGGCCTCAGCTACACTCCATAGGATTTTCGAAGGTTTATTTGTGGAAAGTAGATGACCAGGACTTTCTGCTGAGGCGCCCTAGGATGCACTCAAATTTCCAGTTTTTTGATCCACAGTTAAGTGTGTTAGCTGTTTACACCATCCAGGATGCTTCCAAAGAAGAAAGTAGGATTCACTTTCCTTTCAATTCATTCATGATCAACACTTTGGTCAGAAGAAGCAGGGTAAAATGTGCAACTTTAATCAAGAGATAATATATGTCTGGGCCAGATTTCTGCTGTATATTTCTGACCTCTATTTTGAACTTCATGGAGCACCAGGGGTGCGATGAACCTATTTTACAAGGTCAGCAATTCAAAGCACCAGTGACTCTCTAAGAGAAAGATGAGGCTGTCTGTTGTCTTTAAAAATTTAGTCGTGGCAGCCCCATATCAGGTTTCTATGAATCAGAATCAACTCAGTGGCAGTACGTTTGGTTTATAAAGGTGGTCCGGTGGGTAATTGGACTGCAAACGTAAAGGTCAGAAGTTCAAACCCCAGCAACTCCCTCAAAAAAAAAAATGAAGCTGTTTACTCCGGTGAAGAGTGCCAGGCTCTGAAACATAGTGTAGGGCTCTCTAAATGGAAATAGGCTTCATCACAGTGGGTTCGGTATCAAATCTTGGTATCTTGAACTGCAGCAATTAGCACCTTTCATACACTTAATTAAAAGGTATATAAAGGAGTGAATTCCTGCAAAGTGATACGTCCTGTCTCTCCTTTACTGGCAACATATGTTCCTGGATGAATCACAAAGATGTCACTTAAATTGAGTGTCATAGATAATTAACGAACTACAAAACAACTTGGCCATTCAGACGGGCTTTCTTTTCACTATGAAGCTCTGGGTGGCAGAGTGTCATTGCGCTGCTAAGTGGAAGGTCAGCAGCTCAAAGCCATCCAGCATTCCACATGGCAACAAGGAGGTTTTCCAATCCCAAAGATTTACAGCATCTGAAGCTCAAAGGGGAAATTCTACTTCTGTGTGCCAGTGTTGTTATGAACAGGATTAACTTGTTAGCAATGAGTGCCAGTTTTGTTTTGTTTGTTTGTTTTTAGTTCTTTTTAATAAAATGACTAATTTGTCTTAAAATAAAATGCGGTACATCTTATAATCGGTAAACGCCACAAGGAAAACATTCCAATAAGCTTCAAATAATTCTTCTAGTTAGCAGAAAATTATCATTTCTCTTTCTACTGAGACATTCTACTTCCAATATATTTCACTTTTCTATTCCCAGAGTAGGGTACAAAGCATTCTAAACATTGTGCTGAATATAATTTGGTCTTTTTTAATGAATACCTTAGAACTGTTATTATAAATATTCATTGACCGGGAATTGGGTTGAAGTGCTAACTGAAAAGTGTTCTAGGCTGAGTCCCTGTGGCATAGTGGTTGAGGGTGGGACTGCGACCCACCGACTTGGCAGTGCAAATCCAGCAGCGGCTCTCCAGGAGCAAGGCTGGGCCTCCTACTTCCACCAGAGGGCAGTGATGCAAAAAAAAAAAAGTGTTCTGGATTTCAACTGATCTAATCCCAATAATGAAAAACTAAAGTTGAATATCTAGAAATAAAGCATATCAACTTGGTTTATAATGGCACCTGACTGACCGCCCCTAGGTGGCTTCCCTAAAACACCTCTAAGATAGAAAAAATAGTACATCTTTACCTAAAAGTTGGACTCAAACTCATACTATTGCAAGAATCTTGGACGTATTTTATTAATTGTGAAGTTGACGAAATGCAATTTATCAGTACTATCCATGGTCCATATGTGCTTGGCTACTGACAACAGAAAAAGCTTATTCCTTGATAGACAGGAACAGAAGTTTTATTCTCTTCCTGAATGCTGCCTCCAGCTTGAAATGGAAATTTCTGAACCAGGATGCATAGCAGGCAGCAATATCAAGAACTAGATGATTAGGCTGCTGGGACATGATGGATAAGGACAGTATCCAGACAGATCCTCAGACTCAAAGTTGACTAAATCAGATCAATGTAGGAATTATATAATGCTTTTTAGACCCTGAGGCAAAATTGATCAGAATCTCCAAGATTTCAACCTGTAAGCTCCTGACAGGAGGGATTTTTTTTTCTTGTTCTCAGTAGCATCTCCACTGTCTAGCAAAATATTTGACATATAATCCATGGTCAAATAATTTTAATCAAAATATTGAATGCTAGAGTGCATATCAACTTGTTTATGTCCAATAATAGGATTCTAATAATTTTTGAAAAGACATTAGGCATGAGACACTTTCTTACAATTAGAAATCACTTTGAGGTATAGTACTTCATTCTGGGAAAATTATCTTAAGAAGATGCTTTATTATTTCTTTGTGTGACTGTGTCAATCATTTTATTTGCATAGCTTGGCACAAATTTCAATGTTCAATAGCAAGTTGATGATAGGGATGGGGCAGAGAGGAGGGCAGGGGAAGCAATAAAGTGTTAACATGAAAAAAGGGAAGGACCATATTTTACAAGAGGGAGAAGAGAAACAAAAGGAACATTCAGGGCAACTGGGGGTTGACAAGCTGTTGAAATTGTTGGATACAAAGATGACCTCAAATGTAAACCCCTATCCTAATTCACATAAAAAGCAAAAAAAAGTTGGGGTTACTTAATCTTTGGTCTCATTTATTTTTCTGTAATGAGATATAACTTTTCAAGCATGCAGTCAAGTCCCCACTCTCTGTGTCATTCTTGAAAAACAGCAGCATTCTCAAGACAATGCAGATGGCGTACTGTGCAAACCACCAGTGGTTGTGAGCTTCTGGAACATAAAATGCTGGGCTTGGATGCTTAGTTGGGTCCAAAGAGAGAGCAGCCAGGAGGTAGTGAAACCCTTTTCCTGTTAGGGACAGCATCAATTCAGTGCAGTGTTGCCGATCCCACAGACTAATACCAACAAGGGCTCCTTTATCCCAAACTCCGCCAAACTGGCCAAGATTTGCTCTCTGGCGATCAAAAGTGCTGCAGCAGGACAAGGTGATATTCCCTGAAGAGCCCTTAAGCATTCTGGCACCAGGAATTTCAGTGATGGGCTCTTCTAAGTAAGAGAGATTCTACTCCACAAAAAATTCCCATATCCCCAGTTCACAGATTTCCACTCCAGTTAGTTACACGGTGCCCCAAATTTGCAAACCACCTCATTTCAACTGCTTTTCCACAGAGGGAAGAAGACCCTGAGTCCACTCCTGCCATTCAGAAAAGCATCTAAATGCTTATTGAGTAACCGATGTCCTTCTTCCTGATGAAAACCAATCTTGCGGGCCACCCACTTTTCTTGCCATGCTTCCAGAGTGAGTGCCTTCTCTCTTTGTATGGTACTCTTTACTTTCAAGGGATGCAGTCAGGGTACTTTACTTTCAAGGGATGCTTGTGCCTTGTTCATGGTTCTGTTGGCACCACCTTTGTCTCGCACACAGCTTTCACCAGTGCCCATGTCATCCGTGCACACTCACTGCGTCCAGGCAAGAGAATCTTTTCCGCTATGATGTGCCATGGCCAGTCTTACCTCTAGAAAATGTTCTATTATTTCTATACAGCGAGATCTACCAGGTGGTGTGGTGCTGGCTATATGACCATGCTACATGTCACAACCCTGCCAAAGCTAAGTCTATGAACTTAGGATGACCCTTGTTTGGATTCCTTTAATTAAATCAATAGGTAAGGAAATTTCAACCTGATTCTTCGATTTCTATCTTGGTTCATTGAAGATACTCTCACTAAGAATAAACAAACTTCCCTGGGTCCTCCATACCTCATTCCATCTACAACCCAATTTCAGGGTGAAATTGTAAGGAAACTGAAAACATACATCCATCCCATATAGCCCAAACAGAGCTATGTGAGGGACTTTTTAAAAAATGAAATAATAAGAAGTAGGCTAAGACTGCTATTTCATAAGAAGATCAACATCATGTTAAAGATCAATAAAAATGAAAAATTAGCTCTGTTAGTGGTGGAATAGGACCTTTCTTGGGGAACTGAGGAGAAAAATCGCTCATGATTAGCCTTGTAGAGAGAAACTGAGCTGGTGTTGATTCACCTGCCACTTCCCTCACCCCAACACTTAATGTTCAGCTACTCTTTCCTGCAGAGTCATCAGAGACCTGGGCAAGGGAAGACACCACAAACATCCAACTGAACCCTATGGCAGTTGACTTCATAAAGCATAAGAGGAAATGGGGCATGGACCCCTTTAATGTGTTTGGAGGTACAGAGTGTCTATAAGAAGAAAGGGAGGATGAAAGAGGTGTTCTTCCCATGAAAAGAACACATGAAGATTCAGAAGACCTAATCAGGAGATGACAGACAACACAATATAGGCTCTTGAATATCCTGGAACTTTTCTTCATTATAAAACAGCACAGCAGTGGAAAAACAAAAGGTTTTTTTACAAAAAAAATTACAGTTTCTGTTTCTGAATTCTATTATGCTTTGAGATACTTGATGAATTATTTCTTCTCTCTCCCTCCACTTGAGTTCCTTTGATCTCTAAGCCTTTATTCAATTTGAATGTGTGATTTTGGTCTCAGTGGCTATGGGGATGGGGTGGGGAGGAAGGAAAATTCAAGAACCCTGTTTTATTCGATCATTGTCTAAAGAACGGATATACCTGCCTTACAGTTTCCTTGCTATCAGATGCAGAGTTAGTTGACTGTGATTCTCTCTACCTAATAATGCATAAAGCGTATGCAGAATCTTTTTGGCAATCTTTCCCATGCAAGAAAGAAAGGAAACACTCCCAGAACCTCTTTTTAACACAGCTCCCTTGTGCTACTTCACTATAAATAAGGGTGCGAAGTAATAGGATAGTGAACCCTTTTTACTAACTTATCTTATGATTCATTTAAATGGCCTCTTGTAGGAGATTAAAACCAATCACAATTCTTTGAGCTCTTTACATCAAATGCTTGAGTATATTTTCTTACATCTGAGTTGTCTGTGTAACTTGCTCTGAGCAAGTAGAACATAGAGGACATGACATTTGCCAACTTCCAAGCCCGGTTCTCCAAAAGCCTTACACTTCCCACATTTGCCTTTTTGGTGTATATTGCCATGTGAAAAAACTTCATGATGCTCTCATTAAGGATGAGAAGTCATAGATCACTCTACAAACAGCAGAGATGAACTATGCTGTGGTGTTAAACATATCTGCAATTTCTTTGATACTCGTTGTATACCATGGTAAGGATTAACCCCATCCCCCTTCGGTAAGGGCTGGCCTTCAGGCCAGAGAAGAACAGTCTCCTTGGGTTCCCAAGACTTTACATCTTTACAGGAATAGACAGTCACATCTTTCTCCTGTGTAGCACCTGGTTCGGTCAAGCTGTGGATCTTGTGGTTTGCAGCTCAATGCATAACTACTATGTCACCATAGCTCCCATGGGCTGATCTTACTGACTTTTTGTTGACAAGTAACATGCAGTGAAAGTGACACTGGGTGACTTCTGAGATTCAATAAGAAAAGAGATGATGTTTATCATGTTATCTTTCTTGGAAGTCTTGGGCTTATGTATGAAGAAGTTGGCTACCCTGAAGCATTCATGCTTAAGAGAACACATGGAGAGGTCACAAGGAAAAAGAGAAGCATTTGAGAGCTCCAGCTCTACCAACAGATGTGTGAGTGAATGAGCCTTCAGTTGAATACCAATCCCTAGTCTTCAAGTAACTCTAGGCTGACAATCAAGTAACATAAGGATTACTTGACTATAAATAATAAGAATTATTATTTTAACCAACTAACTTTTGGGGTGATCAATTCAGTAGCACAAATAATAGAAACATGATTGCATGCTTTTAGTCCAGTTTGCCATAAGTTGGTGAGTTCCAATTAGGGATATGCTTTAACCCCATCAGGAGCAATGGGAAAGAAAAAGTTGAGAACAAGAAGGTAGAATCAAGAGGAATGAGAGTTAGAAAGAAACACCTTAGCTACAAAGGGAAGCATGGTACTTAAGGCGGGAGGATTCAGGGGATGGGGAGAAAAGAGAAAAATAACAGCATATGGAAGAGGGTAGGACACGCCAGGAGAAACTACCTTGTACACACTCATTTATCAGATCCCGTCAGAGACAGAGGTCAGGGAAACAATTCTGAATCTTTCAGGAGGGTTTTTTTTTCTATCTTTGATACCACTGGAAGGGATTTTTAAAAATATACATCAGATCTACCCATGAGATCTACCCATGAGAGGGGTAATTGAGTGCATGGACTATAAATGCACAGGGCAGGAAGATTCAGTGCACTGAAAATGAAAAGTACTTCCCCTAAAACCACACATAGGAATTTACCCATAACTAGTTGACCTGGAAGGAATGCAGAATAACTGTGCCAAAAAGAATTGGTAGACATTCAACTATTTCAAAAAGCTACATATGATGGTACTGAAGGAAGAAGGTCAAGCTATATTGAAGGCATTAGTAAAAAATAAGACTCCAAGAACTGATGGAATATCCATCGAAAGGTTTAAAATTATAAAACCAGTGCAGCCCTGGAAGTACTCACTAGTTTTTGTCAAAAACTCTGGAAGATAGGTACTTGGCCATCTGGCTGGAAGAGATCCATTCCAATGTAAGGTGACTGAACATAATGAGATGATTACCAAATAAGTTAACATCATTTGTAAGTAAAACATTGCTGAAGATATTTTTAAATAGTTACCACATTACATTAACAAGGAGCTGCCAGAAATTCAAATGAGATTCAGAAGATGACATGAAACAAGGAATATCATTGCTGGAATTAGACCAATCTTAGCTGGAAACAGAGAATACAAAAAATATGTTTATGGCCCTACCTGATGCTTGCTCTCATGAAACGATCACTGTTACAGCAAAGTATGGTGAAGAAAGACAATGCCAGCTTTCAAGATGAATAGCATCTGCGGCCTTCAAGGCTTCTCTTCAAACAAGCAATCATCTAAGTGAATCATCAACTAAGTTCATGTGAAAGAAGCACACCAGCCTGTGTAATCTAAGGATTATAAATAAAATCCATACCCAATGGAGGGAATGATGTCCAAATTTAAATGGTGAACACCCCGTTTGCAGAAAGCAAAGTAATAGGATAGTGAACCCTTTTGCTAACTCATCTTATGACTTATTTAAGTGGCCACTTGCAGGAGATCAAAGCCAATCACAGTTCTTTTAACTCTTTCCATCAAATGCCTTGAGTACATTTTTGCAAAGTTGGATGCCAAAGGAGACTCAATATCCATTTGCAGAGTCCCTATTTGGTTTAAGGAACCCTGGTGGTGTAATGGGATACTATGGAGCTGATAACTGCAAGGCCAGTGGTTCATAACCACCAACTTCACTGTGGGAGAAAGACAGGGATTTGTTTTTACTGGAATATTTTTAATTATTTGATTTTAATAAATCATCTTACTGGGGGGCCCTCACAGCTCTTATTACAATCCACACATCCATTGTATCAAGCACATTTGTACATGTGTTGCCATCATCATCTCCAAAACATTTTCTTTCTACTTGAGCCCTTGGTATCAGCTCCTCTTTTTTCTCCTCCATTTCCCACCATCATAAACCCTTGATAATTTATCAATTATTTCCATATTTTACACCATACACCGTTCATCTTCTCTCACCTTTCTGATGTTTTTCCCTTGAGTGCGGGGAGGGGGGCATTGTAGGTCAGTCATTGCACTTCATTCACCATTTCTCCCCTTTCTCCTACCTTCCTCCTACCCTCATGGTATCGCTACTCTCATTATTGGTCCTAAGGGGTTTATCTGTCGTGGATTCTGTGTGTCAAGAGCTCTTATCTGTACCAGTGTACCTGCTCTGATCTAGCTGGATTTGTAAAGAATCATTATAGTGGATGGAGAGAAAGCATTAAAGAACTAGAGGAGTGTTGTATGCTTCATCGGTGCTATACTGTACCCTAACTGGCTCATCCCTTCCTTGTGACCCTTCTATAAGGGGATGTTCAATTGTCTACAGATGGGCATTGGGTGTCTATTTCAACCTCCCTCCATTCACATCAAAATAATTGCTTTGTATCTTCTGATGCCTGATATCTGCTCTCATCAACACATCATGATCACAAGTCTTGGTGTGCTTCTTTTATGTGGGCTTTATTGCTTCCCTGATAGGTGGCCATGTGTTTAACTTCAAGTCTTTAAGACCCCATATGCTCAATTTTGTAATAGCCAGGCACCACCAGCTTCCTCGGCACATTAACTCTTAACCCATTTTGTCTTCAGGGATTGTGTCAGAAAGGTAAGCATCCCAGAATGCTAGGTTATTAGAACAAACTCTTCTTGCATTGGGGGAATACTTGAGTACAGGCCCAATGTCAGTGTGCTACCTTAATATTTAATCTATAAATGTATGTACATAGACCTGTATCCCTCTCATTATACATTAATATATTTACATATATACATTCCTCCGTTTATACCTCTTTAATGTCTTTTAATGTGCTAGTTTTTTCCTCTATTTACTTTTATTTTTCTTCTGTCAGATTCAACCTTCACTCTCTGTAGTTCCTCTTGGCTACATTGAGCTTGATCAAATCCCACCATGCTCTCCTGACCATCATATTAGATCTCTTGTTATTTCCTTGTCCCTGAGTTTATTTACTTCCTCCTTCTTTTCCCCCACCTCTTCCTCTCTAAGACAGGTATTTCTACTCAAAGAGTTACAGTCAAAAAAAGAGCTAGAGTCTTGGAAACTCATAGGGACACAACAAGATCGATATGACTCAGGATGGACTTGTTGGCAGTGATTGAGCACAAGGATTAAGTCTCTGGTGAATCTCCTCTGACCATAAAAGATGTATTAGATTAAAATGTGAATTCTTATCATTTTATCTCCCTTTTGACTAATTTTAAAGTTCATTCATAAAACAAAAAGAATGGAAGGAAGAACCCAAGGAGAAATAAAGTACTCATGGATTAAACCTCCAGTGAATTCCCTCTGTCCATGGATTAGGGATACGAATAACTTTGATGCCATTCAGTGTGGAGTGGAAAGTGGACTGTTGCAGAACTAGTTAGGTTAAAATTGAACAACTTACCCTTTCATCTCTCTTTTAAACAATTCTAAATTTGTCCTAGCTTTTAATATTTCCTGCTTTTTTTCTATTGAGTTTTTCTCTGGTTATTTTGTTATTGTCGAGGTTTTTTCTGGCTGGTGCTTTTGTTTACTTTCTACTACATAATCAGGATAGGTTAAGCTACAGAGACATCAGAATTAAAGGTCTATTAGTGTTATGGGAGGGGAGGTTGGAAGGAAATGGAGAGCTAATAATAATGAGTATAAAAATGAAGGGAATGTTTTACAACAGATTGTAGTGATGATTGTACAACTCTTTAACATGACCAAACTATTGAATTTTTTGATAGGTGTATTATGTTAATAAAACTACTTTTAAAATATATATAGTCCTGTGTTTTATTAGCTTTATGAAGATATTTGACTGTGACAAAGTACAATCAACACTGAAAACAATGAGAATTCTAAAACACTTTATGTTCACATGAACATAATTACATAACCTAAGAGGCAGTTATTCAAACAGAACAAGAAGGTACTGCATGATCTGAAAACTAAGAAACGTGTGCTTCCGGGTTTCATTTCATCATACAAAATCAATCTGTATGCTGAACAAATAATCTGAAAAACTGGATGAAAGACACTATCAGGATTAAAGGAAGGCTCATTAACAACTGATGTACAGATGATACAACCTTGCTTCTAAATGGGTTGCAGCTTAAAGTAAAGAAGAAAAAAAATCATTACAATTGGATCAGTAAACAGCATCAAAGTTGTGTCAGTCCAGAGACTAGAGGAACAAATTTCAAAGCCACACATATGGATATATGGAATGGGTTTATATTCAAGGGGAACAGGACATTGAGAAAACATCCCAGCCCAGTCCAGCTCAAAGTCACAAGTCAGATATTAACCCATATGCCCGAAATCAGTCCATAAAATCTTTTCTGACTCACGAAGTCACAGGTCAGTGGATGCAGAGTCCCGGCACCAACAGGGGTCTTCCCATATCTCCTCGCTTCCAGGGCTCAGGGTCCATCAACAGCATCCTGTGGTGGCAGAAGCAACTAATCACTGGAAGAGGCCTCCATGTGACTGCCCCAGCCTCAGAAGTCCGGCTCCATCAGGGCAAAGCCGTGTGAATTTTCCGCCGGCTACTCCAGCCTCCCAGATGCCGCCATTCTGTGTTGCCTGTGATTAATCATCTCTGAAACTAACTCCCAACAACTGGGGAAGATAGCTTCTCATCTTCACGAGGGAAATATCGTGAGATTTCCCAGGAGTCTCAGGTGAAAGCCATGCCCACACTGAGGCCTCATCGGCTACTCACTGGCTATCTCCAGATTAACAGGCCAGACTCCACTCCTACATTTCAATCATACAATTAACATAAGTACATGACTGCCACAAAGGTAAACAGCGTAAAGTTTGAAGCTGTCCAGGCTTTCATTTTATTTAGATATACAATCCATGCTCATGGGAGCAACAGTCAAGTAAGCAGATGATACAGGGCACTGAGGAAATCTGCTGCACAAGGCCTCTCTAAAGTGTTAGAGAGCAAAGACATCGCTTTGATGACTAAAATGCACCTGCCCCAAGCCAAGGTGTTTTTAATCTCCTTGTAGGCATGTGGAGGCCAGTTAGTAAAGACTGTAGAATAACTGATGTATTTGCATTATTGTGTTGATGAAAAATATTGAAAGGACCATAGACTGCCTGAAGAAGAAGCAAGAATGAAAAAGTCCAGCCAGAATGCTTCTTAGGAGCAAGTATGACAAGACTTGGCCTTACATACTTTGGACAGGTTAAATGAGAGTTCAGCCTCATCATGTAGAATATCTGTCAAAAAAAAGGGGGGGGGGGAGACCCTCCAAAACAATGGGTTCCAACATAACAGCTATTATAAGGCATGGGCAGTGTTTTCTTCTGTTGTACCTGGAAATAAGTTTAAAATAATTCAGAAAATAAAATGCTCCTTCTCAGAAATAGGAAGTGTTTGGACTCGATTCTGCAAGTCCTTTGCATAGGCCAGTGAAATTTCTCAGTAAGGCTAACTCATCACTTTCCTTTCTCACTGCATTTTTTGGAAATGACTTCTTTATTTGGGCATCAGCATCAAATTTCTATAGAAGTTTAACTTGCAAAGAACCATATGCTATAAGCAGCAGGGATGAAAATGATAATGGAATTGAAGACATAGAGGCAGAGCATTTAGCAGGGGTTGTCTTGTGTCTGTGAGTATTTAAATAGTCATTTTTTCTGTGGGATGTTATGACAGATTATCTATCCATTCACCAATAAGATCATGGAAAAAGAAAGCAGTATCAGAGCATTGCATTCAAAATAATGATCTGTTGTTATTGGTAACTAAGACTCGGAGTGAAATAAAGTACAGAAACATTTGTCCTTTTTACCTTTCAGAGGGTTGAAACTTTGAGAAAAGAGGCTTATCTTGTTTGGGGGTTTTATTGTTCAAATCTTTCTCATAAGATCCGTAGGAGGCTTATATACTCTATTTAGACCATTAAGCTGTTTTAAATAAGAATGTTTGGGACTTATCAAAAAATAAAGTGGAAAACTACTAGAATAACAAGTACACTTCCTACTACTTGTAAGTTCCCATTCAAAGGCACCATTGTAGATACTCCCACTTCACGGAAATGATTGCTTTTCTCCATGAACAATTTAATTGACTTTTTCTCACCCTTTGGACTTGTCAAGTGAATTTGGATACCTCAGGATATACATTGGGACAGTTATAGTGGCCAGGAACAGAATATTCAATCCAAACCAAAAAAGGAAAGAACTGGCTCGTGTAACTGCAAATTCAGAAGTTCATACATATCTTGGTTCAGTGGTTCATATGCCTCCAGAACTCTTTATTTTCCTCTTCCAGGCCTCAACTTTCTCTGTGTTCACGCCATTTACAGATGGACTCTGCCCTTACACACCTAGAATGAGCGTTACCAACTCTAGAACACCTTCCTCAAATACAGTGTAAAAGGATGTTTTTAATTCAGAATTCTTAAGAAACTTCTGAGATTCACTCTAATTAGACCATTCTAGGTCTGATCTGCACTCATATGGCCATCCTTGGGGGGCTCAAATCATTATTGGGTGTCAATCCGCTTAGTTTAGGTTTCATCCTGTGCTACATAGGTCAGGTTGACTAGAGAAACAAATACAGAGAGACTCACATAAAAGAAAGAGCTTTATATCAAGAAGTAATTGCTTTTCAGGAAAGCATCCAGCTCAGTCAAACTGAAGTCCGATACTAATCCATATGTCCCTCTTCAGACTCATGCAGCCACATGCACTGATGCAGAATGCAGGGACATCACAGCCAGTGGGCGCAAAGTGTTGTGGATCCATTGATGGTGGTTCTAACAGGTCTCAGAGTGGCTCGCCAGCCAGAAGGTGAAGGGAGAGAGAGGAGGACATGGCCTCCAGAGAGCTATTTATCTTGGTTTCAACTCCAAAGGAGTTCATCAAGCTGCAACCTGATTGACATATTTAACTTAACCCATATCTTCTACCAGGTGTTATGTGGGTACAAAAACCTAACAATCACACATCCCCAGAACTAGAGTCCTATCCAGACCCCATGAGCCAAAGTCACTTGGGATGTGGCCCAAGGTGAAAATAGAGCCTATGGAGAGAGACAGAGACTTGAAGTCCAGGGAAGCAAACAACAAATGCCTACAGCATCCAGCTTTGATGGTTAGCTTATCCTAGGCTGAGGTGGCCTTTTGACCATATTGAACTCACCACCCCTCTAATTTGCCTTGTTTTACTTCCTCTTTGCGTCTTTGCACATGATGTGTCCATTATGTGGAATAAAGTCAGACCTATTGGCGGCCTGTTAGGAAATAGCTTAAATGAACTTACTCTTGGACACAAATACCTAATTGCTGCCTAATTAAACTCCCTCCAATGAAATAGCCTTGCAGCACTAGAAATTAGCATTCTTACTTGTGAGGTCTATCAAACTTGTAAACTATATATAATTTCATAAATCTATCCTAACAAAGGAAGAATTATGGGAGAATATCTGTAGCAACCAGGTCGTATCCAGAAGCACTTTACTTGGTTATCAGTAAGCTTGAAGCACTTTGTTCTCGGTTGTTTTAGGAATATTTAAGAATCTATCCTCCAGACACTCAATCCCTTTAAGATTACTGAGGACCTGACACAGTTAGTAAACCTGGAGAAAAGAAAGTCTCCTTCAAATACACAAATGGCTATGAGCTAAAGCGGTAAAGTGGAGGGAATAGCTTTTCCTTTGTGCTTTGTGTGTGTGTGTGGAGCATATGAGTGGAGCTAAAGGGAGACATTCAGAAAAGAACACATTTCATTCAACAAATATTTATCAAGAACCCGCCAAGAAATGCCGGAGTTGAGTGCATGCCATTGAGATGACATAAGAGTTAAGTGTCTGGGTGCGATAGTGTCTCTTGTGAACCAGACACGCATTAACCCTTGCATTCATAAATGTGCCCGAGCGTGGCGATGACCCTCACTGAGTACTATTGCCCCTTCCCACTTCCCACTTGGAAAAAGATGTGAGCCTCGCAACATTGCAGTCTCTGCGCAGCCCCTTCTGGTGGTGGCCCTCCTCCGCCGCTTGTGGTCGGACTCCTCCTAGCTCCCGTGGCTCAACCGTGGGCACACTTTGCTGCCGCTTTCTCTGCTGGTGTCAAAGGCCTGTGAACTGGAGGAAGGCTCACTGAATAATTTAAAACAGCTTCTCACTTCAAGAAGCAAATGCTCTAGTTACCTAAGATAGCATCAGGCCACCCAGCTTTCTACCTGTGACAGAGGCAGGAGTAGCTGGAGGTGGCTTTAGCTAAAATAGCCCATGAGTCAACCAAGACAATAACAAAAAATCGCATGGATTGGGGACATCGTTCGTTCGGCACTGAGTTGGGAAGTGAAACTGATTACATTGCTTGATCGATAGCGGGTCAACAGGCTAAAGTCCTTGCTAGCCTGTGCTATGATAACACATTCAAGATTGTGTAAGCTTTTCCTTTTTTGAAATCAAATATGGACATTTTGCCTACTTCTGTCCTATAGCCACCAGCATCTCAGTCATTTCTGTGAATGTCTTTATTAAGGGATTGAGAGAAACACAAATCATTAATACTTTGAGTCCTAAATATAATCAGAAGCAACTCTTCTGTGAGAAGGTCAAAATGTAGGCAGACTCTCCAAAGGACTTTTAGTCAGTCAAATCCACACCCACCCACTGCACCCACGCAAAAAAAAAAACCCCTATAATTATTCCTCCACAAATTCCTTAAATTATGAAAGTACTCACAAGATTTCTAGGTGTAACAATTAACTATATCAATTTAGTTGAGGCTAAATAAAATATTGAATAGAAACTAAAGTTAGAGGAAAAAAATGGAAAAAAAAACATTCAACCCACAAGGCCCTCCGTCGATACCCACTGTGACATTTGGGCTGCTTCAATTGATTATGCTTGTGGATTAATGTCGGTAAATCTTAACTCCTCATGCAACCTCCATGCAGGAACCCCAGCATGCGCCTAAGCTGGGTTCACTGCAGGATGCAGACATGTCGAGGCATGTTTCGAGGACTCCTAGAAGGATTGTCCAAAGGGGATTTCTTTATGTGAGAGACAGAGGAACCACTAGCGAAGGACTGCTCCCCGGGAGGAGACGGCTTAGACTGAAAGTTGATCTAAGGACAGTGCTCTAGAGGGGGAAAACCGTGAGGCTTTTTGGCTTCTGAAGCATTGCTGCTTTGGGCTGCTGCCAAGTTGGGTCCAACTCACAGTGAGCCCCATGCACAGCAAAATGAAATATGGCCTGGGCCTGCACTGCCTCCATGGCCGGTGTTAGACTCTGGTCTATTGTTATGGCCGCTGTGTATTCTGAGTGCCTTTGGACCTGGGGGCTCATCTTCTAGCTCTGTATACCACAATATTTTGTAATGATCCAGGGGTTTTTCCCTGATGTGCTTTCAGGAATACATTTCCAGACATTTCTTCCTAGTCTTCATTGGGAAACTTAGTGGAAACCTGAGATGCTGTGGATAACCTCAGTGGAGCTCACTCGAGTGGTTGGCTTGACCTTGACTCTGAGTGTCCATTCCTCAGTGTTTCCTCCTGCTCAGTTCTCACTGACACAGCCAGAATCTTATACGGCAGTGCCTGAAGGACAAGAGCAAGAAGAAACCCCAGGAGCTCTGAGAAAGGCTGAGCACACAACCCTCAGGTGTCAATAATTCCTCTAGCACCTTTAGTGGCTTTGGCAACTGTAGGAGCCAAGGCAGACATTAATGCCTCCACCTTGGCGCCAGCAGGCTGGGCATGGGTGTCTCTGGGCATAATAGCAGTGGAAGTGCCTTTGAATGACACCAGAAGTAGCTGCAGCTCTCGGGCATATTGATCACAGAGCTTGCTTTCAGAATTGGTTATATAAATATAATTGGTTATATAAATTGGCTATATAAAATACTTTCTTTTGTCATACATTGAGGAGGGTCTTCTCCCTCTTATGAATCATTTGCATCTTTGCCTTTCAACTAATAGGATCTCATCTTTACCACCTTAGTGCAATTTGTCTTGCTCTGTTTTCTGTTGGGATTCCCAGCTGTGAAACACAGGAGGAATGGACGTATGATGATAAGTGATACAAGGTGTTGTAAGGAATGCTGGGGTAGGGAAATGGGTCATGGGGAGGGAGGGGGAATTTCAGGAGTGAACAGTGAGGAGGGAAGGGGACAGGAGCATTAGAGATGATAGTGATTGCACAGCTCAGTTTGAAAGTGATATGATCATGGGGCAATGGGGCACGGGCAGCACGGAGGTGGGGGGCAATCTTAAATAGATGTGGTGGTGATTGTACATTTCCCCTTGATATGATTGAATGATTGAACTGTTCAATCGTGTGATATGTGAATTATGTGCCAATAAAACTGTTGGGGGGAAAATACGTTCAATGAGAACTAGAGAAGCAGGAAAATAGCTGTAGCCAAGCGATAGGCAAAAGATCTTGTTCCATCAATTAAATTATTCTCTGTTCATTCCCGATTTCATTTCTCCAAGGCAGATTTATAGAGATGGGCCGTGTGGGAAATCACTGCCTGTGATTAGTGAGTGATTAGGGAGCCCACTGGTCCATGGATATCAAGCTCTTTCTCCAATACAAGCTTCAGCAGCGTTTTTATCGTTCCAAAGTTTGTGTAAGTATGTATGTGTATGCATGTATTTGCCAAGTCAGCATTTTGAATGTATTCAATTCAATGACACCAACTACACTAACCATAGTACACATTACAGATATTCATCATCAATTTTCCATCCCTATCGATGACTCATTCTTTAAAGCTCCCTAAGCAATGACTCATTCTTTTACCCTCCTCACCAGGCCTGCTCCCTCATCACTACAACTGTACTTTGATCCCTATCATTGCCTATTCGAGATATTTCCTACAAGCAAAATCACACAATATTTGTCCTTGTGTGCTTATTTTATGCTGAGCAATGTTTTTTAGAGTTGGAGGACATACTATGTCATAGTATGTACCAGAACTTCCTTTCTCTTCATGACTGAGTAGTATTTCATTATTTAGATCTGTCACAATGTCTTCATGTATTCACCCATTGATGACCATTTAAGTGCTGGCTACTCTGAATAGTGCTGCAATGGACACTAGTGTACTTGGGTCTGCTTGCTTTGTTGCTTTTAAGTGGTAAGACTGCCCCCTAAGATAGAAATCTTGTGGGACACAGGAAAAAGTGGAGTACCAAGATGTTCTCTCTCCCACAAATTTTACTGGACATAGGGTAATGAGTGGGTCATAATGGTAGTTCTGTAAAATATTATCACCTTGACTCTATATGATGCCCCTTTAGTCTTATATCTTTATTGTTCAGAACTCAGCAAAGAAAAGTGCTAATTATTGAGCCTCTCATATACTCATAGGAATCATCACCATTGCTGAATTCTTAGAAATTGGTATATATTCTTTGACCTTAGAAGACTCCTAAAAAATGTATTTCAGTAGTGAATTAGTAATAAAAATGTACAATATTCACCGCCAGGAAATATCAAAAGTATCTAGTTAAAATTTGAAGGATGTGGAGCATAAAGAAGGCATATCCAGAGAAAAATGGGTGATTGTTACAGAAACTGAATTTTTACCCTAAAGCTGATATAACCAGGAAATAACAATAAGCTCACTTATTGATTCATATTTGCGGGACACATATTTTTGAGCCTTCAACATGTTCCCAGCACATACAAAAATAATTGTTATCCTTAAAATTCCCAAGTTGGGGACTGAGCCCCGGTGGCACAAGTGGTTGAGTGCCTGACTGCAGCTCGCGGGTTTGGCAGTTCAAATCCAGCGGTGACTCTCAGAAGCGGCACTGGGTAGTGCTCACAACCACCAGAGGCAGTGATGCCTCCCCCCCCCCCCAAAAAAATTCCCAAGTTGGGTAGGCAGAACTGAGTATGTTTATTAAAATTCAATTTGGCCAATTACTAACAAAGTAAACCACTTATCATTGTAGCACAGAAAAGGTGACAAAGAATCCTGCCTATCTAAAGAGTGAGGAAAGTTTCTGACATTGATGAATTCATCATATAGGCGAAGAAGAAATCTTGGGATGTTAAGCAAACCTCAACTGGCCATTTCTCTTTAAGATAGCTAGTGCAATAGAACCTTATTCAAATAAGCCTGTGATTCACTCATTCAACAAGTATTGACTGAGGGACTTCTGTGTATGTAGAAAGAACTGCCCTAGATTAGTGGTGGAAATAAGCAAGTATAACAGGAATAGAACCATGTCACCTGGGGCTAGAAATAAAAGGAGAATATATGCCTTCCCTAGCTGTTGCTTCTGGACCAAGTTCTCACTCCAAGGTTCTTTTTAAAATCATTTCCTTTCTATAGGGATTCCTGCAGACAGAGGAAAACAGGTAATTTGAGCTTTGACCCAAACTTAAACCTATGATCTTGGAAACCTTAGTGAGAAGTATCAAATGTCTAAAAAAAAAATCTCACCTAAAACTTAGAAGTAAATCTTTGTGTTACAGGTAGTAGAAGATAAAATTACAGTTGTGTAAAACATTCATTTGCTCTGAGAAACTCAGTTGTCATGGAATTGGCCACTTAAATTTATCGGTAAAGATAGGCAGAGCTGTTGGTACCACATGACCTTTTCTCCCTGGCTATGGCTAACAGAACAAAGAGTAGTCAATGCAGGTGGACCAATCGTTTTTCAGAATTAAGACCTGGAATGAAACTGTTGCTGTTCATTGCCACCAAGTAAGCTTCTGACTCAAGGTCATCACATGTACACTTAAAGAACTGCTGTCTGGTATTGTACCACCCCATGCTTGGTTGTAGATCAGGCCATTGTAATCAGACAATTTAAATGGACTGCTTTTAGGAGGGAGACAACCAGGTCTTTCTTCCTTAGTCTGGAATCTCTGTGGAAACCTGTTCAGTGTCCAGCATGAATGACCCTTAAAATTGATGGTGTCTCCCTGGATATAAATGATATAAACTTGTACTCTATGTCTCTTCCCCTGGTGCATGGAGAAACAGAAGCCAGAAGGTGGAGAGATAAATAACATCAGAAACATAGTTAAGGAGAAATATGGAGGTGCTGTTATGACTACTGATGGCTTCAGTTCCTTGTAAGACAGCTTCATCCCCTGCCCTCTGGTCCTGATGCCCTAAAATAACTGCACACACACACACATCTAGTTTTATCCTTAATTTAGAGTGGGATTCTGTCACTTTACCTTAGATTACAAAATTTAAAAAAAGCAAAACCCCTTTACTTCTGTGGGATGTGTAGGACAGTAAATTTGATAGACTTTCATGGTCCTTTCAAGTCTATATTGCGAATTGTTATTTATTAACTGCCATCAAATATATTTTGACTGATAGCAACTATTCATACAACAGAACCAAGCACTACCCAGTCCTGAGCCATTCTCACGATTGTTCCTATGTTTGAACCAATCGTTGCAGCCACTGTGTCAGCCCACCTCATTG
Source organism: Nesogale talazaci (assembly GCA_004026705.1). Lineage (NCBI taxonomy): Eukaryota > Metazoa > Chordata > Mammalia > Afrosoricida > Tenrecidae > Nesogale > Nesogale talazaci. The sequence goes on from PVJH01002002.1 coordinate 66,483, forward strand.
AGGGCCTGCCTGCTCTTCACTGTCCCTCTGCTTCACCAAACACGATGTCCTTTTCCTGGAACTGATCTCTCCTGATAACATGTCAAAAGCATAGCTGCTGTCCTTCTTCCAAGAAACATTTGCTTGTTACTTTGGCAGTCCATGGTACTTGTAATTCTTTTTTTCAGCACACAACTCAAACATATTGATTCTTCTTTTGCCTTATTCAATGTCCAACATGCATACGAGCGATTGAAGCACCATGGCTTGGGTCAGTCCTCAGAGTGGGATCCTTGCTTGTCAACACTGGGAAGAGGGCTCATGTCTTGTGCAGCAGAATTGTTGAAATGCTATGCATCATTTGACTTCTTAACTCCTGCGCCCATGAGCACTGATTACGTATCCAACTAAAATGAAATCCTCTACAACATTCATCTTTTCTTTGCTTATTATATTGGTCCTGCAGTGAGAATATTTGTATTTTCTTTATTTTGGCTTGCAATTCATGCTGATGGTTGTAGTCCTCGATCTTCATCAACAAGTACTTCAAGTCCTCCTCCCTTTCAGCAAAGTGGTGTCATCTGCATGCCCTAGGTTTTTAATGAGTCTTCCCTCCATCTTGGTGTATATTGTGAGAGACACTGAATAGGAACCTAGACATGGCATTAAATAAATCACGGCTTTTTCTTAAAAGATGCCATTGCTAGCAGGAGTTGCATACGATGCAGTTGACTATTGAAACCACAAAGATGATAACAGTGACATAGAGGCATGGGTGTTACCAATAATAAAAAGAAAATAAAAGACAAGCAAAATTGAATTTGGCAATGTTTTATTTGTTATCATTTTTTGGGGGGCTCATACAACTCTTATCCATACATCCATCCATTGTATGTCAAGAACACTTGTACGTTTGTTGCCCTGATCATTCTCAAAACATTTGCTTTCTATTTAAGCCCTTGGTATCAGCTTCTCATTTTTGCCCTCCCTCCCTGCTTCCTCCTCCCTGAAAAACCCTTGATAATTTATAAATTATTACTTTGTCATATCTTATACTGTCCAATTTCTCCCTTCACCCACTTCTCGGTTGTCCATCCCCAGGGAAGAGGTTATATGTAGATCCTTGCAATAGCTTTACCCTTTCTACTCCATCATCCCTCATTCCTCCCAGTATCACTACTCTAACCACTGGTCCTGAAGGAATCATCTGACCTGGATTCCCTATGTTTCTGGTTCCTATCTGTACCAGTGTACATCCTCTGGTCTAGCCAGACTTGTAAGGTAGAATTGGAATCATGATAGTGGAGAGGAGGAATCATTGAAGAACTAGAGAAAAGTTGTAGATTTCATTATTGCGACACTACACTCTGACTGACTCATCTCTGCCTGCGACCCTTCCATAAGGGGATATCACTTCACCTACCTGGGTCCCCAACCTGTACACCCCCTTTTTTTTCTTTCTCTTGTGTGTGTGTGGCGGGGGAGGTGGCATCACTACCCTGATGGGAGTAGGAAGCCCAGTCTTGCTCCTGGAGAGCTGCTCCTGGATTTGAACCCCTTATTTATAATGACATAATTTTTAGTTCTTTGATGCCTGATACCTGATCCCTTTGACATCTCATGGTCACACAGGCTGGTGAGCTTCCTCGATGTGGGCTTTGTTGCTTCTGAGCTAGATGACCACCTGTTTACCTTCAAGCCTTTAAGACCCCAGACACTATATCTTTTGATAGCCAGGCACCATCAGTTTTCTTCACCACATTTACTTATGCATACATTGACTTCAGCAATCATATCAGGACAATGGACACACAATGATATGATTCTATGTTCTTTGATGTCTGGTTCTTGACTAGAATGACTGTGTCCCTTATACGATGCTATTCAAACCTGAAACTGAGAAAAATTAATTGATATTCTGATGAAAGGACTGTGCCTCTGAAGATAAAGGCCATATTCTAAAGGCCGAGAGTTACTTATTTCCCCACCCCCAGGACATAGAAATTCTAAGAACATTGAGTTAGGTAGCTCTAGCAGAGCCCAAAGGAAAAAAATCATTAGGCAAGAAATGTTTTTTTTCTTTTGGGAAGTGTGGGGACATGAGACCTCTGGCTAAGCAGAGAGAAACATCTTAGAATGACATAACTTTTCTCCAAGGCAGGAAATAGAAAACTGAACTCTGCATAGTGAAGCAGATGAGGAACTGTGCAGACTTCAGTCAGAGGACTGAGAACAGTCATATTTAACACCAGCTTTTACATTTTTCTGCATTATAATTTCCTTCTGTGACTGGACTTGACTTACATGAAAGTAAGGGAAGATAAAGGGAACTCAAACTTGTCTCATCGTAAGGTCAACATTATAACAAAGGCATTGATCAGAGGGAGATAGAAGGTTGTAGAACTGCAGAACGTGCCTAGCAGGGAGCTGAATATTAGATCATGACATAGTGAAGTTGGCCAATCTGGAAGCAGGACAAGTAAAGGTGCAGGTATGACACAAAAAAACCTGGGCACCAATATAAGGCAAATGTCTTCCACTCACCATTTCCCAACTGTACTAGAAGGAAAGGAATGATTATGGCAGAGACTAACAAGATCTTTCTGAGCATACAAGACTGTATCTCTCAGCTCCCTTGCAATGTGGAAAGAACATTACTGGGTGTCCTGTAGGCCATTTTCAGAAGTGGTTCCTAAAATCTCAAGATAGACTCTGCTCAATCTCTTTTTATTTACTGGTCAGCTCAGTCCAAACAATGTGCTAGGGACTCTGAAAGAGACACAAAGTGAATTCTGAAGATGGAGGTGCCTGAAACCCCAAGTCTTTGCTTGCTGGAGAGCTGCCAGACCTGTTCTGAGTCATCATAGGAACAAGGAATAAACATTTATTGTGCTAAGTTACTAAGATTTTTAAGTTGTTTTTCAACTGCGCCTAACATTGTTTTGACTAACACATCATAAAGAGATCCTGAAAGTCCTATTATTACACATCAACCATTAGAGATTTGGTTTTCACAAACATGGATTAGACAGTCATAGTCACTTCACTAAAAACTTATAAGCTAGTAAAAAGTTTAACAAAACATTAACAACAGAAGGATAAATTGGAACCAAATAAATGCCTCCATTTCCATTCTGGACATTAGCAATGAGACAGAGCCAGCAGGAAATGTTGGTGACAGGATTTTCATAATATTACTCCCCTGAAAGAACTGCTGTGGTAGTTACATAATCTGGTGTCAATTTGAGGATTTAGAGTGAAAGAGTGGAGTCTAGCCTGTCAATCACATCATTGCCAAAAAGGTCTCTGTATGAGCATGGCCTTCTGAGGATTCTGGAGAATCCTCCTTGCAGGTGGGAATTACATACGCTCTCTTCACTCACTTCCTGTGGGACATCCCTGTGGAGAAGACACATGAAGAGAGATTGATGAAGCCAGATCTCTAAAGAAGAAGCCACATGGAGACCCCTGGCAGTGCTGAGATGCTTACAACACCACTAGATCCACAAGACTCCCCACCCACTGTCCTGTGATCTTCCTGCATTCAACATCATTGCATTGTGAGTCTGAAGAGGACTTTACAAATTGGTATCGGCCATCTGGACTAATATCAGACTTATGGACTTGATCAGAACTGGGCTGGGATATTTTCTCAATATTCAACTGTAGCTGGAGTGTGGGTAGAACTTAGATACAAGACCAATCTGATCTGCACGCAGATGCATATTGAGATATCAAGGAGATGTCCTTGATAGAGAATGTGATACTGGAGTTTATTTTGTCTCTGTTCTTTGCTTTGTAGATTATATTTCTACAGCACTTGGTTTTTTAGATATTGTTCCAAGAATGTTACCTATCAATTTTTTTTAAATCTGAATAAATGTAACCAGTCACATATTCCCAAATTTGAATATGAGTAAAAAGAAAGGACACAGTTCAGTTTTTGACTGGATGCCTGAGTGAACAGTAGCTCTCTGCTTTCTTATAGATTCATTCCACGTGCTTCTTGTTCCTCTGCATCTCCATTTATAACAACATTCAACTACTTTTGTATATAAAGCTCCTTCTTATATACATATGAGTCTCTCTGGGTTTGTTTCTCTAGTCAACTCAGACTAACACAACTGCCAAGAATTCAGAGCTTGTTTCACAAAATGTGAAGAGATTAGAATTTGACCCATGTGTTAATAGAAGCCTCTATTTTTCTCTCTGATCAGCTGGTAGTTTTTTTGTTTTGTTTTGTTATTTAACCATCCTGTTCCTACATTGCTTTGGTTTTGTGTTTACTTTCCAGGGCTTTTGGACAATAAACAAATTAAAAAGCTAATTATCATGGTTGGCAACTAAACAAAGATTACAGGTTCAAGGCCATCCAGAGTAGCCTCAAAAAAAAAAAAACCTGGTGATCTGTTTCTGAAAAATGAGCCATGGAAAGTCCAATGGAGCACATATGTTCAGATGCATATGGGGTTGTCATAAGTCAGAATTGACTTAACAGCAACAGGCAAACTGATATAGTATGTCAGTTCTTATTGATCCAAAACCTTGCTAACATGATACTCTATTCCACAAGTAATTATAATTCAAAACATGCCCAGAAAAATAAAAAGGAAAGCAAATTGAAGTGTCACCTATGCAGGAAGAACTATTTCATGGAGACACTTTTTTTCTTTTCTTTCAATCCACTTTACCCATTTCCTTGGGAGCTAGGTAAGGCATCCCATCAGGGTTTACAATGGCAGGTCTTTCTCTCATGAATTGGGTGAAGGGAGATATCCAACCAGATGAAGTGGGTCTGTGATGATATTTTCCTTCCTTTCTTTTTTTTTAAAGTTCTAAAGTAACTTAGGATACATGCTATAATACAAATAAACCTTGAAGAGATTCTGCTAAAAGAAACCAGACACCAAAGGCCATATATTATATTACCCATGTGTTTGAAATATTCATAATAGATGAATCCAGAGAGACAGGAGACAGATTTGTTGTGCTGGGGATTGGCAGGAGAGAAGAGTAGGGAATGGCTGGTTAAGGAGTCACAGTGATTTCTTGTTGGATGATAAAAATGTTGTAAAACTGAATAGTCAATGAGGCTATACAACATCATGAATTTACTTGTCTTGGGTTGTTTTCAGGTTAATCAAGTAAGAGTTGTGGAATATATTTGACATCAATAAAAAATACTGATTCTCAAAACGTGTTTATATTTAATGTACATATTAGTTTACATGATTGCAGAGATTGATAAACACTAAATCAACAGCTCATATGAAAGGCTACTGGCTCATACAGCTGACAAATCCCCAAATCTGTGATTGAAGGGGCAAACTCTTAGCTCACTGTGGCAGTTATGTACTCATGTCAATTTGAGGATTGGGAGTGTAGGTGTGGAGTCTAGCCTGTCAATCTAGAGATAGTCAATGAGACCTCTGTGTGGGCATGGCTTTCTCTAAGAATATGGGAAATCTCAAGGTTTCCAGCCCCCACCCCCACCCCATGGAGGTGAGAGTCTATGAATTCAGTCTCTTGGAGACACTCTACTGATAAGACACAAGGCTGTAAGTCATCCTGGAGGAGAAGCCACATCCTGTGAGGAGAAGCCACATGAGCCTACCCTGATGGAAACAGATACTTGAAGCCAGAAAAACCACATGGAGACTCCTGCCAGTGCTGAGATACTTCTACCACCACTGGATAAACAAGACTCTGCTCCCACTGGCCTGTGATTGTCCTGACATCATTGCATGTGCTTCGTGAATCTGAAGAGGACTTATGGATTGATATTGGACATATGGGCTACTATTGGACCTATGGACTTGGACTGGACTGGGATGGGATGCTTTCTCAATGTTCCATTCCTCTTATATATAAACCTCTCCCTTATATACATATGTGTGCTTATGAATTTGTTTCTCTAGTGTACCTGGTCTAACACACTCACATACCAAGAATTGGAGGTCAGGGGATGATGAGTCAGATGTAAATAGAAAGATTGGAGCTTTGCAAGAACATCCAAATTTATTGATTCAGGTCACATCCCTAAAGAAGCTCCCTTTTCTTTTTTTCATTTTTATATCATTTTATTGGGGGATCACACAACTCTTAGAACAATCCATTGATACATCCACTGTGTCAAGCACATTTCTACATTTGTTGCCATCATCATTCCCAAAACATTTTCTTTCTACTTGAGCCCTTAGTACCAACTTCTCTTTTTTTCCCCCTCCTTCCTCACCCTCACTCTGTCACAAACCCTTGATAATTTATAAACTATTATTATTTTGTCATATTTTACACTGTCCAATGTCTCTCTTCACCCACCTTTCTGTTGTCCATCACCCAGGGAAGGAGTTATCTGTAGGTCCTTGTAATCACTTTCCCCTTTCTATTCCACCTTCCCCTTCCCTTCTTGGTATCATTATTCTCATTATTGGTCCTGCCAGGTTTATTTGTCCTGGATACCCTATGTTTCCAGTTCTTATCTGTACCAGTGTACATACTCTAATCTAGCCGGATGTGTACGGTTGAATTGGGATCATGATAGTTTGGGTGAGGAAACATTAGAGAACTGGAGGGAAGTTGTAAGTTTCATCATTGCTATACTGCACCCTGACTAGCTCAGCTCCTTCTGGCAACCCTCCTGTAAGGTGATATCCAGTTGCCTACAGATGAGCTTTTGGTCTCCACTTCACACTCCCCCTAATTCACAATGATATGATTTTTTTTGTTCTTTGATGTCTTATATATGATCCCATCAACACATTGTGGTCACACAGGCTGATGTGCTTCTTCCATATGGATTTTGTTCCCAGATAAATGGCCACCTGCTTATCTTCAAGCCTTTAACACCCCAGACACTATATATTTTGATAACTGGGCACCATCAGTTTTCTTTACCTCATTTGCTTATGCACCCACTTTGTCTTCAGCAGTTGTGTCAGGAAAATGAACATCAAAGAATGCCAGATTATTAGAACAAAGTGTTCTTGCATTGAGAGTATTTGAAAAGAGGTCCAATGTCCACCTGTTCCTTAATACTAGACCTATAAATATATGTACATATATCTATTTCCCCATCATCATATATAAATATATTTACACATGTATGTACTTGTATTTAGACCTCTATAAATGCCCTTTGCCTCCTAGTTCTTTTCTCTATTTCCTTTTAGCTTCCTCTTCTCTCACTATCATACTTAGCCTTCATTTGGGTTTCAGTAACTCCTCTCCATTACAATGCTCTTGATCAACTCCTACCAGGCCTCCTACAATCTCCTCGACATTGATTTTGTATCACTTGTTATTCCCTTGTCCTTGAGTCTATTAACACCCACTTCCTTTCTCCTGCCTCTCCCTCTCCCATGTTCCCTGGAACCTTTGGTCTCATTGTTTTCTCCCAGATTATTTATTCCACCTATCTTATTCAGATAGAACTGCAGAGATAATAATATGCACACACACAAAAAAAAAAACAGAGCAAAGCAACAAAAGAAAACGAAACAAAGAGCCCACCAATGGGGAAAAAGAAAAGCCTGTAAACAGTTCAAGATCTGTTTGTTGACCTTTAGGAGTGTTTTCCTGTCTATTCTGATAGGGTACCATGTCCTGGTCCCAAAGTCTAGATTTGATATTCCCTCAGGACTTCCTTGCTCTGCTCCCCTTGCTGTTCTGATTCATACCCTTAATGTTTTGCCTTGTTGTGCTGGAATCTGATCGGTGCAATTCCTGCACTATGTCTCCAGTGTTGTCTCCTGTAGGGTTATGGGTCAGTGAGGGATGTCGTGTCTCATAGTGGGGCTGGCCATATGGTCCTCTCTGTGCATTCACTGCTCTGAGCAGGGATATCATCCTCAAGGCTTGGTGGGCCAGACTGTGGTCCACTCTCTCTTCCTCCCCTTCATTTGCTCCTTTATGCTCTGATCAGACATGTCCCTCTCCCTGAGCTGTAGCTTCAGTGCTATCCTCTGAAGTAAATTCTTCAAGGAAAGAGAGGTGGTAGTCTTTGTAGTTGGGATTGGGGCTGGCCCTTCAGACTTCTCTTTGGTTCCCTGCTTCATGGCATTATGCTGCATTCACATCTTGAAGCACCAGGTTGAAGTCAGGGCCCACTTTCTCAGTGGAGATATAAACAATACTGTGTTAGTCTGGGTAGACTAGAGGAAAAAATTCATAAACATGCATGTGTATATAAGAAAAAGGCTTATACACAAGAGGAATTAAACATTAAGAAAGCATCCCAACCCAGTCCAGTGCAAGCCTAACAGTCTGATATTAGCCCATATGTCTGATACCTGTCTATAGCCTTCTTCAGATTCATGAAATACATGCCATGACACCGAATGCAGGATGATCACAAGTCATATGGGTATAATGCCTATGGATCTCCTGGTATGGCAAAACATCTCGAAGCTGGCAGGCATCTCCAAGTGAGTCCTCCAGTTCTAAAGGCATGGAGTCTATGAGCATAGTTTCGGGTGTCTTTTCAGAAGAGTGACTACAAGGGAGTGAGAAGACTGAAAGAGTTTCTCCCCTGAAGCCTCCGGGGAAGACCACGCCCACAGAACCATCATTGGCTGTGGCACATGTGACAGATTAGACTCCACCCCTTCACTCCTAAATCCTCTCAAGTCCCCCAAACCTCAAATACGCCCTCATTGGGTTAGTGCCCTGTTCCCCCATACCCACGTATTTTTTTCCTTTTTTCCTCCTCCTGTTTAGGAAAGTCCCTTTTCACCTGACCAAGTGTTCACAATGAATTACAAATTTAAGGGTGATTGCATAATATCTGCCAAACACTGAGAATCAGATCCTAGCCAAGTGGACACAGAACCATAATAGTACTAAATGCCCCTGGATTGTGCACTTTGAAAGTGGTTAAAATGGCAAGTGTTAAGTTATATATATTTTACCTCATTAAGAAAGGTTCATTTTCTTAAGTTAAGATTATTTGTCTCCTTTCTTGGCCTAGGCATTCCTGTTATGTCTCCTAGTCATCCTTCCTGAATCTATCATACCTATAATAGTAGCAGCATTAATAACAGGAGAAATTAAATGCAGCTCACTTCAATCAGGCTGGCAAAAGCACAAAATTCAACTTTAGAGCAATTGACTGTTGGCTGAATCGATAAAAAAAAAAAAATCTGAATCATGTGCTCTGTAGCCAAGTGGCAGGGGAGATTGTGCTTCACTCAGTACAGACATAGAAGCATAGGGTCCTGGATGGGAGATGAATAAACAAAAGTAGAGAAATGTGCTGGTGCTTGTTCCTTCTACTTCTTTCCCAAGTGCATGCTGCTGTATGTAGTTTGGGCCATGTTTTCCTGTACTCCTATCTCCAAGAACTAGTTTTTGTGACACTTCAGATTTAGACCAGGTAGAAGATCAAATAATCAGAGACGCTGGATTATATGAAGAAGAACGCAGCATCAGGATCAGAAGATTTATTAACAATCCTTGATATGCAGATGAAAAAACCTTGCTTAATAAAAATGAGGAGGACTCAAAGCAGTTGCTGATGAAGATCTGTATTTGCATCCTTCAGTATGGTTTACAACTCAGTGTAGAGAAAAACAAAGTCCTCACAACTGGTAACATCATGGTAAAGGGAGAAAAGGTTGAAATTACCAAAGATTTCATCTTGCCTGGATCCGAAATTGGTACTCATGGAAGCAGCAGTCAGGAGATGAAATAACCCATTGCATAGGTAAATCTGCTGCACAAGACCACTTTAAAGTGTCGAAAGCAAGGAAATTACTTTGAGGACTAAGGTGTACCTGACCCGAGCCATGGCATTCTCCACTGCATCATATGTATGTGAAAGTTGGACATTGAATAAGGAATATCTAAGAAAAATCAATGTGTTCAAACTATTGTGCTGGTGAAAAATATTGAAAGTACCATGGACTGCTAAAAGGACTGCTAAAAGGACTGCTAAAAAAACTGTCTTGGAAGAAGTATGGACAGAGTAGTTCTTAGAGAGAAGGAAAGATAGACTTTGTCTCAGGTACTCCGGACATGCTGTTAGAAGAGATGAGTCTCCGGAAAAAGACATCAAGCTCGAGAGCATGGAAAAGAGCAAGACCTACAGTGAAAATGAATTGACTGAGCTGCTGCATAGATGAGCTCGAATGTAAAAATAATTGTGGGGATGACATCGCATCAGGTAGTGCTTTGTTCTGTTGTGCATAAGGTCACTATGAGTCAAAATCGACTCAGGGGTACCAAACAACGAAAGAACTGAGTGAAGGAAAGACAGAAAAGGAAGTGGGAGGTAGATTCGGATTTTCATGCTGATCCCTGGAAAGTCACCCTGGTCATCTGAAACTTTCCTGAGCAGGCAGACAGAAAGACTGGGGGCTTGAAAAATGGGAACTGGAAATGGTTACTTTAATTCCCAACCTTCCCAGGAGTCCCTTGTTTGACAGCTGAACCAAGAACTGAATAATGATGTCTCAAATCCACCCAGGGATGCCACCCAAGAAAGTCATGGTGGAATGCCAGAGCTTTGAAAGCCTGCATGCTGTTGTGGGGTCATCAAGAGTTGGAGTTTACTTAATGGAAACTAGGTGGTTTATTTTCTTCTTTCCTCTTCTGTCATGATTTTCTCTTCAATAAAAAGGTCTGATATTTTGGGCTGAACTGGTTGGGGAGGGGAGGGAGATAGCACAGCCAGCAAAAGTCATTTCATAAAGAAGCTAATGCCCTTACCAGATACCATAGCATCTTCTTTCTTGGAAGGTGTTATGAGTTGAACAGTGAGGCCTCCAGAATGTCTCCTCAGTTTAAGTCCTCATGTTAGATATGAGTGAATGTGCCCTTATTTTGACACAGGGTCCTCTTTGCAGACAAAATTAGTTAACACGAGGAGAGACTCTAAGAGAGGGTGGTCATGTGATGATGGAGATGGAGTTTAGCATGATGCCAGCTTCATAGCAGACAAGACTATTATTATTATCACTATTTTAAATCATATTGCTACCACTGAAAGGAACCTCTGGTTAGCAAATGTCATGTATATGCTACAGATGTAATGACAGCAAATTTTAAAAGATTTATCAGATTGAGATGTATTTGTCATTTTATGGTTGAAATTCAACCACAGACTACCTGTGGATATAAGTCTAGCGAGAATCAATAAAAGCATTGTGTGAGAATCAAATTGGTTCTACGGAATTTACAATAAAGTGTGAATGTGCGTCACACATCCTTTATGTAGTTAAAATGTATAACACAATTATCATTTTATTTGGGGTGGTTTTTTTCAGAATGACAGTTTCAAACATTGCCAACACATCACTACTGGTAAAATCTAACCTCCCAAAAGACATGAATCTAGCCCCATGTTCATTTTCCCACTGAGAATCCTAGTCCAGCCAAGTTGATACAGAAGTTTACTATAACAGCCTGTAGGTAATAAGAGAGAATGAAAACATTGGAATTTCCCCCCCAAAGTTACGTATGTTATTTATTTATTTTTACAAAATAACCATATCACTTTCCTAGTACTCTCACTTACACTTAATATATTTATCAAATCTGCAATTCCATTCTTGGAAACATTTTTTCAAACTGATCTGTTTCGATGGCTGGCAGCATCTCCATAGGTTTTTTTTTTTTCTTCACCTCTTCTACAAGATCAAATCTCTGTCCTTTCATGACCCTCTTCATTCTCAGAAACAAAAAGAAGTTGCCCAGAGCAAGGTCAGGTAAGTCAGATGCATGGGGCAAGAGAAGCACGCTGTATGTTGCCAAAAACTGGTGCACTGTGATGGCTGCATGAGCAGGTGCATTGTTGTGGTGGCAAAACCAGTCCCCCATCTGCAACAATCAGACCTTTTTTGTCCCATACTGTTACACAAATTTTTCAGAACCTCTAAATATAAAGCTTGATTTACACTCTGACCTAGTGGAACAAAGTCCAAATGCAGTATCCCTCTCACATCAAAAAAATAAATAAGCAATGTCTTGATCTTTGATTTCACTTGACCAGCTTCTGGAGGGCAAAAGGACAACTGCATCTTCCCCCAGCTTGATTGATGTTTGCTTTTGGAGTCATAAGAATAGCACCATGTCTCATCATGAGCAATGACCTTCGGTGGGGGGGGGAGTCTGGGTTGCTGCAAAACTGTGTTTCAGAGAATAGCATGTTTCTGCTCACGCTCTTTTTCTTGGTCAGGCTGAGGAACAGATTTCACAGTGACCCTTCTCATTCCAAAATCTTCCATTAAAATCTTCTGAACCGAGCTAACTCCAAGATAGTCCAGATAATTTTCCCATCTTTTCAATGGTCTGCCATCAGTCTTAAAGCACAAGTGCACAAATTTTGTCAATATTTTCATTCATTCAGGAAGTTAATGGACATCCAGAATGAGATTTGTCATCAATTGACATTTGACCTTTTTTGAAAAGAGAAAAACACTTGTACCCTTAAGTTTTCCCCACAGCGCCGTCCTTGTGAGCTGTGTTCAACATCACAACAGCTTCTGGGGCACTTTTGCTGAGCAGAAAACAAAATTTCACAAGCACACACTGTTCTCTTAAATCAGCCATCACAAAAAAAAAAATGAGCTTGAGTGAAATCACTTTTACAAAGAAATTCTATGACAGGAGAGGACCTTCCCAGGTGATGCCACTGAGTGCACTAACTCAAATTGAGTTGCTCAATGTTCACCTAGCAAGAAAAATGTGTAGAATGAAAGCTCCACCCAGAAGAGCTTTTCCCCAGTTTTAGGAGGACACACCTTCATGTATTAATTACCCTGATTATTTCTAGCAGGAATTGAAAAGCATTCTATCACCCCCCCCACCATTGTTGTTTTTAGTTGTTGTTGAGTCAGCTTCAATTCATGGTGACTCTATGTGTGACAGAATGCAACATTGTCTAGTCCTGTGCTATTTCAACAGGAGAAGCCCAACCTCCTTAGTAGAAAGGATAATCTGTCAGTCTACCATCTCCATGGATGACTAGTTGCATAGGTGGGCCTGGAATAGGTCCTGACATGAGGCACAAGAGCAGGTCTAGACTCTTATCTGTATAGCTGTTGTGCCTGATGGGTTTCTTCTGCGTTGTACAACAGATTGAGTCAAATTTCACAAATTTATGTGGCAAAAACTAGGGGATAGGATTTATAAGGGGAAAGAAAAAACTCACAAGACAATGCTCAGAAAGACATGTGCATGTGATCCCCCCATCATCTCATGCAGAAATGTACCAAACTCTCTGTGTGGCCCCCTTCCCCATAAGGATTTCCATTTTTCTAGACTCCATTTTTATAGGAGTATATGAAAACATGGATTTATCTGAGGGACAGTACACCTGTAGTCTGAATTTAGAGAGTCAACAGTTTAGAGGAGTTGCGAGGAAAAGCTAATTGTGCTTCCCCTGTGTATTCTGAGTTGCAGGGTTCCTCTATGAAATGATACAGTGCCCTAGCTATGGGAAAAGAGTTATTAGTCTCAGTGGAAGCTGAACCTTAGGATAGCCCCTCTAACTGAGCAAAAAAAAGCCCCTCTCACCTCTTGCCAGGCCCGAGGAGTCAGACAATCCTAAATGAGTTTACCTTTAAAATCTAAAGCAAATTTTAGCTATGAAATACACTGGGCTCAAGTTTTGCTCAGGGAGAAGGGTAGTTTTTTATCAGGTGGGATTGGAAAAGTACTCTGAAGCTTCCCAACTCAGAATTATCTACCCCCTCTGACTTGTTCCAGCCTGCGTCTTGAAATTCACAAAATTAGTGTGTCCTTCCTTTGGGTCTCCCATAGCTTTCTGTTGCTTCTCATATCACTCATTAGCACCTTAGTCCACATTTGCTTATAAATAACTAGTTGTGACTTTGAAAAGCACTGCACTTCTCCCAGGAAAATGAGACCTACTAAGTTCTGATGTAGAGAGGTGGCAGAATAAAGATCCCAACCTTGGATATTCTTTGTCCAGGAAGACACAAAATAGAGAATCTCAGACAGCTTATGGTGTAAGCATGGAGTAATTTGCTGAGAAGGCTGAAGGATGTTGAAAAGAAACGTGGAATGCCCTGAAGGCTACTTGTCCACTTTACCAGAGTGACTACTGGTCATGAGATTGCACTTTAGACCACATTCCTATGGGTACTCTTGAGGAGATATGTTCACAAATATTTAGGCACACACAGAAATAAGAGGGTAGGAGAATTTGGAAGTCTTTACTGTTTTCCAGACTGTTCTGGTTTGCAGCTGTCTTCCCTGAAGGTGCTCCTTCCCTTCCCTTTGAGTATTTCTTAGCATGGTGAGAGCAACTCCTACCCTTGAAAAGCTGCCATTATAACTTAAGGAATGCTGCTTGGAGGTGCCATGGAGCAGGCTGTGACTCACAGCCACGCCATGCAGAGCTAGATGAGGTACTGTCTCGTGCTAGGCCATCCTCCTCATTCTTCTTAGGTTTGAGTCCATTGTTGCAGCCCCTGCATTCATCCATCTCCTCGAGTGTCTTCAACTTTTCCCCTGACCCACTACAAAGGAGAGCTCCTTTTCCAGAGAAGGGTGTCTCCTGACAACAGGGACAGAAGACAGAGTCTCGACACCCTCACTTCTAAGGAGCACTCTAGCTGTCCTTTGGAATTCATAGGGCCTGTTCTTCGCAGACCTAGAGGTTAACTGAGTTGACAAAAACTCACAGCAGTGCATTTTGTCTGGGTTTTCCAATGATTCTCTGCCATCGAATCAATTCCTACCTGCAGTGACTCCTTGAAATGGGGCTTCTGAGGCTTTGCAAACATGGGGAGTTTAAAAGAGATGATCCCTCAGGACTTGTAGTGGGAGTGGTGATCCTGGGAGGGTGGAGGGATGGTGGAAATGAAAGGGGGAAACAATATCAGGGATCTACATATAACCTCCTCTCGGGGATATGGACAACGGGGAAGTGACTGAAGGGACATATTGGACAGTGTACAAGATGAAAAGGAAATGATAATTTGTAAATTATTAAGGGTTCATGGGGGAATGGGGAGGGAAGCAAAATGGGGGGAGGTGGTACCAGGGGCCTAAGTGGAGGGAGGATGTTTTGTGAATGATGATGGCCTGCATACAATTGATGTCTGTATGGATCGTGATGGGAGTTGTATGAGCCCCCAATAAAATGAATTATTTAAAGAAACGACAGCCTCATCTTTCCGCCATGGAGCAGCTAGCTGCTGGGTCTGGCCCACAGACTTTGCAGTTAGCATCCAAAGCTCACGGTGCACGCTAGGCTCCTTTACTTCCTACTACTCTGCCTCTTTTAGAAATGCATGCCTGTTACACTTACCACAATTTATCAAAGAAACTACATTTACGTCATTTGTCAACACGATGATCACACCTTTGAGGTTTGTTCACTCGTGATATAAGGAGCATAATACCGTCTGGTCCATTCCTGGAAAGGCGGGCGGGTCAAGAAGATACTGGGTTGTGCTTATGGTTGTAAATTGCTTAAAGCTGATGTGAGAGTAACCTGGCTGGTCTCCACTTCTTTCATGTCTTCCCACAAAGTCATACATTTTTCAAAGGAGTGACTCACAGAGCTACACAAAAGACAGGGGTTAGCTTTGAACAGCAACTACAAACACCAGGACAATCGTTACACTTACCCAGGGAGGTGACTCTCACATTCTGTAGAACCTAACCTCTGTCCTATTTGACATCGTGTCACCCTCATGAGCTTTAAACCTGCATGAGAGAAACTGCTTCATTCAAAGAGCTTTATGATGGCTCTCAGGGAAGCCAACTCATCTCTCTCCACATGGATCTCAGTCAACAGCTGTTCCCCTCTTTGTCAGATTGGGTCTAACTAAGCCCAGCAGCTTCAGAAACCCTGGGGAGCAGTTCTATTCTGTCCTTCAATGTCCCTGTGAGTCAGAATCAACTTGATGGCAGATAGTGATATACAAGCCAAAGATAAAAGACACTTGGTGGCCAAGTAATTAAACATTCGGCTTCTTTTTTATCTCTTTTTCCAGATTATATTGGCAGATGATTCATATACCATAAAATTCAATAGTTGTACAGTCATCACCACAGTTTCAGAACATTTTTTTCATTCTTGTACTCATTATTATTAGGTCGTTAACTTCTCTCCAATCTCCCCTGCTATACCCCCAAAGGACAATTAATCCAGTTACTGTTTCTAATGATGTACCTATCCTGTCTTTCATAAAAATAATAATGATAATTAAATCAAACCTTTAAAAACTAACAAAGCAAAACAAATCAAAAAGGAAGTGGAAAATATTAAACACTAGAACAGAAGTGTTTCAGTGAGAGGATGAGTCAGTCCAGGTGTAGTAGAGCACCATTAAAACATACAACTTTCCTGTAGTTCTTTAATGCTTCCCCACCCACTATCATGATCTTAATTCTACCCTACAAATCTGACCTAGAGCAGGGGATGTACACTGCTACAAATAAGAGTTGGAAGCATGGGGAATTCAAGAGAGATAAGCCCCTTGGAATGAATAATGAAAGCAGTGATACTAGGATGGGAAGGAGAAGTTGGGGGAGAATAGGGAAACCAATCACAATGATCTACATATAACCTCCTCCCAGGGGGGTGGACAACAGAAAAGTGGGTGAAGAGAGACACCAGATGATGTAAAACATGAAAAAATAATAATCTATAAATTATCAAGTGTTCATGAGGGAGGGAGGAGTGGGGAGGGAAATGAGGAGCTGATACCAAGGACTCAAGTAGAAAGAAAATGTTTTGAGAATGACTAAGGCAACAAATGTGCAAATGTGCTTAACACAATAGAAGGATGTATGGATTGTGATAAGAGTTGTATGAGCTCCCAATAAAATTATTTTAAATGGGTCTAAAGGGAGCTTAAGTGATAAGATATTACATTTTGACCTAATTATGTCTGCCATAATTGACTTTACAATTCTCTGTCTGATTACAGGTCCATTCATATCCCTCAACTATGATCAGACAGGTTCATTTGAGGTTAAACCCATGTGTGAAAACTGCAAATGAATTTTCACCTTCTATGTTGACTCATAGCCTTCTGAAAACCAAGTGTTCACAGTTTAAGCTCTGTCGCCATTTCTTCCTTTAGATTTACATTTTATTATTTATAATCCTTGGATCACACAGGGTAGTATGCTTCTCCCATGTGGACTTAGTTGATATTTCACTTAAATGGTGGCTTGTTTGAGGACAACTCTTTAAGACTCCAAAGAGAGATGGGCATCATCTAGTTTCTTCACAACACTTTACTATAGCACTTTTATCTTCAGTGATCACTTCATGAGGGCAAGCATCAAGCAGGGCCATGTGATAAGAACTAATTGTTCTTTGATTGTGACTAGAATCAAGTACAAGCCCAAATTCCATTAATAAGCATCCATTGCCTTATCAAAAAGTCAGTGATTTGAATCCATCAGCCACTCCACAGAGAAATGATGTGGCAGTCTGCCTCCGTAGAGATTTTTAACTTTGGAAATCCTACAGGATCATTCTGTTATGTTCTACAAGATCATTCTGAGTTGGAATTCACACAATTGCAATGGATTAAGCCAAAGATAGGTACAATGGTGGTCTAGCAGTAGCATGTATCCTACAGGGGAGACCTGGGTTCTAGTGCAGTGCAGCCACCACCTGTCTGTCATTAGAAACTTGTGTGTCATTATGATAGGAAGCAGGTTTCAGCACAACTTCTAGAGTATGTTGGACTAGGAAGAAAATTAGGCAATGAAAATTCTATGGATGGAAGGAACTCACTCCACACTTCATCATGGGGATGGCACTGGCAGCATTTCTTTCCAGTGTGTGTGGGAATGCCATGAGCTGGGCCAAGTCAACTGCAGCTAAGCACAACAAAACAAAGAACCATTTAAGTGGTTTAGGAAAATTAAATTCTTGGGCTGTGTATTCTGTCTTTATTAGCAAGTCCTTATGAAGACAAGTGAAATCTCACTTATTTACCATATGAACAACTTTGACTTAAAATTGAAACAATTTGTCAAATCGTTGTAAGAAATTTGGAGTGCATGACTACCTTACCTCTTACTCAAAACATTGGTGTTGGCATCCACAGGTACACTCACTCCATATTCAGAACTCGGTGATGTGAGCACCCTTCCCTTTCCTCCCAGACTCCACTTCTCTCCTAGGGAGTCTCCTTTGAAAAGTTATTGCATACTTTAAGCTTTAGGTTAATGGGAATCTTTTTCTTTAATTCCCTCAAATATATATTCCCAGACTTTAACTCTAAAGTGGATGCTTCTACAAGCCTACAAGGAGGAAGCACACCAGCCCGTGTGATCATGAAGTATTCTTGGGACTGGGTAACAGGCATCAGAAGACCTACAACCAACAAACAAAAATATAATGTTAAAAATGAGGGGTATCAGAGCAGAGATCCACAGTCCATCTATAGACAGTGGGACATCCCCCCACAGGGGGTTTACAGGGAAGGGACGAGTCAACTAGGGCACAGTAAAGCACCAATGAAGCACACAATATTCCTCTGGCTCCTTGAGGCTTCCTCACACCCCACTATAATTACCCCAATGCTACCTTTCCTTTCAAACTAGACCAAAGCATGTACACAGGTACAGATGAGTGATAAGCGCTCAGGACTCACCGAATTCAGGACAGGATTGGGAACAGCAATACCAGAAGAGTACAGGGAAGGTGGAGAAAGGAGGGGAGGAAGGGCAAAGAAGAAGAGAAAGGCGGAACCGATCACAATGACAGACACATACGCACACGCACACACACACATACACACCATCCAGGGGGACAAACAACAGAAACCATGGGGGGAAGAGAGACAGTGGCCGGTGTGAGAAATGAAAAGAATAATAATTTATAATTTATCAAGGAGTCACAAGGGGCTGGGAAGAAAAAAAGGAACTGAAAACAAAGGCTCAATAGAAGTCAAAGTCTAGAAAAGAATGATGGCAACATATGTACAAATGTGTACATATTAACAATTAACAAAATTGATGTACTGATAGTTACAAGGTTGTAAGAGCCCCTCAGTAAAATAGTCATTTAATTTTTAAAAGACCTCAAAAATGCCACACTAATTTAGAAGTATATGCAATGAAGAAGTCATTTTGTCCTGCAAAATTCTACCATGCAAGCTTCAGCATTGTTTCTACCACCAAAGCTTTATTTTCTTATCATTTCTCCTTTATCTTTGTTTCCAACTTTTGGATTCCAATCACCAATAAATAGTGCATCTTTATTGCATTGATCAGTTTCAAAAAGTGGACGTTTGTGTGAAGGGTGGACATTGAACAAGGAAGAATAAAGAAGAATCAATGCATCTGAATTATGGTGCTGATGAAGAATCCTGAAAGTACCACAAGCCACCAGAAGAACAAGCAAATCTATCTTGGAGGAAGCACAGCCAGAATGCTCTTTAGAAGTAAAGATGGAAAAACATTATCTCACGTTCTTTGGACATGTTATTAGGAGAGACCAGTCTGTAGAAAAGGGTACCAGGTTTATTAAAGTAAAGGAGCAGCAAAAAGAGGACGGCCCTTGATAAGATGGATCAATGGCCACAGCAATGGGCTCAAACTAAGGACAGTTTTGAGGATGAAAGAGGGACTGAGCAGTGTATCGCATAACATCAGGGTGCTACGAGTAGGAAATGTATCAACAGAACCTAGCAACAACAATGACATGTAACGCAAGTCAGATGTACAAGGTCAAATGTTGTATAATTCCATTAATGTGAAATATCCAAAATGGGCATCTACTTGGTGACCTAAGCTTATTAGTGATTAACAAGGGGCTGGAGGGAAAAAAATATAGGAATTTATATCTTAAGGAGTATTGAGTTTTTGTTTGGATGTTCAAAAATGTTTGAATAGAGTGTTGGTGCAATTAATGTGAATAGTAAATGTAATTAATATCGCTGAGTTATATACTCAAAATAGTTAAAATAGCATTTTTAATTTAAATTTTATCATATAAAAATTTAAGAATACGAAAAAATAAATAACTTTCTGACTCACACACATGAAAAAAACCCAAAGTGGATTCTTCACCACTTCACACTTCCATTGTAAAGGAAATTATCCAGTTCAAACAGAGAACCTAAAGCCTGATTTAAAATGTTGGTACATTTCAATAGCCAATATTTTCATAGGGTAATAGGATTTATTGAAGAAGTAGGCACTGAAAACATGATATAATTATGACCACAAGTAAGTCTTCCATTGTTTGTAGATGGCCAGTAAGCTACATTCATAACAGGTGTCCCTGAGACCTCCTTGAGAATATCTATTTATAATCCCTTCACAAAAGCATCACATAGATCAGGTGACCGGTTCTTCAACTCGTCTGGATCTGTAGGGAGGTGAGAACAGAGGAAAGGAAAAATACAGTTTGCTGCCTAGGACTGAAATTAGGTTCTCAATGGATTGAAGCCATTGCTCCACAGCAGCTCTTCTTTTTTCCAGCCTGCTAGAAAATCTTATTTTCCATCAGTGAGTAGTATTCACAGGAATCATAAAACATAAAATCATAAATCATAAAATCATAAAACATAAGGGGTTATAGTTGAAAGCTATTGTTGAACTTTAGTTCAACAAAAGTGTTAGAAAGGGCTGTGCTTACTTCTTCAGAGTCTGTTCTTCGTCTGCAAGCTCTGCTGAAACCTGCTCACTTTGGGTGATCCTGATGGCATTTGACATACCAGTGAACACAGCTTCCCTCATCACACCAGCATACACTCCACCAAAGTATGACAAACTGACAGATCAGATAACTGCATGATTCCTTTGTGAGATCATAGATGGGTAGTCCCAAGTAGGTTCCCAGACATACTTGTCATGAATGTAACTACCTACCAATAGAAGAGCTCCCTGTAGGTAAAATTCTAACATCATTATATCCTTGCTGAGTCAGGTTTTCTGGGCTATAGGGAGAACTTGACTGCAAAAGCTACACCTAAACTGAAGGAAACAAATTGCCATTCCATCAGTTCTGACTCAAGAGTCACTCTGTGACTCACATTAGAACTGTGCTTCATTGGGTTCTCAAAGACTTATTTTTCAAAAGTAGATGAGTAGACCATCTTCTGAGGAGAGTCGGAGTAGACTCAAACCTCCAACATTTCAGGGAGCAGCAAGCATGTCAACTGTTTGCACCACCCCAGGACTCCAGAAGCTAATCACAAGACTGGAAAAAACAGAAGCTGGAAGCAACTTGCTGATTTTAATTAATACTCACGATGTATTGTCTTTCCTATGTCCTTCTCTCCTCAGTCCAACACTTTTCTGTCAGTTTGTTGTACAGTGGTGGCTGGTTTGTTGGTATGATTTAGGAAGCCATGACCACTAATTTTTCTAATGCCCCAAATATCAAACACCCATAGTGAAGAATTTTCAGCAAAACTTCCAGATTAACAGCAGACTACAAAGAAGGAATGGATTGTTCACTTCAGAGAAATTAGCCACTGAAAACGTTAGGGACAGCACCAAATCATTGTCAGATACTGAAAACCTCATGAATAGCAGCAGGCACTGTCAGCAATCGTGCCAGAAGATGAATCTTTCAGGTCGTAAGACACTCAAAATATGACAGAAGAAGAGGTGGATATTGACTACCATGACACAAATGGAGTAAATTCATTGGGACACTTATTAACAATGGGGAATCACTCAAAATGAGAAGAAAAAGCTACAAATGTTTATTAATTAATTGGACTTGAAATGTATGACATGTGATTCTAGGAAAATGAGAAGTCATCAAAAATGAAATGGGTTACATAAAGATTGATATCCAGGTATTAGTGAAATGGAATAGTATTGGCCATTTTGAGTCAGGCAATCATATTGTTATCTATAACAAGAATAACAAATTCAAAAGGAATATTGTCACATATATAGTGAAAAAGGATATTGCAGAGTCTTTCTTGAAGTACAATGCTATCTGTGATAGGATAATATGTATCTGTATATAAAAAAATCCAGTTAATACAACTATTAATCAAATTTACCCACCAACCACTAAAGCTGATGCTGAAGAAATTGAAGAATTTTACCAAATTATCCGGACTGAAATTGATATTTTTAAAATTTGATCAATATTCAAATATTAGCAATTGGAATTCAAAAGTTGAGAACAAAGACAAAGGAATAGTAGTTGAAAAATATGGCCTTGGTTATAGAAATTACCCTAGAGAGCTCATGATAGAATTTTGCAAGACCAACAACTTCTTCATCACAAAGACTTTTTCTACAACACAAAAGGTGGCTCTGCATATTCAGATGGAATACACAAAAATCAAGTTAATTGCATCTATGGGAAGGGACAGAGCCCTGGTCACATGGTGGTTATTCAACGGACTCCTACTAACAAGGTCAGCAGTTCACAACAAGCAGTTGCTCTGAGGGAGAAAGATGAAATTTTCTGCTCCCATAAACAGTGGCAGTCTCAGAAACTCAAAGCGGCAGTTCCACCCTCTCCTGTACTGTTGTTATGAGTCACATCAACTCAACTGGGTTTAGTGAGTGTTTTGGCATTTTGTTTTGTTTGTTTGTTTTTGGTGGGGAAAGACCATGGTGAAGCCCAACATCAGAAGCCAAAATGAGACCAACGGCTGACTGTTGATCACGAGCAAATTCAGGCTGACACCGAAAAAAGAATTAAAACAAGTCCATGAGAGCCAAAGTAGAACCTTGAGTGTATCCCAGCTGAATTTCTAGAACATCTCAAGAATAGATTCGGTGCTTTGAACATGAATGACAGAGCTCCCGGGGAGCATCAAGAACATCGTACCTGAAGAAAGCAAAAGATCATTAGAAGCAAGCTTGGCAAGACTTGGTCTCACATGCTTTAGACATATCCTTAAGAGAGACGAATCCCTGCAAAAGGACGTTATCCTGGGTAAAGCCTAAGGTCAGGGGAAAGATTAAAGCCTTCAACAAGATGGACTGACATGGTGGCTGCAAAAAATGGGCTGAAACACGTGAACAATGTGAGGATGACACAGGATCATAGCAATGCTTCATTCTCTCGTGGGAAGAGTTGCTAAGAGTCAGAACTGACTTGATAGCAATTTTGGGTGGAGGGGCATCACTGCTCTCTGGTGGGAATGGTAGGCCCAGCCTTGCTCCTGGAGAGCTGCTGCTGGATTTGAACCACCAAGCCAGTGGGTCACAGTCCCGCACTCAATCACTACACCACCAGGGCTCAGCCCGTCTTGATAGCATTTATCAACAACCTCTCCCCTATGGTTCTGCAAAATTGCTACTTTACAATTGCACTGCTTCATTATAGACATACATTTTTTTTAACAATCTGGCAAAACTGACCATCTTCATCTTAGGATTTCATGCTCTTCATTTGCATGCTTCCACCCCAAGTGTGTCATGTACCTGTTTACCAAAAAGAGGTTATTCTACCTCTTTAGTAGGTCACACACACTTTACCGTTGCATAGGTTTATCCAATTAATGGTCGTATAGTGGTTACAATTTAAGCTGCTAACCACAAGATCAGCACTTCAAACCACCAAGCTTTGGGCAGGAGAAAATGAGGCATTCTACACTCATAAAGAGTTACAGTCTTGGAAACTCATAGGGACAGTTTTTTGTTTTTCCACATATCAAGTATAGAAAGGGATGGGGGCTCACAACACACAGAATCCAGGAACAGGAGTAGGAATAGTGCTACCAAAAGGGTAGGTAGAAGAGGGAGAGAAGATGAGAAAAATGGGGAATAAATCACAATGATCTACATAACCATACACCCCTCTACAGGGGAAGAACAACAGAAAACATGGAAGGACACAACTGTCAGTATGAAAGATGAAAATAATAACAATGTACAATCTATCAGGGGGTTGTGAGGATGGGGGAAGGAGGTGGGGAGAGAGGGAACTGATACCAAGGGCTCAATAGAAAGTAAATGTCTGGAGAAGAATGAGGGCAGCATATGTTCAGACATGCCTGATTCAATTGATGTATAGATTGTGATGAGTTGCACAAGCCTCCAATATGATTTTTTAAATGGATCAAAAGAGGGTTGATCCAGGCCTTTGCGTAGGAATCAAAGCCTCTATCTAGAGGAGCCATATCGTGTTAGCTTGATTTGTATTCACTGTGTTAGCTTGGGTTGTATCCAGAAACAAAATAAGTGACTCTCATATGTATAAAAAGTAACATTATATCAAGAAAGCCTCAAAAAGAAGGAGGAGGAGGAGGAGGAGGAGGAGGAGGAGAGGAAAGAAGGGAGGAAGGAAAACATCCCAGCCTAGACCAGCTTAGGTCCATGGGTTCAAAGCTAGCCGAGTGCTCTGCAGACTCACATAGCTGCAGAAAGGTGAAGTAGGATATCAGACTCACCTGATACAGAAAGTGAGATATAAGAAGATCATAGGCTGGTAGATTCAGAGTCACATGGTTCCAAGGTAGGGGGAAGCATGACAGAGCATTGACAGCTCTCAGGCGTGGGTGGCCCACATGAAGCCACCACTGGAGGTAGGCAGAGTCCCAGGAAGTAGAAAGGCAAAGTGGGAGGGAGAGAGAGAAAGGTTCTCAGTTTCTTCTCTATAAGAGAGCCGTGCCTCCAAGGAGGCCTCATCAGGGTGACCTGATTGACAGGTTGGACTCTACCCCTACACTGTCATACAAATTCAAGTTGGCATAAAGTCATCCAACCACCACACACACTATACCTCAGAAACTAGCCCCAGAATAGTGAGCTTGTTCTGAATATTAAGTGATAGCATGTATTAGTATGGGAGAAGAGAAAAGGCATCACTATGAACTATCAATAGTGTTGGGGGAGGGGGGTGTTATAGGTAGGTTTTATGTTCTCTGGGCTCCTTGAAGTATATCTACTCAGCTCTACTTCATAGAGAAGTGAAATTTGAGTTTGGGGGGATTAGGTCAGAGGGGAGTATGGCAGTCATGTGCTTATGTTAATTTTATGATTGAAATGTAGGGGTGGAGTCTAGCCTGTTAATCTGGAGATGGCCGTTGAGTAGCCAATGAGGCCTCTATGTGGGCACGGCTTTCTCCTGAGACTTCCGGGAAATCTCACGATATTTCCCTCGTGAAGATGAAACGCTATCTTCCCCAATTGTTGAGAGTTAGTCTCAGAGATGATGAATCACAGACAAGACAAGATGGCAGCGTCCAAAAAGCTGAAGGAGCTGGCAGAGAGACCACATGGCTTTGCCCTGATGGAGCCAGACCTCTGAAGCTGGGGCGGCCACATGGAGTCCTCTGCCAGCAATGAGTTGCTTCTGCTGTTGATGGACCCTGAGCCCTGGAAGCGAGGAGCCATGTGGAGACCCCTGCCAGCCCCGGGATTCTGCACCCACTGACCTGTGACTTCGTGAGTCAGAAGGAGACTTTATAGACTAATTTCGGGCATATGGGTTAATATCGGACTTATGACTTTGAACTGGGCTGGGCTTAATGTCCTGTTCCTCTTGTATATAAACCTTTTCCTTATATCTATATGTGTGTCTATGAAATTTGTTCCTCTAGCCTACCCAGACTGACACAGGGAGTCACTGAGAAATGGGATGGATAGGGAAGAAGAGAGAATCCAGTGAGATGATGAAGCTAAGAGAAGAGGTTTGATGTTCCCAAACTTTAAGACCTGGCAGAACTAAGTTCTAATCTCCTGTCTCTACTAATTTTTTCTTTTTTTAATTACATGGTTTTTCACAATACATAAATAAAGTGCCAAGCACCTTCACATGTCCACTGCTATTATCATTTTCCAAACATCTGCCTTTCCCCTTGAGCCCTTGATATTGGCTTTTCCATCCTTTCCCCTCTTCCCCTGCTCTCCCCTCCCCACAACCCTCAATACTCTATAAATTATTATTGTTCCGTCACGTCTCACACTGTCCGACCTCTCCCCCAACCCACTCCCCTGATGCCTGCCCTTCAAATAGGAGCCTATGTGTATATCCTTGCAGTTGGTTCCGTCTCTCCAACCTACCTTCTCTCCACCCATCCATCAGCTTCAATCTCACCACTGGCCCAAAGAGGCTCATCCATCCTGGTTTCCCCATGTCTCCAGGTCCCCTCTCCACCAGCACACCTTCTCCAGTCCATCTGGATTATAAGGTAGAGTTGGGACCATGATATTTGGGGGGAGGTCTATAGATGCAGAGAAAACATTTGACAACATCCAGCACCCTTTCCTAATTAAGACGCTCAGACAGATAGGAATTGATGGTGTCTCTACTATTAACTATCTGGAGTCTTGAGCAAACTACTTCATTTTCCTTGACTTTAGTTTCCTCTTATAAGAAATTGGGAAAATAGAATCCTCTTTGAGCTGTTGTGAGAATGGAGCACAATGATTCCTCTGGAGTGCCTAGAACCCAATGCGTGCCTGTGCACAGTATTTATTGTGGCTGTTATTAGTATCACTGAGACGGAGAGGTCAGGCCTGCAACAGATAACATCTTGGCAAAAGTGTGACTAAGGATATTCACATTCCTTCCTAGTCCCAGCTCTGCAAGGGCCAGTGTCAGAATACAGGAGCACGAGCCAGTGACCATTGTCAAGTTCTAGGGGTGGTTTCCTCAGCCTGAGCACTCAGCAGACTTTCAGGAACCAACTTACTACAGTGTCTCCTTAGGATTTGTTATTGCTGCTGTTACCGAAAAATATTTGCTTTCTGTGACCAGTATGACAAATGAGAAAGATCTTTATCAACTTATATTAAATAAACTAATGTATATAAAATTGCTTTGTAAACAAATTCAGGGGGCTTGTACAAATTTAAGTTATTAAAATTAATGTTACCATAAGAAGGTAATAATTAAAGAACAATATTGCTTTTGTTTGTCAAAGACAGTTTTGCCTTTTTTTTCTAGCTACAATATCTAGGCAGTAAGAGGTTAAAAAGTATTCTCTGGGGAAAATGCAGAACAGCAGTTTGAATTTTCTTAGAATCTAGATTTGAGGGAGCCATGAAGCTTGGATGAAACTATTACTATGAAATTATTACCCTGAAATAATATTTAAGCTGTAAACCTAAAATACTCCCTGAAGTCTTCTTAAAACAAAACAACAACTTAGCTTACCTAGAAAACATGGGAATATCTGACTTAAGAATGTAATAAATGTCACTGAATTGTGCAAGTAAAAACTTGAAATTCTACTGTATATTCTTAATAACAACAAAAATAAAAGAAATTCTAAATATATATAAGCACACACACCCATGAAGTGACTACAACACGTTCATGGAACAATCCCATTTCTCCTAGTCCCCTTTCCACAAACACCTTTAGGCCCCCTCATATATTCTCTCTGGAGGGTCACCTTGCTTCTCCTGCATAAATAAAAATGAGTACTACTTTGCTCCACTCGGCAGAATGCATGGTTTCGGCCCCAGGTATAGGGGGGCTGCTTTTTGGGTTCTGGAGACACCTCAGACACATAGCTAACTCCTACCTTTCCCCAAAGCCCTTCCATCCATGTGGCAATGAGGCCTCACCTGCCAGGCCCAGAGCTAGGCCCTAGGCACCGGACATGTAGAAGGAACAAAACAGGTAGGCTCTCTGCTACAAAGGCACTTACAATGGAAAATATTCAATAATCCAAAAATTACACAGTATTCACTTACTTCTGTCTCCCTGACACATGATATAAAGTAAACCTGCCGAAGCATGCCAATGGAGACTTGATCTTGCCTAAGAGACCAAGAAGAAACGGTACACTGGGAGTACAAACAGAGGTTAGAGTATGGAAAAGAGAAAGAGAGCAGGAAATGGCAGCAGCATGGGTGAAGGCTCTGAGACAGACAGTAATCTGGTCTTTGAGGATCTGAAGGAAGGTCAAGATGTCTCAGGTCTGGTAAACAGATGGCAGAGATAAATTCTATCCCTCACACACAGAAGTACAACCCTTCATGCGAAATAAGAAACAGGGACAGAAATACCACTTGACCCAGCGATCATTTCCTTGTTATCCGAAGCACAGCATGCACAGATAAATGCACATACTGTTAAGCTGGGTTCTCCAGGGAAGCAAAAGCAGGACACTTATGGATATATATATATATATATATATGTAAAAGGATGCATTTATATAGAGAAAAGGAATATAACAGCAAATTAGTCCACACAGCAGTACGGAGAGCTCAGTCCAATTCGCTTTTGTGGGACAGTTAATATTCTCAAGGTCCTTTCAATTCATGCTGCCACTAGTCCAAGGCCAAGGAAGCAGACTGGGGAGATGAAGTAGCCAGGCGTAGCAGAGGCCAGTGTCCAGCTCTGTCACAGTGGAGCCTCATTGTAGCGGTGTCATTTGGCTGGCGGGAGGTGTGGCATCTGTAGTGGAACAGAGTGGACCCGGCGGGCAGCAGACACATGTGCACCACTGCGTGGAACAAGACAGGACAGCAATGCAGGGTACCTCAGTCCCCAGCGCGCCTCGGCTCACACGCAGCTCAGCACACGTGTTACAGCGGGGAAGCTAAATCACCAGCACATGGGTCCAACAATCAGGGGGAGAGAGAGTGGGACCAGCCTCTAGCAAGCTATTTCCCTTAGTCACACTTCCAAAGGAGGTCATCAAGCTGCCACCTGATTGACAGGCTACACTCCACTTATCTCTTCTTACTGGTGCCATGTTGGCACCAAAAAAAAACCTATCAC
Source organism: Nesogale talazaci (assembly GCA_004026705.1). Classification (NCBI taxonomy): domain Eukaryota; kingdom Metazoa; phylum Chordata; class Mammalia; order Afrosoricida; family Tenrecidae; genus Nesogale; species Nesogale talazaci. The sequence continues at coordinate 95,068 of PVJH01002002.1, forward strand.
ACACACACACACACACACACATCACAGCTCTGTTAACCACAGCTATTCGATGGAGACAACCTAAGGGCTCCTCTGAGAAAGGGCGCATAAATCAACTTTGGTAGGCACAATGAAACACTCTTTGTTGAGTGGCAGCTGTTGCCATTGTTGCTGCCAGGTGTCCACAAGTCGGTACCAACCCTTATCAACCCTATGTGCAACAAAAGGAAGCACGACCCCGTCCTGCACCCTTCCCCCAATTGTTCCTATGCTGAGCGCACTGCTGCAACCCCTGTGCCAGGCCACCTTGCTCAGCTCTTCCTCTCCTTCCCTGCTCCCACTCTCCCAAGGAAATCCTAAGCCTCGCTAAAGAACACTGATGAAGCCGTCAAGCAGCTCATGTCACAGATGTAATTGGAGGATATTATGCTGGACAAAGGGAGTCGATAGCAAAAGGAACTATCATATGAGATCATCACTATGCTAAAAGAAGAAAATCAAGATACAATTTTTCATACCAAAAGAAACAAGCCAGGGGTCAGAAGGGAAGGGAGGGAAGCGGAAGCAAGAGGGTAGGGGGGAGACAAGGCTAACTTGGGTGAAGTGGAAGATAATATTTTACAAGAAGAGAGAACAGAGAGAAACAGAGCGAGCTATTGGGAAGTCTGATAAGTTGTTAGATTTAAAAAATGATTATCTGATATGTACACCCTCATCTAATTGAAAATTTAAAAGTCAATAAATAAATAGATAAATAAAAGAGAGATCATAGAAAGGTAAGGCCCCTGTGTGGTGCAAGCAATTTGGGTTCACCTACTAAGCAAATATTGCCATTGCCTGATGATCTACGTCCATAAAATTGCAGACACTGAAAATATTAAGGAATGTCGTTTTATTGTGAAACTCCTTGGGTTACTGTGAGCTGGAATCCCCTTAATGACAACAGGTTTGATTTTTTTTATGTCAGCAGAAAGGTAAGATAGACCGTATGTCAGCAAAAAAGTAAGATAGACCCTGTGGTGATTTCCTTGCGTAGGTGGTTTATTCAGCTAACTGGAATGAGGTCTCTGAGCTGAGTGGTGTTTCTGTGGTTAGTTGTCATCTTTGATGCAGGTCAACTTTCTGTATGACAGAACAAAGCATTTTCTGAGTCTTGACCTTCTTCACAATCACTAGTAGGTTCGTCTCATCAACATGTCTCCTAAAAATGTCAGGGATTATCCATTCCTCCTCTTTTTACTTTTCCTCCTACCTCCCCTCCTTTCTATATCTTCTATTTTCCTCCTCTACTATTCCTCTTTCATCTTCTTAATACTGTTCTGTGTGTTCCAATATTTCTATGATGACTGTGTCATATTTTAATAAACACACAAAAAGGGAAATCTGAAAGCAAAGAGGAAGTGTGATATCAGTTCCCTATTGTTCCTAGAAGGGGGTGAATGTATGACAAAAACCTTGAGGTCTGACCCTGCACTTCTCACTCATAATCTTTGTGGTCCCCACTCCATCATGACAGGAAAGAGTTTGACATATTTTCGTTTTGTTTTTGTTTTTGTTTTTTTGGGGCATCACTGCCCTCAGGTGGTGGGAGTAGGAGGCCTAGCCTTTGCTCCGTGGAGCTGGAATCGAACCTCCATTCCAGTGGGCCGCAGTCCCACGCACAACCATGACGCCACCGGGGCTCAGCCCAACATATTTTCAAAGTCCATTTCACCTCTAAGTTAATGGAATAGCATCTAAGTTTATTTCATAAGGAAAGTGAATCCTTTGGAGCTCAAAGGCATTCTCCTGTAAATTCATTACAGGCCTAGGAAACAAGAAACTGGTCTCAAATGAAATCATTGGATTCATCCGTTGATCTTTTTATTTAAAAACAAGCAAATAAGATCTCCCTGCCTTCGAGTCAGTTCTGGCTCATAGCCACCAAATAGGAGAGAGCACAAGTGCTTCTTTGGGTTTCCAAGCCTGGATAGGCATAGACAACTTCATCTTCTCCCGAAGAGTGGCTGGATCCCGTTGTTTTGTTTTTAACACGTGTTTATTTTCCTATCTAAATTAGCCTAGCAAACATTTAATTTTGTGACTGCGGCCCACAGGGTTGATGGTTCAATTCCAGCAGCAGCTCACCTGGAGCAAGGCTGGGCTTTCTACTCCCACCAGTGCAGTGATGCAGAAAAAAAAATTAATTTTGTGCATCCTCAGCTTTCATTTTGGGGGTTTATTGATACTTGATGGCATCAATTCTTAGTTCCATCACCATAGGAGACTTTACATTCTTCAGGCTGGGCAGATTTGTATTCTTTTAACTCCTTTGAGAGAAAAATTTCATTTCCTCTCCATGTCTCAAGGAGTCAGATCCTACAAACCTATCGATAGACACAGAATAGAATTCACGCAGTTGGCTCTATTTCTATGGATTCTATCATGTGAGAGCAACAATGAGGTCCCTTCTCTCTCTTTCCTATTCATGGATGATGGTTGTATCTTACCAGTACCGGCATTTGCACACCCCCGATAGTCATGTGGATTTAATTCAGTCTGGGAAAAGGATTCATAGTGACCATCAGAGGTAGGGCTGGCAGAAAGCTGTTTAATTTTCAAATCAAGAAAGTTACTTGCATATTTGGAATTTATCATTCAATTACATTAATTTTCACAAAAGACCAATGAGTACAACTATTCCCGCCCCCTTTTTTGTGTGTGGCATCACTGTCCTGGTGGGAGTAGGAAGCCCAGCCTTGCTCCTGGAGAGTTGCTACTGAATTTGAATTGTCACCCCTGTGGGCTGCAGTCCCACACACAACCACTAGGCCACCAGGGCTCAGCACTGCCCCCCCCCTTTTCTTTAAATAGAAATCAGTCTTTATTTTTCATCAACCTCATTTCCATAGAAGAACAGCTTAAGACCACTCAGTGGTTGTTCCTACCCACTCAGTGGCCTGAGCGGAGGGGGCTGCGGACCAGACTTCGGTGGCGGGCTGAGCGCTCCAGTCAGTGGGGAACTGCTGGATGGACACATAGGGCACCTGCACGGCCCTCAGACCAGTCGGCCACCGCGGGCTGGGCCGCAGTAAACTCGGGAGCGGGAGCAGTCCATGCACCCTGAAACTCTTCCTTGGTCACAGCCTTTTCGGCAGCGGGCTGCTCTTCCTTTTCAATCTCCTCGGGGTCTCTGTAGAAGTAGAGACCAGGCACGACCTCCCATGGGTGTTCCTGGGAGACGGTGGCCCGCATGCGCAGAACTTCCTGAGCCCGGCCCATGGAGTGAGCTCCCTTCTTGTGACGTGGGATGGCAATGTCCACGGAGCGCAGAGGAGAATCGGAGTCACACAGAGCAATGGTGGGCAAGTTAACGTCAGAGGCCTCAGTGAGGGGCTGGTGGTCGGGGCTCCCGGAAGGCTGCCTGGACCTGGTTAGTGAAGGTTCCCGGCGGGAAGAGCACAGCAATGGGAGGAGCTGCCGTGGCCGCAGCAAACTTTACCACAGCACGCTGGCCAATATTCCTGAAAGATATGACGCTCACGTCAGCATGGTTTTCAATGGCAACAACGACGCGAGCAGCCAACAGAAGCTTCTCCCAGGTCCTCTTCAGGTTGATGATGTAGATCCCATCACTCTTCCTTTCGTGGATGTACTGCTCCATTTGGAAGTCAGGGTTGTGCCACCTCAATGGGTTGCTGCAGCAAGGAATTTGAGGACATCCTCTTCCTTCATCTGCAGGACATCAAGGGCTCCGGACATTGTTAAAGTTTCCCTTTTAAGTTAGGATGGGAATCAGAACAGTGCTGTATGGACCCTGCTCTGGGCAGCGCGGAAAAGCTAGTATCCCATTTTATAGAGGATGAAACTGAAGCTGCTAGAGCTTTATGAGGTCTACGTCAATATTATTCCATGCATTTATGTTATAGGTTGGCATAATAATATGATATGGGCTGAATAGAGCAGTGTTAAGAGGTTGGAAAGAGAAGGGAAGTCTCCATAATGTGCAGCATACTCATTGAATGTCAGGAACCATCCTGATTCCATAAACCCAGACCTTCACTGCCTAATAGGATAATGCTACCAATATTTGAATAAAATTGTTAATCAAAATTAGAATTTAGTTCCTCAGCCTCATGAAACACATTTCAAGTGTTCAGTGATGATATGCCCATAGGTAGTATTTCAATCATCACAGAAAATTCTAATGGATAACATTGTTCTAGAAGATATCATCATAAGTCTATTTTTAGAAAATGACAATTTTCTGAGTGCCATTGTCTAAGTTGTACTCATACTAAGTTGCTAGATAGCAGATGGAATCGGTTTTTCTCCCATAAAAGGGACAGAATACAGTAGAGAATCTTCATTCCTACACTTTCAAACACCTGTTACCATGCCTGGCAGCCAAAGGGTAATGGGGTCCCTATTGGCACCTCTCCTATTCAGCTCTCCTTCAACTCCATCTAACTTGACAGGTAAATGGACTCATGGAATTCCCTATCAGGTCATAATCCCTCAGTGTTCTTCTGTTGTGCACTTTGCCAGAGAGATATGAAATCCTAAACTTTACATTTCACTCAAAGCAGGGAAGTGAAAAGAACCAAAAGTCGGAACATTTTAGTCTCAACCCTAAACCAGAGGTTGAATACCGTACCACTAGGGCTTCACTGAAAGTTGATCACCTCGGTTTGATTGTCATAAAATAATTATTGTCCCATATTCCTTATGTATACTGTTCCCCTTTTGAAACTAAATGGGGAGAGATGGACTGGTAGAGTAGGACTAGACAGTCCTTAGTGTGCTAGTTATCTAGAACTACAATAACAAATACCATAAGTGGTCTATGCTGTAAGGTCTAACAGAGAGAAATTTATTCCCTTACATTTTAGGGGACTTGTTATTGTTGTTGTTAGGTAGCATTGAGTCGGCTCCATCTGATGGGGACCCCATGTTCAGCAGAGCAATACAGTCTTATCCCTCCTCATAATCATTTTTGCAGCCACTGCACCCATCCATCTCACTGAGGGTCTTCCTCTTTTTCCCTGACTCCCCACCAACCATGATCTCCTTTTCCAAAGAGCAGCCTTTCCTCATAACATGACCAAAGTAATATGAAAAAAAGTTTAATCATCCCCACGACTAAGGAGAATTCTTGCTATTCTTCTCCTAAGAGAGAATTATTTGTTGTTATAGCACTCCTAGGCGCCACTAGTGGCACAGTGGGTTCTGAATTGGACTGCTACCCACTAGATCAGCATTTCGAAACCACCAGCCACTCTTCTGGAGAGGCTTTCTGTTCGAATAAGGACTTACAATCTTGGACCCCCCACAGGGGCAGTTCTATTAAAGTTTTGAGTCAGAATCAATATAATGGCAATGAGTTTGGAGTCTTTTTCTGACAGTCCATAGTGTATTCAGTATTCATCACCAATACTATCATTTAAAGACATCAATTCTTCTAAACTCGGACTTACATCTTGCCCAGCTTTCACATGCACTTGAGGTCATCAAGAAGACCGTGGTTTGGGTCAGGCGCGTCTTCATCTTGTAAGTAATATCTTTGCTTTTTAACACTTAAACATGCTCTTGTGGTGCAGGTTTTTCCAATACAGTCTGTTCTTCGATTTATTAGCTGCTTTTTCCATCAGCGTTGATTGTGGATACAAGTAAACTGAAGTTTTTGACAAATTTCTATTTTTGTCTGTTTATTCTGATGTTGCTAATTGGCCCGGTTGGAGAATTTTTACTAAGAGCTATATTATTTCATTTTCATCAGTATGTGCTTCAGGTTTTCTTCACTAGTCACAAGCAAAATTGTGTCATCTGCTTATTGCAATTTGTTAATGTATCGTCCTTTAATTCTGATGTCACATCTGTGGAAAGACATGAGAAACTCACTATCATCAGAACCAGGGCAGGTTTAGGCTTCAGACAGACCATCTATTGCTTGTATGTCAGTTCAAGTTGAAGCCAAAGAAAATTGAAGCAATTCTATTGGAGCCAAAATAAGACTTTAGTTATATCCTACCTGAATTTAAAGGTGATATCAATAATACACTGAGCACATGGAGTAATAATAACCAAAGACTACACAACTTATGTTATGACATCAAGAACATGATATTTGAAGCCAAGGGTTGTTCAAATGACAAAATAAAAGACCAAAAATGGATGTCAGAAGAGACTCTGAAACTTGCTCTTGAATGTAGTAGATAAAGAAAAAAAATAAGTAAGGGAACAAGAGAAAAAAGAAGACCAATGAATTATTGAGAATTGAAGAGCCCAGCAGAAAGTTTCAAAGGACTACTTGGAAAGAAAAGGGAAGACATTATAACAAAAGAGACAAAAATCTAAAGTTAGAAAACTAAAAAGGGAGTGCATCCCAGCATTTCTTAAGCTGGAAGAACTGAAAGAAAAAATCCAAGTCTTGGGTTACAGCATTGTCATCCTAGTCTTTTTCTTTCTTAGCACTGAACCCTCACTGAAAGCTGACCAGGATAGGCAACTTTTTAATGTTTTTTAATATTTGAGATACTAGCCCCCCACATCACCGCATCAGACAAGGCACCACAGAACAACAGACAGATGAGTGGTGGCTAGGATGCTAAAAGTTCCAATTCAGGAGGTTGATAATGTTTTCTCTCTGTCTACTCTGAGGGACAATTCTTGTCTCTTTTCGGCTTCTGGTCCTTAGAGTGGCATCTATCTTCTCCCACCTTTGCTTGCTTACTTGTTTGCTTAATCAACTTTTTTATTTATTAAAAGAGATTGATTTAAAATGTATTCTGCATCAGTGTTTCTTTATCTTCCTAATGCCACAACCCTTTAATACAGTTCCTCATATTGTGGTGACCACCCCCCCCCAACATAAAATTATGTTTGTTGCTCCTTCCTAACTGTAATTTTGCTATGGTTATAAACTGTGTGATCCCTGTGAAAAGGTCGTTTGACCCCCAACTCACAGGTTGAGAACTGTTTTTCTACATAATGCCACTACATCAAATAGCAAAGAAATCAATTTCCAAATGAGTTTATAACCATAAGTAAAATCCATTCTCGAGTTAATTCTAGCACATAGTGATACTGTAGGCAGTCTTACACACTGGAAAGCTTTATGGGAGCAGACGGCCTCATTTTTGACCCAGGTTGCGGCTGGTGGGTTGGAACTACAAACCTTGCAATTAGTAGCCCAATATCTAACCCAAAATGTCACTAGAGCTCTCCTCCCAACAGGAACTTTAGTTGTTCTTCTCCTTGGGTGCCATTGATGAGGGAGCAGTTACTGTGTCAATCCATCTCATTGAAGGTCTTTCTCCTTTTTGATGATCCTCTATAGCCACAATAAATTTTGAGGATACAGGATTCAAGTCATAACAGTTGGCTGCAAAATATGAATTATTATCATTAACACCCTGCCCCAATCACTAACATTGATATACTTTTAGAGAAAAATGCTATTTCCTTGTTTATGAAAGTCTCCTACTTAGCATCTATGACTCAGTGCTCTCTCTGAGTTTTCTTTCTACTTTTTTGGCAACTTATACAAAATGTGTTTAATTTATTCTTCCATTTCAAACCCTTAAGTGTTGCTATTCTTGTAAGATACAGTATTCATCCATTTACACATTCTGAACTCTCCTTGAATGATCTAATCTATACTTACGACTTTGTCTACTTACATTCATTATTCTTTTTTTTCCACCGCATCACTGGCCTGGTGGGAGTTGGAAGTCCAGCCTTGCTCCTGGAGAGCTGCTACTGGATTTGAACCGCCAACCCTGTGGGCTGCAGTCCTGCACATGACCACTGCACCACGAGGGTTCACATTCATTATTCTTAATGTTCTATTTGTCTCTCATATATCTTTACTGTGTTGTAAATATCTTTACTGTGTTGTAAATAGTGCATCTAAAAGATACTGTATTGAATACGGTCACTTGGGTGTCTCACTGACAACTCAAAGATACTTTATCTTGAACCAAATTCTTCATTTTTCTTCTTTAGGCTAAGTATTAATGAAAGCTAATCATGGCTAGTGCCTCTACTCTTTGCTAATGGATTTTACTGGAATAAGTTTCTATAGACCTTAGACTTCATCCAATTGCCTGAGTCATAAAGCAGCATTAAAATAAATAACCATATGTCAATAGTTTGTAAAAGATAATGCTCAGGACAGCTATAATGTGAACGACATTCTCATATGTTCTTATGGGAAGTGTAGCTTTATACATGTCTAGAAAGGAAATGATGGTGTGTATTACAACAACAACAACAATGAAGGTCTTTAGTGGTGCAAATGGTTAATATGCTCAGCTATAATAGTTAAGATTTTGTGTCAACCTTTCTAAGCCAGCAGGTTGGCAGTTAAAATATAATAATCCTCATAATGGGACCTAAAACAACTTTTTCATCCTCATAATGGGTACTGCTATGCATAGCTAATCAGTCATAAGATGCAACACTTTTACTCAGATCACAGCCCCGATCCACTCAACTGAAAGGAAGTTTCCTTAAGAGTGTGGTCTGCTTCCAATCAATGTAAGTGGACAATGGAAAATCTTGCTGGCTTTTTGCTGGGTCTGGATCTTGCATCTGGCATATCCTCTGACCTCTGGTTCTTTGGGCTTGAACCAATAGCCAGGGACCTACCTATCTCCAGTAGTCTGCTATCTTACCTGCCAACCTAGGGAATCATTCACCTCTGTAGCCACAAACCTATCATCTTCCTGCCAGTCTTAAGGTCCTGCCTCAGCTAGATGAGTTAGGTGAAACTTCCAGCTTAGTAAATGACCTATGGACTTTAAAACGTTCCTACTTCAGCTATGTGAGATATTTTCTTGATATACATTTCTCACTACTTATACACATATAAACTTTGCTGGTTTCATTCCTTCATGAACCAAACTTAATAAAACTACTAACCAAAAAGTTGGTGGTTCAAGTGGATCCAGAGCTACTTTGGAGGAAAGGCCATGAGATCTATTTCTGAAAAAAAAAAATCAGTCACTGGAAACTGAGACACATGGGATGTTTGAAAGCAATTCAGTAGGAACTGGGATACAGTAAATATGAAGAAAGCAAGAAGTTCCTGCTCTACAAAACCAACCCCCAACCACAAAGGGTACTATGAAACATGTAAATAAAATATAATGGAAAATTATCTCCAGCACCACCAGAAAGTATAGCTTCAAATAGGTAGAAACTCTATCCAGCAAAACCAAAAGGCAAAGGATGAAGATTTAGTTGATAAGGACCGAAGATACAGTGTCTTACTTTAGCTCTTAGAGTGGGGTGCCAAAGTGGAGCATTCTAATTCTGTTTGAGAATCTCCACTTTGACTTTTCTCAACATATATTAAGAGTCCTCCAAAATCTAGTCTAAGTTTTCCTATATAATTAGAGACCTGGGCAAAGATTTGGGACCCTAGCTCTGCAATATCATTATTTATAAAGAGAAAAAATATTGGAAAGAATCTAAATGTCTTGCATAGATTAATAGCAAGTTAGGTTTCTATGCCATTAAGATTTATATTTTGAAATAATTTTTATGCCATAGTAAAATATTCATGATATAGTATCAGATGAAAAAACATATAAATCATACGCATAAAACATTTATGTTTTAGCATAAAAGCATATAAGCTAAGTCCATTTAAATCACTAAGAATACATGAGGGGGGTCTCAAAGTTATTATGGAAAAATATCATTATCTTTAGTTCCATTTTCCATAAAATTTTTAAAATGTGTGTGTATAAAACAAAAGTTAAAGAAAATATGCCAAATGATGGAATCAGAGGAAAGTTTACTACAACGTAGAGTTATTATCTTTAGACTAAGAAAAACAGCCACATGAGAACTTAGCCTCCATCTTATAAAATAGTACATGGTGATAAGATTTTACTTCCTTTGATTACGTTTTAAAAGAAAAGACCATGTCTGCTCTTTCCTTTGTGTTTCTCACTTACCGTAAAAAGCTTTGTACAAGGAGGCAGTGAACCAGTAAGTCATAGTAGAAACAAAATTAATATCAGTTCAGTCATCATTCCTAAGCGCTCCTTATGATGAAACTGTCGACAAAAGTACTGAGCCTTCACCTGATGAAATTCTGCAGCAATGAAGACACCAAAATTCCAAGGCGAGAGAAGTAGCAAAGCAATGGAGTCGAGTGTGTCTCAGTTTCCATCTCAGTTTCATTAGTCAGTGATGAAGTGACTTTGGAGAAGTTGCCTAGGAATAATATCACTTCCCATGGTGCTTTTCAGAGTTAAAGGAGGTCCAGGGCCGCCTGGCCCATTGTAGGCATTTTCATGGCTAATTTTACAAAGAAAGGACAATGTGACTAATTAAAACTGTCATCAGCTCCCACAGTTCATTATAGTCTTCCTCTGTGGACAGAATCCACCTACATCTGGAAGACTGGAGGTTGAAGCTTTGTTTGCGCTGCAGCAATTAGATTTTTCTGTACTTCCCTGAAAACTTCTTGCTGCTTCATCACATCTGATTGGAGAGGGACACCCAATTCCCCACAGCCTGGGGTTACAAACTAGATAAGAGAGTCACATAAAGGCCAGAGGCAATGAGCAATATGTTTTAGCTCATCCATCTTCGAAAGCTTTTGAGATGAGAGAAGAGGAGGATGGAAAGAACTTTAAATGAGTGACCAGTTTTATGAGGTAAGAGGATATATTTTTTGTAACTCAGTATTGGGAAGCAGGATTATGTTTTATAAAATAGTTATCTTGGAGCTTTCTTGAAGTAATAGCATTGTGTGAAAATTATTTTCCACCCTGCCTCCTCTTTCTCTTTGTGCTGTGACTAGTTGGTTAGGCCATAACTATCAAAACATTCTTCTTTGTAGAGCTCTTATTTTCTTCTTCATGGTATCAAAATAATTATTTTGGACCTAGGAAAAATTATTATGAAGGGCAGTTTGAGGACAATGGCATTAGCAAGCATGGGCTGTTGTGCGTTGAACAACCCAGTGATTTTAACACATAAAAAGCAGATAGTGAAAACTATTGGCTTAATTATATATGTATATAACATATATACACACACATATATAAAAGCAAGTCGCTATTGAGTTGATTTTGTCTCACAGTAACCCTGTAAGATGGACTATAGTGAACTGTCCCACATGTGTCTAAGGCTGCAATTTTTCATTTATGGAAGCAGACTGCCACATCTTTCTCCTGAAGGTTCACTGGTGAGTTCAAACTTCTGACCTTTCAGTTACCAGCTGAGGGTTTAACCACCACACCACCAGGCAAGGCTCCTTTGTCTAAGTACAGTTCCACCTAAAATGTTCTGAATCCTTAACCTGCTTTGGGAGATGCTGTTTCTGTTCATTGCCATGTCATCCGTGTTCCAGATCTTTCATCTGATGCTACAAAATCCTTATTGTTTGGCTTTTGTTCTCATGGCCTCCAGTTGTCACATGTCCTCGGGTATCTGAGGAAGGAGCAGGGACAACAGTGACTGTGTCAGATTCTCTTTGATTTTTCACAGGACAGCACAGTGTCTCTAGAACTCCCCAGAATGTAGCTTGCATCTCATTGATTAGAACTAAGTCACATACTCATTGCTAACTGCAAAACAAGCCTTGCAAGACAGTTTTATGAAACAGTCTTGTTTCCTCCATAAAAATATCCAGTACTCTGTTAGATCCATTTTTACCCCAAGTGATATACCTTCTGTTGTACTCTCTCCCCCTACTCCAACCTAAACTGATTATTCTCAATTTGATGTTCAGCTTGAAACTCCAGAATTCTAGTTCCACAATACTAGAAATATCCTTCCTCTTCTCTGTTTAGAGTTTCTGCTTCCTGGATCTTGAACTTCATTTACTCCAGATTCCCAAGTGTATTGGGTCTGCCACCTGCTTTCCAGCAGAGCAGGAAATTGCTCAGTGCCCACTGGCAATTAAAAACTTTTCTACTGAAGCACATCATTCAGGATAAAGTGTGAGGAATCTACTTTCGTAGGCCACTGGAACATTGCAGTACTTCCTAGGGGGCAGTATCACCCACTTTGGGGAACACAGATTTATTCCCTTGTTTTTGGTGGTGTACATCTTCCAGTAGCTTTTGGAAAAGAAGTAAAATTTTAGACTGACATTCTCTTTTCTTTGGCTTTTCAAAGTAGTATGCCTTTTCCTCTTTCCAGTGATATCATTGAGAAGCCTGCTACCTTTTTTATTGCAGAACAGATAGATGGATGATGATAGACAGATGATAGAAGAGATAGATGATAGATAGATAGATGATGATAGATAGATAGATAGATAGATGGATGGATGGATGGATGGATGGATAGATAGATAGATAGATAGATAGATAGATGGATCTAGATATACACCCACCCTATTTTTCTCTCTAGAAATGTTCAACATGTTTTATCATTCCAAATTTTGGCACTGGTTCTGCTTACTTGCTTCTTCATTTGCTGTAGGGAATACTTGTGGACTCTTTTTATCAGAAGATTCACATTCTTCCAGTCTAAGGAAAGTTGGCATATTATTCTTTCACTATTCTATTCTGTTTTCTTTCTCTGGAATGATAACTATAGTTGTACTTCTTGGGTTGGTCCTTTCATTTTGGTGGATTCTTTTCGCTTATTTTGTATTCTTTTTCTATTTAGTATAGTTATGTTTGTATTTACATTGCTTTGTCTATATTTAGTTTTATTCCATTTGTTTATTTGGTGTTTTCTTTTTAACTTATGATCTGTGTCTTTCTATTTTAAAGTGTATCTTTTATGGACACCTCTTGTGTAGGATCTTGATTTTGGTCTAGTCTGGCAATCTCTACCTTTAAATGAGTTTAGCTCATTTGACCTAGTGCCATCGGGTTGATTCCAACTCACAGCGAACCTATGAGATGGAGTGGAACTGCTCCTTAGTGTTTCTGAGACTGTAACTCTAGACTGGGGCAACCAGCCTCATCTTTCTCCCATGGACCCTCGGGTGGGTTTGAACCACAGGCCTTACTCAAGGACGACACCACCAGGGATCCTTTTAGTTTATGTTTGCAAATGTAAGCATTGATATGGCTGGTTTTCCATCTTGTTATTTAAGTAGATACATAGATACATAGATGGTAAAGAATATAGATCAAAAGATAGAGAATATATATATATATATGTATATGTGCTCTCTGTCCTTTTTACTTCCTTTCCTGCCATCTATTGGCATATTGGAGCACTTTCGGTGTTCAATTTGATCTCTGTTGCCTTGAAGGTGCTGTCAGGAGAAAGACAAGGATTTCTACTCCCATCAAGAGTAAAGCATCAGAAACTCCCCGGGGTAGTTCTGCCCTGACCTACATCGCCACTATGACTCAAAATCAATTCCGTGGCAGTGAGTGAGGTGAGTGTGCTTTCGCGTATGGTTGATCAAGCCCACCAGAGGCTCTGCAGGAGGGAATGTGTAGCCTCAGAAATCCTATGCAGGCTTCCTATGACTTGGAACCAACTGGGTAGCAGCGGTTTTATTATTATTTTATCTTCTCTGTGTTATTTATAAATCACCTTGCAATCACTTCTAATGTAAGAGTCTAAGAACAAAGTAACTTCGTTTAGCTCTCCCTGTACTTTGTGATATTATTGTAAAAAATTGGGGGCCTGAGCACTGGTGCTGTAGTGGTTGTGTGCGGGACTGCGGCCCACAGGGTTAGTGGTTCAAATCCAGCCGCAGCAATCCAGGAGCAAAGCTGGACTTCCTATTCCCACCTATTCCCAGAGCAGTGATGCCCCCAAAAAACAAAAAACAAAAAAAAAGGTTACTTCTTTATTAGAAACACAATATATTGTTATTATACTCCCTTTAAACAGTTTATCACCTCTTAAATGAAAGACAAAAGGGTTTGTGCTTATTTTGATGTTAATCTACATACTGATTGTTTCCAATATATCTAATTCTTTCATATAGGTTTGTGTTTTGGTCTTGTATCATTTCCCTTCAGTCTGAAGAATTTATGCTAACATTTTAAAGGTTTGCTAGTGTCAAAGTCTCTCAGCTCTATCTTGAAAATACATTTTGTACTCAACTTGAAGCATATTTTCTCTTGATAATAGTATTCTAGACTAAAAGCTTGGTTTTGTCAGTACTTTATACATGTCATTCAATTGTCCTCTGATTTGCATTAGTTCTGAAAAGATATTGAATGGTCCTATTTATCACCGCTCCCCTGAGTATAATACTTCTTTCCTCTATCTCTAGCTGCTTTGAAGATTACCTTTACAGTTCAATTAATCTCAGGCAGGACAAACATCAAGAAAACCTCACTTACCCTTAAGGTAAGGTAATCTTCAAAGCAGCTAGAGACAGACTGTTTCTGTATTCTTTGCTGAAATTACCTATCTGATCAGTCATTGTGTGCATTTCCTTTTAGATCCTTGAACATACTTGCAGTAGCTGGTTTGAGTCCTTGTCTGCAGATGACAACAATTGTTCCACCTCTGATTTCTGTCTGTTGATTCTACTTGTGCTTCATACTTTCTGGTCTCTTGACTTAAGAGCAATTTTCTCTTGTAAGCTAGACTTTGTAGACCCTACAGTGGTCTGTGTTTTGCAATCTTAGGAATGATGAATCTTATTCTAATGGACAGTTAACTGATCCTGGGGCCACTTTGTTTACCTCAGTATTACCCCTCCCCCTAAAAGGTAGCTTTCTATTGTGTCACCTAAATATCCCATCCCGAGTGTTGAGGTCTTGCCACTCTGGCTGATTAGGATTCAAATGTCTCCCCAGCCCGGAGCAATCTCCAAAATCTCCAGTCAGTTTATATTCCCACAAGCCCCCAGAAGCCTCCTCATGCAGTTGGTGTTTGGCCTAATAGTCCAAAGAACTCCTTTGCAGATTTCTGGGTCTTTCTCTGTGTGTCCTTCTCCTCCCTGACATCCTGACCAACTCCCCACCCCGCAACCCACCCCAAACTTCAGCTAATTGATACTCCACAAGCATCATTACCTCCACTCACTGGCTTATCCTCCCATACCACATTTTGGAAAAGGTGGCCAAGCAGACAACCAGGATGAATGTGGAGGCTATTCAGTGCACCTCCCTTCTCTCAAGGAGCATAGCCCTTTAGTCCCTATTGTTCAATAACTGGAAGGGTTGACTCACCTTTTGGGGGGTCCAGTTTTATAGATTTTGTAGTATTGGAAAGTGAATCCATGGAAGCTCCTTTATTATATCCAGAACTAAAAAAAATAACTGTCTTGTCTTCAGCTTTTGACTTTCTCTGTGAAGTACAGCTCTCTGTTGGTGCTGCCAGGTGCCTTTGGGTTGGTTCTGATGCACAGCGAGCCTACACACAATCGGACAAGACACTGCCCAGCCTGCTCCATCCTCACGATCATTGCTACATCCGAGCCCAGTGTTGCGTCCTCAATCCATTTTATCAGGGAGCTTTCTCTTCCTCCTTGTCCCTCTGGCTCACCCAGTATGAGGTGCCTTTCCACGGGCAGGTCTCTTCTGAGAATGTGCCCAAAATATGTGGCACAAAGTCTCCCCATGCTAGTTGTTAAGGAGCATTCTGATTATACTTCTTCCCAAGCAGGTTTGCTTTTGTTCTTTTTGCAGTTCACAGTATCTTCAGAATTCTTCACCAGCATCACAATTCAAATCCATCAGTTCTTCTTTTAGTCTTTTGTATCCACTGTTACGCTTTCACATGCATACAAGGCAATTGAAAATATTATGACTTGGGTCAGGCACACCCTAGTCCTCAAAGTAATATCCTTGCTTTTCAACATTGGGTAGGAGGTTTAACCAACACAGTATGTTGTTTAATCTGTTGACTGTGTTTCCAAAAGCACAAAAGCTGGGATTGTGAATCCCAGCAAAACAAAATTCTTGAAAAATGCCCATTTTTTTTCTCCATTTATCATGTTACCTGTTGGTCCATTTGTGAGGATTTTGGCCTTCTTTACATTGAGTTGTAATCAATATTAAAGGCTGCAATCCTTCATCTTCATCAGCAATTCCAGTTCATGCCTGCTGAGGTAGCTCTTCTCATTCTTCAGAATTCAATCAACACGTGTGTTCCCCAGAGAAACTTCTAAACTGGATCAAATTAAACTCCCTTTGTAGGGGGGTCAGCATCAAACCTCATGCTTTTCCAAGGCTTTTACATGGAATTTCCATGAAGGGAAGAATCGTATCAATCTTATTAATAAGTACTGAAACTTAGTAAAGAATTTTAGTATATGTGCTGCCGAAGCAAGCACTTCGTAAAGAATTAATAGTTACTGACTTGCTAAACATTCCTAATGAGGCACACAGAAATGTGCATTTTGAATCGGATACACATTTGAGGAAGTGAGAAGATTGCCTGCTCAGGTAGACTCGTGGTAGCCCCAGGTGTCTCAAAGCAGAACTGGATTGCGAAGAATGGTTTTTGGAAGCAGACAGACAGGTCTTTATTTGGTCGTACCTCTGAATAGTATCATGCCTTCAACCTTTCACTTAGTAACCAAGGGCATTAACTATTTGCGCCACCTGGAAACTCCAAGATGGGATAATACTGCAGAAAGTTATTTTTACATTTAAAAATGCCACAAAGTGTGAGTCCAATGGCAGAGTGCAGGCTGACAGATGAAGAGCTGAACAGAATTGTATCTTGTCAGTAAAGCTTCTTTGATAGCCTTTTCTGAATAAAAGACAGATGGGAAAAGTCAGGATTAGAGTGTTTGTTGTAAACAGGTGAAAACTGAGAGCATTTACATCTTGGTCCCTGTCTTATTTGATCAGGAATCTTGATAAAACACGTTGTTGTTGTTGTTGCTGTTGCTGTTGTTCTAGCTGCTACTTATCAAAATAGAATGGAAAAAATGCTCTTTGTAGACTGTACTATGCCCATTGACCTGAATGTCCTCTACATCTCTGGTATTACACACACAGGCCCAGTGACTCATTCTCTCGTGTTTGGTTATGGCTGAGAAGTATATATTCTTTTGTCGCTTGCTTGCTGTACTATAGACTTGGATACAGTTGGCTCTCTACCTAGAATGCATAGGAATCCCTGCTGGAGAGGACACAAGTAAACTCCCCACTTCCCCATGCCCCCTACATCCCCAGTTCAGCTGAGGGCCATTGCCCCAAAGCTAGTGACATTGGAGCCACTTACCAAAGTAGGTTATGCACCACCAGTCACCTGGAGACTTTGATACACTTTGAAGGTTTCCCTTTGAGGCAGAAGCTGAACCGGACAAAGCTGCCCAAGGTCCTTTCGTTTAAAATGTGTCTGAAAGCTGAGGTGTGAGAGGCGAGAGTTTCTTTGCTCCCCTTGTGATTTGGCTACTGGGTGGTTTGAGGCTGGAGTCTAGCTTTCATTTTGCTGTGCTTTCTGTTTGGTTCTGCCTCCTGAAAAAGATATGTTCCCTGTCTGCCTGGCAAAATTGCTAGTGGCAGCATTCCCAGAAGTGCCCACCTCCAGATGATGTCAGGCCTCATGTGACCCAACCACCACACAATCCGGAAACATTACATCATTCCAGGATGTGATTCCTTCTAATGCAGAATTTGTTGCTCGGCTGTTGCAGCATGAGCTGCTGCTCCAAGTCATTACCACTGGTGCAGGCAGCTTTGTATATTCCAGAAGGCAAGGCCAGAGAAACAATGAACTCATTAGAGCTGCTGTGTTGCCCTTGCTAAAATGCAGTGGTCCCTGAAGTAGGCCACATGCTACAATTTACACGCATACAATATTAAACAATAATCTAAGATCAGGAATGAGAAGAGGCAGGTTTTTTTCCTGTGAAACATGATAGCATATGGCACATATTTTTGAGTCAGATATTTTTGATGTGTCAGGTTCACATTGTGTAGGCAAAAGTTGGAGTGGATTGTCACTGCTGATTGGCTGAAGGTGTTTGTAATGCTGTCTGTGCTTCACATATGGACAGAAATGGTATACGAAGCCTTTTAGACTGGGACCAGGACCAGGAACAATTACTTGGTAACTCCATTTGTTTACAAGTAAAACTGTGCTCTGTAAGGCTTTTGTAGGGTTGCTGTTACAAGAATGCATCATGGGACACCTGCCAAGGTGCCTTGGGGTGAAGGCACGTCTCCCGTTTTTCAGTGAGCAGCCCAATGCCTAGTGCTCATCACCCCCAGAGTGCCTTTAGAGAAGCAGTAAAAGAAGAGTATGCCAACTTTGAATTTATCTCAATTCATGATAACTTCAAAATAATTACAGAAGTAAAACCATGGATGTGGAGTGTGAAGATGAAAAATCCTATCGACCTATTTATTAATCGGGATGATAATATTAATACCACTTTCACAAAATTTTTATTGTGAATTGGGTGATGGTGTACAGAACAGACCATACACAATTTATTTTCTTTTGCAACCCCTTCCGTGTAATATCACTAGTCTCACTTTCTCCCTCTGCCTCCTGCCTCCATTCCTCTTTCTCTCCCAAGCCTCTGGCCTTGTTCTTAACTAAATAATGCTCTTTTCATCTCAAAATGGCTTGTTATTCTAAAGCATAAATGCCTCCCAAGTGTTCTTTTGCTCCTAGTCCACTTGTCTACTGTTTGCCTGAATCCATGGGGGTGAGTTCAGTTCCAGAGGTCCAGGGCCAGGCTTGGGTGTGCCTCCAATCCCTCCCTGACCAGTGTGACTGGTCTGTTTTTGTTGGTGGTGGAGGTGGTGATTTCTTTAACTTTTATTTTGAGCTAGATAGATAGTTTACAGAGCAGCCCACAGTTTGAC
Organism: Nesogale talazaci; assembly: GCA_004026705.1. Lineage (NCBI taxonomy): Eukaryota > Metazoa > Chordata > Mammalia > Afrosoricida > Tenrecidae > Nesogale > Nesogale talazaci. The sequence goes on from PVJH01002002.1 coordinate 113,754, forward strand.
ATTTAAAAGCTCATTCTTATTCTGACTCAACTTATCTTTTGCAATTCTCTCAGTATACCTTCACTCATCCCATTCCCTCCCTGTATTCCCTGTTTCCATCCCTTCTCCTTTCCTAAACCTTTGAACTTTGTCCTTGAGTACATGCTGCTGCCCCTTTGATCTTAAATGGGTGATTTTTCTAACAGGAGGTGGTTTCAGTTCCAGAACTGAAAGGTGACTAAGGGTCTTGTGAGTCCCAACAGTCTCTGTCTGATCAGTAAGCTTGCTTTTATGATTTTATGTTTTGTTCCCCATTTTTCTTTCACTGCTTTCAGGAACTTTTTATGTGATCCTTTGGAGAGCAGGTAGTGGTAAGTGGTAAGAGTTATTTCTTCTGAACTCAGAATTGTAGACACTAATGTTTATTTGGTCCCTTAGTCCATTAGACTAATTGCTCCCCTTTGTCTTTTGGTTTCTGTCACTCTCTCTTCTGGACTCTGGAGGGGGAGAAACCCGTAGTTAGTCCTTAGGTGGCTGTTTTGGGATTTTAAGTCTCTACTGGCTACCTACCCATGTAGAATGTAGAACACTGCTTTCGTGAACTCGGTTATGCCAAGTCATGTTAGTATCCCCTGAGACTCTGGTCGTGAGCCTGAAGGCTGAGTAACTCATTCTCTCAAGGTGTTTATGTCTGAGAACTATTCATAGTATGTCCAATGTATGCTCTATCACATTCATGGGAACATTTGTAACAAAAATAAATACACATTTACAGATATGCTCCATATGTACCAAATCTGAACATATTTAGAAGCATTCTTTAATTCTTTTCTATACTTGTTAAGCCTGCATGTCTATCCAAGAAACTACTCATAGATCATCATCATTAAAAAGTTGGATACATAACATTATTTGCATGCTGTTTTTAACTCTTGCAAACCTCTCAGTGTCTTCTCCTGCTCCCACCATTTTTTGTTTCCTCTCAAACCCACGTCTTCCCTTCCCTCCCTTTATCACATTCCCAGTAACCATCAAAGAATCTTTCTATGAATATGAATCCATCTTAACTTTTTATACTTGTGGCCATATATGTATCATTTTGTGATCTATTCATTTCACTCAGCATCAATGTCCTCCAGCTCACTCATGTGATAAGGTGCTTACCAGATTCATCCTTACTCTAAAACATTGCATACTGTTCCATGGTGTGTGTGTGTGTGTGTGTGTGTGTGTGTGTCTCAAAGTTTAGTTATCCATTCTTCCAGTGATGGGCATTTAGGATGTTTGCATCTGCTCTATCTCCCACAAGCACACTCTACTCTTCGGGGGTTGTGATTAGTTGCTGGCAAATGGGTTCCAACTCAAAGACCCCATGTACTCCAGAACAAAACCCCCCAGGTCCTGCATCACCCTCACGATCGTTATGATGCCTGAACTCACTGGTGCACTCACTGGGTCAACCCATCTTGTCGAGACCCTTCCTCTTTTTTGCTGCCCTCTACTGTACCCAACAGGAGGCCCTTTTTCAAGGACTGGTCTTTGCTGATAACATGCCCAAAGTATGAGACAAGTCTTGGCATCCTTGCTTCTAAGGAGCTTTCTGGTTGTATTTCTTCCAAGACAGGTTTGTTTTTCTAGCAGTCCCTGGTACTTTCAACATTCTTCACCAGCACTATAATTCTAGCACATTAATTCTTCCTTAGTCTTTCTTACACTGACCAACTTTCAAATGTCTATAGAGTGATTAGAAATAAAAGCTAGGTCTGAAAATATCAGCCAGGGCCTATAATCCATTGCAAAGGCCACGGACCATCCTCGTGAATTATGGTTTATTATGGGCACAGACATTGCTCAAGAATATGACCCTTATTTAGAAAGTTGACAGGCTATCATTCGGTTGTACAATTTGAGTGAGAAAAGCTCAGGAGATTGTTGTTCAGACAGTATGTTGTACAGGTTCTTTGAGCACTGCAGATCAATGCTTGAAGAGCATGCGACTGGAAGCCCCAGTCCAAAGGCCCTCAACTCCAGCTCCATGTGTCAGCAAACCCAGAACCCTGAACTAAAACCCCCAGAGGCACCCTGCTCCACAAGCCAGCCTGCCCCAAAGCACTCAACTCAACTTTCTCTGTAGGGTAAAAAAGCCACCACTCTGCTTTACGCTCTGCTTCCAAATTCTGCTGCTGTTGCTCCTTTGTCATTCCTCTGGTATCAAAGCTGACTCCTATATCATGGAGATTCATCACACAGGGATCCCAGACTCCACGACCCACTCCACTCCTGGCTTTTGCTGGTGGTGAGATTCCGCCCCTCTCACTTCTAATGTGGCCTGGTTTATACACAGCTGGATAGGATTCTGTCAACGAACACTCAAGGTTGAATTCTATCAGAATCTTCCCACCACCTCCTCTTACTATGAGAAACTATAACTAATATAGAAACATTAAATAATTCACTGGCATACACCATCTTTTTGATATTGTAAATAGTACTGTAATGATTAGGAGTGTGCATATATCTGTTCTGTTACTCAGAAAATCAAAACAAATTCACTATCATTGAGTCCATTCTGACTGAATGACCCTAAAGATGAGAGAAGAAGCACCCCTGTGAGTTTCTGAGATGGTAAATCTTTATAGAAATAGAATGGCTCATCTTTCTCTAGTGGAGTCATCAGTGGTTTGAACTGCTCCCACTCTGTAGAAGTTCTTCTCAGGTGATGCCTTGTGGAGTAGTTAATGGTGGTAATCGTGGAAGTTTCCACAGCCCATGAGCTGATTGGCATGTCAGCATCTTCAACAACTCGAACAAAAGCAGCTAAATAAAATTTAACCACCAGGAAATCAGAAATTGTAAAGATTAGGGTAAAATAAATGAATTAGGGAACAGAAAATTAATAGAGAAATAATTGATTTGTACAAGGAAAATTACTAAACACTACTCCAAGAAATCAAAAGAGATCTACATAAGTGGAAGGTTATTCGATTTTCATGGATAAAAAGGATTAATTTTGTGAAAATATCAGTACTACCTAAAACAATCTATAAATGCAGCATAGTTCCAACCCAGATACCAAATCCATTTGTTAAAGAATTGGAAAAACTAATTATCTGCTTCATTTGAGAGGGGAAAGAACTAGAATAATCAAGATTCCTTAGAAAAAAGAAGAAAATAAGAGGCTTTTCCCTACTTGGTCTCAAACCCTACTACATAACTACAGTCATCAATATAGTCTGGTACTGGTACAATTGATACAGTAAACCAATGGAACATAATAGAAAACCCAGAAATAAAGTCATTTACCTAAGAAAACTGATATCTAACAAAAGCCAGAAAATATTAAATGGGAAAGAAATGGGCTCTTCAACAAATGGTTGGAAAATTACATTTCCATCTGCAAAATAAAAATGAATCAAGACCCATAGCTTATCCCATATAAAAAAATGAACTCGTGATAAATCAAAGACCTAAATGTAAATAACAGAGCTACAAATATCACCAATGAGAAAATAGGAACAAACATAAGGACCTTATTCCAGAGTATGTACATATTATCAAATATAATGAAGAAAGCACATACCATAGAAGACAAGGTAGATGACTGGGGCCTATAAAAATAAGAGATTTTATATCTGTAAAAAGACACCTTCAAAAGAGTGAAAAGAGATGTCTTCAAAGAAGTAAAGAAAAAACCCATAGGCTATGGGGAAATTTGAGCAACTACACACCGAACATGGGCTCATCTCTAAAATCTATAGAACGCTATAACACATCAATAAGAAAAAAACTCAGAAAAAAATAACCAAATTAAAAAGTGGGTAAAGAACATTAATAAACAACTCACCAAACATAACATGCAAATGTTAACAAATATATGAAAGCATGTTCACAGTCATTAGCATATGGGAAATGCAAATCAAAACAATGATGAGATATCACCTTACCTTGATAATAACTGCTCAATTTAAAAAAATAAATAAAGAGGACTCAAGAGCTCAAATAAAAAAGTAAATGTTTAGAAAATGATGATGGCGACATAAGTACAAATATGCTTGATACAATTGATATATGGATTATTATAAGACATGTAAGAGGCCTTGTGTTAGTCCAGGTAGACTAGAGAAACAAATTCATAGACATGTATATGGATATAAGGATAAAGTTTATATACAAAAAGGTTATATACAAAAGGAATGGGACATTGAGAAAGCATCCCAACCCAGTCCAGTTCAAAGTCAGTCCAATATTAGCCCATATGCCTGATATCAGTCTATAAAGTATCCTTTCAACTCACAAAGTCACAGGTCAGTGGGTGCAAAATCCCAGCACTGGCATGCGTCTCCTCATGACTCCTCGCTTGCAGGGTTCAGGATCCATCTACAGCATCCAGTGGTGATAGAAGCAACTCAGCGTTGGCAGGGGTCTCCACAGGGCTTCTCCAGCTTCAGAGGTCTGGCTCCATCAGAGTAAGGCCACGTGACTACTCCTCTGGCTCTTCCAGCTCCTGGAACCCTGCCATCTTGTCTTGTCCATAGTTCATTGTCTCAGAGACTGACTCCCAACAACTGAGGAGATGGTCTCTCATCTCCACGAGGGAAATATTGCGAGATTTCCCAGAAGTCTCAGGAGAAAGCCATGCCCACACAGAGGTCTCATTGACTACTCAATGGCTATCTCCAGATTAACAGGCTAGACTCCACCCCTACATCTCAATCATGAAATTGATATAGCACATGACCTCCACAGGCTCCAATAATCTTTCTTTATAAAACATATAAAACAAGAAATGCTGGGGAGGGTGCAAAGAAATTAGAACTCTCATACACTACTGGTGCATCTGCAAATATGGACAGCCATTGTGGAAATCAGTATGACAATACCTCAAGCAACTGGAGTAGCAATTGCATATGCTCCAGCAATACCTGAAGATATCCCTTAAGAATCAAAATGTATAGCAGAAACAGACTTGTGTCTATTCCTGTGTTTATAGAGGAGTAAAATTTCATACTATGTCTCTTCCACCCAAGTCTCCGTAACTCCTACCAAATGAGTGGGTGGGACTATGCAAACATGGTATGAAGGTTAATAGAAAGCATTGGTCAGCCACTCCACTGGCTGTAAGGATGAGGCATCTTAGAAGAAGATGGAACAAAAAGAAAGGAACCCCAAGGACCTTGGAAAAGTACATTCAAGGTCTCTGCCTGAAGTAGTGGGGACAACCAAGACCAGAAGCATCAGCGATTTTGGCCGAGACTCAGAAGAGCAGCACTGAGACTATGAGGTACCTTTTCCTCTTCTGGCTCAAGAGTAGGAAAGTGTGGGACAGAGCAACACATGAGCTGTTTTGTGGCCCATGGGGGCAAAGATCAAGGGATACTGTGGCTGAGAGACTGAAGACCAGACAAAGACTTGGCTTCAGGCGAGGGAGACCACTGACTGAATCCTTACTGTTTACTGATCCTGACTTGTGGTAACCCATTGACGTCCTGAATAAATCCCCTGAATTGTGAGTCTTGGCGGTGACTTCTTTGTGGTCCTTGCAACAATGAATTATTAAATCCATCATCAATGTAGAGTACGTGGGAGGAACAGTTGATGTTGAAAAGGAAGTAGATTAGGGATAAAGGGAGTTGTCTTCTCCCAAACGCCTGGGCTGGCAGAAATTGGCTGGCAGGGCCACACTAAAGAGGTTGGAAAGAAATCAGACACCTTTCAAATGCCTGTGACGAAATCCAGAACTGAGATCCAGAACTCAGATCCAAGTCACTTAGGCCCAGGGGAAAGGAAGCCTGGGCCCACACGCACATAGACTAGGCGCCAACCACGTAACATCACAAAGGTGCCCCTAAACTCAGCCAATACCTTCAACCACAAGGTGCCCAGCCAGAGAGAATAGGCGGGAATAAGAGCGGACCCTGTGGGGGCTCTTTGGAGGGTGCTCGGCAAAGGGAGGGTGGGAATCTCTCCGACCTGCGAGGTGCTTCTGTGCCCACAGGCCCTCTCCGCTGCCTGCTCTTGGCCTCTGAGGAGTTCCTGCGCTGGTTGTTTGCACTTGGCTTTGCACTCCTGTTCCGGTATTTCTTCCATACGTGTGTTTTCACGCGCTGCTGAAGTGGTCAGCTTCAGATGCGAACTCAGTCCCCGTGCTACCTTGCATGCGTCCCATAGAGAGTGTGTACTTTCTGCGACTGTGATACCTGAAACTTCCCTTTCTCTCATAAAAATGACTTGGATTTACAGCAGCACTACTGGGGCTTGCGTCGGCAGCACATATGCAAAAATGTTTCTGCTGCGGGAATTCTTTCAGCATTGTGAAGCAAGAACTGAGGGAGGTAAACCATCCCAGAAACCTAACTGTCGGAATACGTAAGGAAAGAAGGAGTGTGCAGGCCTGTGTGATGCTTGCCTGGTGGCTATGGGGAAGCCGTCGGAGATCAGCAACAGCCGATACTTCCATTGCAGCAGCCCAGTTCGCAGTCGCAAGAAGTTGGAAACAGCCCAAATGCCCAACAGTAGGAAAACAAAGAAACTTAAGTAACTAGACACAGTGGAATACTATGCATGGTGATAAACAATGATGAAATTGCGAAGCACCTCGTGACATGGAGAATGTAATGCTGAGTGAAGTTAGTCAATCACAAAAGAAAAAATATCATGAGGCCATTATTATAAAAACTAAGAAAAAGGCTTGCATACCAAAGGGAACAGACAGGAGGTTATGGAGTGGGTGCAGGCAAGGGTGGGAAAAGGAAGCAGTGAGCTAGACAATTGCCAGACCTAGACTGGGGTGACAGGGAGGATGCCAGTCCACGGAGAGAGGGGAGAAATCAAGGATCATGCGGTAGAATGAGGGAGTGAGGCGGGGGAGTGGGGTGCTGCTGATGCATGTTTTAAATTGGTATATGCCGAGTCTATAGTCTGAAATATAACCCTTCTCCAACTAATTCAAAATACATATTTCCTTAAAAACAAACTATCAAAGAGGAAAAATCAAATAAAAACTAGGGGGGAAGAAACTGATAGCAAAGAAAAACTAAGGGGAAATAAAAAGAAGGAAGGGTACAAATAAAAGAATAAGAGAGAGGAGGAAAACATAGAAAGGAGGAAAATAAGGGGAGAGAGAAAAAAGGAAAATAAAAATAACACAAGAAAGGAAAAAACTGTGGGGGCCAGTTGGGCAGGGGAGGAGAGACAAGTCCTCTGGTATGGATTTGTACCTGCTGCTCACAGGATGTGGGGGAAAGGGGAAGGAGGTGGTACTCCAGTCCTAGATGAGGTCCCTGCTGATCTAGATGTTGTCCTGGGGCAGGGAAGCTGATCCACAAGTCATTCTTGCTTGGCTCAGATGGTGGTTTAGGTCAGCATTAATTGTTCCCAGAAAGAACTATTTTGGACCCAAAGGGCAGCTGGGGGAAGGGCAGCGGTTGTGGAAAAAGTTCCTGTCCAATAATGGTACCCAGGGACTTGACACTGTGCATTCAGCTAGTCTGATGAGTTGAAATTCAAGTGCTTCCAGACCCAGGGGTGGTGTACCAAAGGGCTTGAATCAAAGGGCATGGTAGAGCAAGTGCTGTGTAGGGGGTGGGGGCAGACAATGGAGATGTCTCTGGCCACTGGCCGCTGGATGAAGGTGAGGTTTGATCACACATCAGGTAATCAGGAAGGTGTAGAAAACACAGGAAGATCTCAGCTTTCTCACCTCCAGCTTCCCCGCATTTGTGCTGCTCGACACCATCTTGATCAAGTACTCTTCGTAAAGTTCAAGATGGCCATTCCCCATCAGGTCAGCCAATAACCCAGCAGGCTGTCTCCTCTCTCGCCTAGTCAGTCCTAAATTTCATTTCTCTATCCTTTCCTATGACACTAAGAAATCTAAGAATATCATTTGTTTCTGTTTCTTGTGGTTTTGTTGTTGAGGGTATGGGTAGTGTGTCTGCCTAGTTTGCCATATTTCTGGAAACCCAATTACAAATTTTTATTAAGATCTTTTCATGTACTAGACTCTGTGTCAAGCAAGCTTGGGGCCTTAATAACAGCATGACCAAGTAACCTCAGTACCCTTTTGCCTTAATGCAGTCTGAACCTGTGTCCTTGAAGATTCCCACTAGAATCTAATTGCTCATTTCCTGCTGCCCAGTAACAATGAACTTTATTGGATCAGGCTCTTGCTATTCAATTCAGATCTCTATGTATTTGCCCCCACTTGGATACCTGCCTGGATCAGCTGGACATGCTTCTAATACAAGCTGCAGCATAAGAAGGACAGATATAGAGTGATGGCAAGGCTGTCACCTGGACACTGTGTAGCCCTGAAGAAAGTAGGAAACTATTCACCAACAACTGCAATAAAAAAAAATAATGACCTGTGAAAAATAAATTCATTACTTTGGAGACAGAGAGGGTCACTTTGGAGACATAAAATGATAATGGCTTCATAACATGAATAATAAAACAAACGTCACAATTGTACAGGTAAAGAATGTTGAAAGAGAGAGACTTCTTTATTCACTCCTTTGAGCAGTAAGTCTTTAATTTCTTTGCTGGCCTCACAGTTTCCTGTAGATCTCATGGGATGCTTGATCTTGGATAGCTGCCTCATATCTATAAACTCTCCCCCCCCCGCAAACGCTCTCTCTCTTTCCTCACCCCCATCCTCATGTTCACTGTAACACAGTTTTTTATAACTCGATCAGGACTTCAGGAAGTGTATTTGCTACTGTAGCTACATAATCATCTTTATAGCCCCCTAGGTTCTCCCATCTAGGTAAGGCCACTACCGCCTACCTCAGGCTCCTGGTCTCCTAGCAACCCTTGGTCCTTCCTAGTCTGGCAGATGGATATGTCAAAGGGTGCCTGGAGATAGAGGTGAGAACATGAGGAAACTTCTTGCTTCCTTGGGCTCTGTAATACAGAATTGCTACTTCACAGTAATTAATATTTCAGAAGAAGGGATTTACTTTGCCTGGCATATCTAGGACTCAGCCCTAAGGGTAAAAAATAATTTGCCAAGAAGGACAGGGCTGTGCTTTGCTGCCAGGAACAGAGATTTCTAATTGAAAAATAATTAATGATGCATCACCTGGCTTCCTCTTAGGATTGATGAATTACAACCAATGTGGTGGAATGGATTGTCTTTGGGTATAAGAACAAATAGACTGACCTAACATTTACAGAGGGTGAATTTAAGTTGTTCTTTGAGAATAATACAGTTCTAGTGCCAGAAGATATCTGAGGATCACATTGTTCAAGCTTCATGTTTTAGTAGCCTGGTCAATTGAGATTCAGAGAAGTTAAATGACTCATATAAGAGACTCCTAAAAAGGAAAAAATAAATTTTTGGATCAGAATTTTATCTCCCAAGCTTCAGTTTGTTGCCCCTTGTACCACCTCATGCTACCTTTCAGAGTGAGGGCAAATTATGTGCTAAGCCATACTAGATCATCCCAAGGCTAAGGGTGTGGGTTGCAAAATGATTAGATATTTTTTAATCATTTATTGGAGGCTTTTACAACTGTTTCTTATCAATTTTATTGGGGCTTGACCACCGCTTATCACAATCCATACATACATATACTGTGCCAAGTGCCTTTGCACGCTTGCTGTTGTCATCATTCTCAAGACATTTGCTTTTCTACTTGAGCCCTTGACATAAGTGTCTCATCTTTTCCCCTCCTTCCCCACTCCTCATTAACCCTTGATAATTTATAAATTATTGTTATTTTGTCATATCTTATACTAACAGATGTCTCCCCTCGCCCACTTCACTGCTGTCCATCCTCCAGATAGAGGTTATGTATAGATCCTTGTTATTGGCTCCCCCTCTCTACCCCCATTTCCTTCCACTCTTCTGGTACCTCCACTCTCACTACTGGTCCTGAGAGTTCCTTCTGTTCTGGATCCCCTATATTTCCAGTTCCCATCTGTACCAGTGTACCTCTTCCAGTCTAACTGGATTTGTAAAGTAGAATTAGAATCATGATAGTTGGGGGGAGGAAGCCATGAGCAAGAGTGGCAGTGGGGGCATGAGCAAGAGTAGTGAAGAAAGTTGATGGTGCCTCATTATCAAAAGATATAGTGTCTGGGGTTTTAAAGGCTTGAAGGTAAACAAGCAACCATCTATCTCAGGAGCAACAAAGCCCATTATGGAAGCACACCAGCTTGTGTGACAATGAGATATGAAAGGAATCAGGTATTAGGCATCAAAGAACAACAATCATATAATTATGTACCCACCCGATATGATCGCTGAACACAAATGGGTGCAGAGGCAAACATGGTGGAGAAAGCTGATGGTGCCCAGCTACCAAATGACAAAATACCTGGGGTCTTAAAGGCTTGAAGTAAACAAGCGGCCATCTAGCGCAGAGGCAGCAAAACCCACATGGAAAAAGCTCATCATCCTGTATGATCACTAGGGGTTGAAGGAAACAGGTATCAAGCATCAAAGAACAAGAACCACATCACTGCGAATGAGGAGAGTGCAGGGTGTGGACTCACAGCCCATTTGTGAGCAATAGGTCTTCCTCTTACAGAAGGGTCACAGGGAGGCGACAGGCCAGTCAGGGTGAGTGAGGTCATGATGAAACATACAACTTTCCTCTAGTTCTTAAAGGCTTCCTCCCCCATCATGACTGGATATTTTTAAGACTTGTGGAGCACATTTTCAGTGTACCACGGCATCTTTGATCTTGGACTCATCTCTTAGGCAAAGTGTCCTTTTAGTTGGCCATAGCCAATATCAGCTCCCCTCAACCTGACGAGCTCCTTCCTTGCCATCATGAACATCCGCAAAACTTGGCCAGAAGATCTGAGGACTGTGCAGCACTGCAACCTCCTTTGCCTTCCTGAGAACTACCAGATGACATACTATTTCTACCATGGCCTTCCCTAGTCCCAGCTTTCTTATATTGCTGAGGACAAGAATGGGAAGATTGTAGGATACGCTCTGGCCAAAATGGAGAAGGACCCAGATGATGTGTCCTTCAGACATATCACCTCACTGGCAGTGAAACGTTCGCACCGATGTCTTGGCCTGGTCCAGAAGCTGATGGATCAAGCCTCCCGGGCCATGATCAAGGACTTCAATGCCAAAATGTCCTTAGGTCAGGAAGAGTAATCAGGCTGCAATACATCTCTATTCAAGCACTCTCACTTTCCAACTTAGTCAGGTGGACCCGAAAGACTATGCGATGGGGAAGATGCCTTCACCATGAAACAAGATCTGTTGCAAATGGCTGAAGAGCTGAGACGGCCCCTGGAGCTGAAGAAATGCCAGAGTGTGGTGCTCACCTGCAGGTACAGTGAAGTGACAACCAAGGACCACACACAACCAGGTTCCGAAGAGGAACGTCTGGAGAAGGGCCCTGTGACTGTGGATAGTCAGAGTTACAGCAGGAAATCAGCGAGGACACAGAGAGCTCTGATGGTCAGGGTAGCTCAGAAGACTCGAATTCCACTGCCTGGAGCCTGCATGAGCAGCATGGTAGGTCGACCAGGTCTCAGCCACATCTGCCTTTTGAACCTCAGCTTATGCAGCCTGTACTCCGTGGTTCACCTCACAGAGAACACAACAGCTATTCTCACTGCACTCTTCCAGCCTTCCACAGGCCCCGATGGGATCCGGAAGGAATGCCTGCACACAATAGCACCAGAACAGGACACACAGGAGCCAAGGAAGCTTGCAGGCTGCCCAGAGAGAACCTCCCTCATTCTGCTCATGCCATACCACCCTTGTATTGCCTGTGATGACCGAATGTTGGGTGTGGCATTCTTCAAGGTTATCTTCCTAGAATGCCAAACAACAAATGGAAATGCCTCTGCTTTCAGTGTTCCCTTGACTGGGTTATCATCCGTACAGGGGTAGTCAGGACCCTCATGTCCTCGTGTTCTCTTGCCTGTTCATCTCGCACCCGCCTCTTTTCTAGTCAAGATAATCCATTTCCTTTTGCTTTCTCTGAACTTCTTTCCCTTTTTTGAGGAGGTTTTCTTCTTTGATTTACTTTGTGGAGAAAATGATAAACAATGGAATTCTATGCACTATGGACTTTCAGAAAAGGACAACCAGTAATTAAAATGGATTCTCAAAAAAAAAAAAAAGACATGTGTTGTAGGCAGGACAGAATCATGTGGTCTTAAGATGGCTAATAACATGTTCTTCTTGGTTGAATTGATAAGGATAGAAACAGTAATCAGTTCCCACTCCTGAGGATTGTACGAAAACACTGGTTCTTGGCTTGATTCTTACTCAAGAGAATCTGAGAAGAGCCATTGAGCAAGCACTCTGAAACTGAGCCACCTGACATCACTAAAATGGTGACCATAAATCTAAATTAGACTTCCTTTTGTCCTAGGCCCCTACCTGCGTCTGCTTTTTATTTATTTTTATTTTATTTGTAAACAATTCTATTGAGACATCATCCATTAATCATACAATTTAACAGTTCAATCATATCAAGAAGATTTATAAAATCCCTACCACGATCAATTTTAGAACATTCTTTTGTTTCTTGTCCTCCTTAATAACTCTTCATTTCCTCCCCTGCCATTAAAACATTAACCCAGTCACTATGGCTACAGTATTAAAGACACATACCAAAACAAAGAATCAGAAAAACTAGCAACAATAACAAAATAAAATACAGAAAAAATTTAATTAAGAAAACAGAAAATATTTAAAACTAGGACAACTTTAAACTGAATAAAAAAGGAGATCAAATGTTCAGGTGTTGAGTTTTAACCTAACTATGTGTGCCATAATCCATTTTTCAGTGTGTCCAGTACGGAAACAACCTACTCAGATCCCTGGCCTATGTTCAGAGTAAACTCATCAAAGGCTTAATCTACGTGTATTTTCCCTTCATTTGTTTTTAGCTGCTGTAACTTTTAAAAGGGTTACCAGGGAGATCAAATTAGATGTTGCAATTTAACTTTACTACACCTGCCATAATTGAGTTTACTTATCTCTCTGTTAACAAAGCTCTGTTAACAAAGCTATTTACATCCCTGGACTATATAGTCAGACGGAATTCACTGCAGAGAATATATATATATATATATATATATATATATATATATATATCCTGCAAATTAATTTTAGGCTTCCACTATCATCCATAGCCTGCAAATTAGGTGTTCACAGTTTAAGTTCTTATACCATTCCCTCCTTAAGATTGGGTTATATTATGTACAATCCTTGCATCTGCTTTTTAAGATAAGTGACCTATGACCACATTTTTGACCAAGACAATTTGTTTTATGATTCTTCCTGATTTACAAATACTTGAATCAGGGAGGAAAAAAAAACAGCAAACACTTCTCTTATTTTACAGAAACTCTTTGCATTTTTAACAAGCTGTAGGAACCAGGACTTGAAGACTGCTAATTGGAGCTCTGTTCCTAATCTTTTGTCTCTGAATTCCTACATGACTTCATTGTCTCCTTTAGCAAGTCTTCCCTGTTTGTTTAGATCACTGTGGACAGCCCTACTTTCCTATCTTTCTGGAACTATGAACCCAGAGACAAGACATTCACTACTCTAAATCCCAACTCAGAAGCCCAGGGAAAAACTCAAGTTGACCGAGCTGATTTTCACACTTTTCCCTAAGCTATCACAGGTTGGAGAAGAATGGAGGCCTATGACTAACCAGAACTCTATTACAGGCTCACAATTCGGAAATGGAAAAAAGATAGTTGTCAAAAAAGGGGATGACAGAAAAGCTTACTTAATGATAAAGAGATAATCACTAACATTGCATCTTTTTTCCACAAGTGCTGAAATGCAACCCAAATACCATACTACCTGCGATTTCTCCTCCAGTTCCACATGCATTGTATGCATTTGACCATTAATAAATAATGTCAGCCAAGGCCCTACAGAGACAACAATGGAGAAGCAGGGTTGGGATTGTACCCTGTCTGGCATCACCACACCATGGCAGAACACTCAGTGTGTACAACAGAGCAAGGAGTTCCCAAGAAAGTGCCAAGAATAGACTTTGGGACCAGGGTGTGGCACCCTATCAGACTCAACTGGGGGACACTCCTGGAGGTCAATAAACAGACCTTGAATTATTTCCAGGTTTTTATTTTCTTATTTTTATTTTTATTTTTTTACATATATATATGCATATATAGAACTTTGGGGTTTTTTGTTATGTTTTGTTTTGTTTTTTGCTGTTGTCATTTTATTTTATTTGCTTGTTTCAGCTTAGGATGCCTTGTGTTTTTTCATGCAAATCTTTCTAGATAAGATGGACTAGATGAACTGTATGGATGAGAAAACAATGGGACTGAAGGTGCTGGGAGGACATTGGAGATGGGGAGGTGGGGGAAAGGAGGTGGTGTTGACCAACCCAGGGGTAAGGGAACAACAAGTGATTCAAAATCAGTGACCAGATGGGTGTGATAGGCTTTATAGGGATTGATCAAGAGTAATGTAACAGAGAGAAATTACTGAAACCCAAATGAAGGCTGAGCATGACAGTGGGTCAAGAGGAAAGTAAAAGGAAATAGAGGAAAGAAGTGGGGGGAGGACATTTATGGAGGTCTAAATTCAGGCATGTACATAGGTGAATATATTTATAATGATGATGGGGAAATAGATCTACATGCAAATATTTATATGGTTAGTATTAAGATAGCAGATAGACATTAGACTTCCACTCAAGTACTTCCTCAATGCAAGAATACTTTGTTCTATTAAATTGGCATTCCATGATGCTCACCTTCTTGACACGATCACTGAAGACTAACGTGTGCATAAGCAAAAGTGGTGAAGAAACCTGATCATGCCTGACGACCAAAAGATATAGCATCTGGGGTCTTAAAGACTTGAAAGTAAACAAGTGGCCATCTAGCTCAGAAGCAACAAAGCCCACATGGAAGAAGCATGCCAGCTTGTGAGATCACGAAGTGTCAAAGGGATCAGTTATCAGGCTTCAAGAACTAAAAATCACAACATTGCATGCTCACTTTCCTGATATGATTACTGATGACAAATGTGTACATAAGCGGGCTGAGCCCCGGTGGCGTAGTGGTTGTGCGCGGGACTGCGGCCCACTGGGACGGAGGTTCAATTCCAGCAGTGGGGCTGGGCCTCCTACTCCCACCACCAGAGAGCAGTGATGCCCACAAAAAAAAAAATGTGTACATAAGCAAATGTGGTGAAGTAAGCTGATGATGCCTGACTATCAAAAGATATAGCATCTGGGATCTTAAAGGCTTGAAAGCAAACAAGCGGCCATCTAGCTCAGAAGCAACAAAGCCCACATGGATGAAGCACACCAGCCTGTGTGACCAGGAATTGTCAAAGGGTTCCAATATCAGGCATCAAAGAACTAAAAATTATATCATTATAAATGAGGGGGAGTACAGATTGGGGACCCAAAGCCCATCAATAGGTGAAGTGGCATTCCCTTACAGAGGGGTTTCAGGAAAGAGATGAGCCAGTCAAGGTACAGTGTAGTAACAATGAAATATGCAACTTTCCTCTAGTTCTCAAATGCTTCCTTCCACCCACTATCATGATCCCAATTCTACCAGAAAAATCCAGCTAGACCAGGGGATGTACACTGAAGTTGGAAACATGGGGAATTAAGGATAGATGACCCCCAAGACTAGTGGTGGGAGTGGTGATACTGGGAGGGTGGAGAGATGGTGGAATAGAACGGGGGAGCCAATTTTAGGGATCTACATATAGCCTCCTCTCTGGGGTGTGGACAGAAGGGAAGTGAGTGAAGGGACTCATTGGACAGTGTACAATACAAAAAAGTAATAAAAATTTGTAAATTATTAGGGTTCGTGGGGGAGGAAGAAAGGGAAGTATGGGGAGCTGGTACCAGGGGCCTAAGTGGAGGGAGGATGTTTTGAGGGTGATGATGGCAACAAGTGTGCAAATGTGGCCTGCATACAATTGATGCATGTATGGATTGTGATGGGAGTTATATGAGACCCCAATAAAATGATTTATTTTAAAAAAGGAGGGGGAAGGAGGCGCTTATACCAGGTTCTCAAGTAGAAAATATTTGGAAATGAATGTGGTGACATGTATACGGATATGCTTGATGTAAACGATGTATTGAGTGTTATGAGAGCTGTGAGTGCCCCCAGAGGAGTCGTTGAGGGGGAAAAAATAAGATATAGCTTCTAGAGTCTTAAAGGCTTGAAAGCAAACAAGCGGCCATCTAGCTCAGAAGCAACAAAGCCCACAATGGAGAAGCACACCAGCCTGTGTGACCATGAGGTGTCCAAGGGTTCTGATATCAGGCATCAAAGAACTAAAAATTATATCATTATAAATGAGGGTGAGTATAGATTGGGGACCCAAAACCCATCAGTAGGTAAAGCGACATCCCTTTACAGAAGGATCGCAGGGAGAAGATGAACCAGTTAATGTACAGTGTAGCAACAATGAAATATGCACCTTTTCTCTAGTTCTTAAATGCTTCCTCCCCCACCATCATGATCCCAATTCTACCTTACAAATCTGGCTAGACCAGGGGACGTACACTGGAACCAGAAACATGGATAATTCAGGACAGATGATCCATTCAGGATCAGTGGTGAGCGTGGTGATACCAGAAGGGTGGAGGGAAGGTGGAGTAGAAAGGAGGAACCAATTGCCGGGATCTACATATAACCTCCTCCTTGGGGTATGGACAACTAGGAACTTTGTGAAGGGGCACATCAGACACTGTACGATATGACAAAATAATGATAATTTGTAAATTGTTAAGGGTTCATGAAGAAGAGGGAGTCGAGAGGGAGGGGAAATATCAGGAGCTGATACCAAGGGCTAAGTAGAAGGAGGATGTTTTGAAAATGATGATGGCAACAAATGTACAAATGTGGTCTGCATACAATGGAGGTAGGTATTGATCATGAGAAGAGTTGTATGAGCCCCCAATAAAATGATTTTTAAAAAATTAAAAGTAAAATAAGGAATTGATGGAAGGGTACCACTAAGAGTTGAGCCTGTGGCTTAATTTGACTCAACAACAGGGGAAACTGCTAAGGGCCGGACATGGACAGGATAGACAGATTGACAGCTCTTTCTGGATTCCGTTGGTGGTGGTGCATGGCAGTTCTTAGTTGGTGGAGTGATTTGTTTGGTTAATTTTGATAACGAACGAGACTCTGGCATGCTAACTAGTTACACGACCCCCAGCGGTCGGGGTCCCGCAACTTCTTCGAGGGACAAGTGACGTTCAGTCACCTGAGATTGAGCAATAACAGGTGTGTGATGCCCTTAGATGTCTGGGGCTGCATGCGCGCTTCACTGACTGGCTCAGTGTGTGCCTACCTACGCCGGCAGGTGCAGGTAACCCGTTGAACACCGTTCATGGTGGGGATCGGGGATTGCAATTATTCCCCATGAACGAGGAATTCCCAGTAAGTGCGGGTCATAAGCTTGCGTTGATTAAGTCCCTGCCCTTTGTACACACCGCCAGATTGGATGGTTTAGTGAGGCCTTCGGGTCGGCCCGCCGCAGTTGACCCACGGCCCTGGCAGAGCGCTGAGAAGATGGTGGGTACAACTTGACTATCTTGAGGAAGTACAAGTCGTAACAAGGTTTCCGTAGGTGAACCTGCAGAAGGATCATTAATGAGACTTGCAGGGGACAAGAGGCAGGCGTTCTTCATGGCCAACCATGGACCTGGAAAAAAATTAAATAAATAATGTCAGATGATGACATTGGTGGTCCAAGGAATTCTTAGAGTGTGTTTCAGTTTTGCCAAAATTGATCCTTAACAGCATATAATGCAAGAATTATCCAAGGGCTGGTGAGCGGAAGATAGTCTAACACAAGGAAGAATAACAGAAGAGAAAGGAAGAGATAATAATTTATTAGGTTTGTGGTGAGGGACCTTGTGGGGAAATGAGGAGTTAGTAATAATGAGTGTAAGAACTGAGAAAACATTATAAAATTGATTGTGAGGATGGTTGCATAATTCTACCCCACCCCCAATCCCCCTTGGAGGTTCTTTATTGACTTTTCTGTGGACATGTGTGGTGCTAGAACAGTGGCAGACACCTCTTCCTGGGCCAATTTCTAGGTCAGGAGCAGCTGCACCATTCTCTTTAATATGTTTATACCACTGACTTATTTGATGTGTGAATCATATGTCAGTAAAGCTCTTAGAATTATTTTTAACAGAAAACCACTCTATATACCATAGCAACTGTAAAGTGAACCAAAGAAGTAAAAGATTTGTATACTGAGAACTATAAAATATTCCTGAAGGTAATTAAAGGAGGAGGAGGAGATCTCGATTCCAGTTTGGGTTTGGGCACTGACAAACTTTGTGACCTAACACAATTTCCTTCCCCTTTCTGCATCTTGGTTTGTTCATCTACTATGGAACGGGAAAGTTGGTTCAGGAGCTCTAAATCTATCTCACCTTAATACTCACCTGGTGTAATCCAGGGGCAGCAAAAGAGATGCAGCCCCCTTCACTGATTAATCTAAAATGGGAAAAGAGTTAGAATGTCTGAATTTCTAAATAAAGAGAGGTTCAGAGTCTCACAGGTACATTTCCACATAACAACATTGGAAAGCAACATTTTATTTATTTAGGTTCAATTTATCATTAATTGGTAGTTAATACATATATCATTCAATCACATCAAGCAATATTGTACAATTGCTACCACAGTTTCCAAAAGTTCTTTATCTTCCTGGACTCCTTGACATCGTCTCCTTTTTACCCCACCATCACGACCACTGTACCCCACCCCACAAAAACCCTTATTCTACTTGCTATCCCCATAGGTTCATCAATCCTCGGTTTCATATACCAAAAGAACATAATACAACTTCAAGAGAGTGATCCCAACTGATGTAACACCTCTGAGATAACCCTTAATATGAACAAAACAAAGCAAAACAAAAATACAAAGAATGTTGAAAACCAGATCAGGTCCAGAATGCATCAGAGTGGGGAATCGGGTGACAAAGTTTTAACTGTTCAAGTCAGGTTTATCCCTTAGATCTTCTATACTCATATCTCCAATGTACTCTGTTTAGTAACCACTTTCCTCCCAGTCCTCAGTTATTGATATAGGGTGGTCATCATAAGCGTATTTTCTACATACTCCCCATAAATATATCATGGACTCCCACTGTCATCCATAGCCCTCTGCCTACTGGATTCTCACAATTTGGCTTTGATACAAATCCCTCCTTTAGCTTCAGATTATATGAATCACAATCCTTTGATGAGAGGTGATGATGTGCCTGTTTGGAGGCGAGTCTTTAAGAAACCAGATGCTATTTTACTTGATGGTCAGGCACCATCTAATTTCTACACCACATTTTTCCATAGTACCCATATCTTCTGTGATCCCTTCATGAGGATGAATATTGAGCAGGGTAAAGGGCAATATTTTAAAACAGAAAGTCACCACTGTTTTGTCCATCAAAGTCCTATAGCTATGCTAAAAAGAGAGACCATTTTCCTGAAAAGAAATGCTAAAGCCACGTTGACATCTATTCATGTAACACGTGTTTGACCGATAGGTGGTAAAAATAAGAGATTTGGCTGTTTTGGCTAGTGTCATTTAGTTGGCTCAGGTCATAGGGACCCAATGTACAACAGAACGAACCATTGCCCAGTCCTGAGTAATCCTCCCAATAGTTGCTATTCTTGAGACCTTTGTTACAGCTACTGTGTCAGTCCATCTCCTTGAGGGTCTTCCCCTTTTTCATTGTCCCTCCGCTTAACCAAGCACAATGTCCTTTTCCAGAGACTAGTCTCTCCTGACAACATGCCCCTAATACATGGATCAAAGTCTCACCATCTTCTCTTCTAAGAAACATTCTAGTTATCCTTCCTCCAAGACAGATTTGTTTCTGCTTTGTTGTTTTTTCTGACAGTCCATGGTACTTTCAATTCCATAATTCAAATGCATCAATTCTTTTCCAGTCTTCTTTATTCTAATTAGGAAACTGATAACAGAAAAAAGGGAAAGGTTTTGTGGAAGGGTAGAAATAGCTGCATACTCTTAAAAAGTAGAGGATACTAAGAAAAGAGAAATTCCACTATCAAGACTCATTTTTCCATGAATGTTTACTGAACATCAACTGTGTCCCAGACACAAGCAAATTATAGCACTGATGATAAACTATAGAAATGAGAATACATAGTTTCAGCCCACATGCAGTTTATTTTAATAGAGAACACAAACACTATATAAATACAAGCTTTTTAAGTCCCAATAAATATAAATCTGTGTTGTTCTTTGAGCTCATAATAGGGGCCCAAACCTTGACTTTGATATCAGCCTAGGTCTCCAAGAAGAAATGATCATTAAGCTGAATTTTGAGGCACTAAAACATATCAGGTCAATTAGTGTACAGCAGACAGATTGTTCATAAACAATGTTTTTTTACTTGCAAAATAAAAAAAAAATCTTAAAACATTATTTAAACTCATTACCACATGCTACTCCTTGGCAATGCAAAGATAAATAAAACACAGCACTGTTGCCCTCACAGACAACCATTTATGCTTCACAGAGAAGGTTTGGAACCCAAAATAGTTACATTCCCAGAAGTCTCTGGTTGCACATCAAGGATTGTTATGTTAATAGAAATGTAGGGTTATAGTAGACAAAGTCTGTTTCAGTAATCATCAGACCTTAAGGACTTAGATGATTCTGGGCATATATATTGACAGCATGTCCTTTTGCAACAGCTGAGGAAGTGGGGCAGCCTGTTTGCTAAACTGTATGCTGCTTATCAAGTGCCACATTCCAAGCATTCACACAGTGCACGTGGTAAATGACAAATACACCAAGTGGTTCCCTCTGACTATTCAGCCTCATCTGTTGGACTCATTCAGCATATGTAGCACCTGTGTGCTAATATCAATGGTATATATGGTAAAGGAGGAGAGGATGTTTGGAGTCAATATAACACTTGGTACAGAGTTGATATTTAATAAGTATTTAATGAGGGTGTGATTGAATGATCAAGTGCACAAACAGCTCAGACTGTACATGTGTTTTAAAACTATGTGACAGCAAACATCAGTCTCCACAATCCCGGGACCAGGTGTACTCGATGGCACCTGGCTACCACTACCAACTATTCGGAAAAGGACCACAATAAAAGGCCCTGGATAGAGTGAAAGAAAGATGTGGAAATGAAGCCGAAATCATAAAAGGGACCAGACTTACTGAGCAGAGAGTGACAGGTGGGACCCCCAAGACTATGGTCATTTGTCAACCTTCAGGCCTGGATCTGAACTCACCACTGTGTTAGAATAATCAACCACTTAATATTATAAAGGAAGCATTTGCCCAAGGAGTAATTTCAGAGGGAAAGGAAAGCAGGAGCAAAGGAGATAAGAAACGTGAGGAACAAGTGGGTAATTGATGGAATGTTGATAGGCTTGTGACGGATGAGTTGAAACAAAATAGGTATGAGTTGTTGAAGGTAAATCTGATTACATACTCTGTGAACCTTCACTCAATTAAAAATTTAAAAATTAAAAACTAAACAACAACAATAAAAAACCTAGATGCTGAGAAGTTTACTGTATTCCTCAAAGACTTGAAGTGAGGTGCTCACAATATTGCAAGACTCAAAAGAGATCATTAACTTGGGGCACAATGAACTCCATTCTTTCTGATGGCCATCCTCAGTCCTTTTGGCCGAAGGTTTAAAACTTTCTGTCTATAAATGATCAGTGAGACACTTTGATGAGTATTTTCTTGTAGCATTCTAAAGATGAAGCTCTCTAAGCTCAGCTCAGCAAGAGTGGACTGAAAGTTAACAGGTTGCTGAGATAAAGACTGCATTAAAATCACTCTCTGCTTTGCACTTGGGCTTTATTTCATAGAACCAGTGCATTCATCTAGCATTGGGGTGAAGAGCACACCTTGTTAAATCAATGGAAGGCACACTATTGAAGCTCCTGGGTTCAGTGGGGGGATTCCTACCTTTCGTGAGAGAAACTCAGATTCATTTCTCAGCCAGTGTTCTTCACGCCCTGACACCACTCAGCGCCGGCTTGTGGGTTGCACAGTTTCAATAGAGCTTCCAGACTGAAATGAAAGACAAGATTCTGGAGTAGGAGGAAAAGTCTGGCCATCCACTGCCAAAAATAAACCAATGGATCACAGTCATCTGCTTCCATTGTGCATGAGGTTTGCAGTGCTTCCAGGATAAATTTCATTGCAACTAACAATGCAGACAACAACAGGAACAACAAATACACTAGAAGATTCTAAAGGAAGGCTGTCAATGATTCCTTTTAGAAGTTAATGTTTTCTATTTCTTATGTATTTTGAACTTTCATATTGGGTTTTCTTAAAATAAGGTTGATTTTTTTTTATTAAAGTTTATGGTAGAAACCAGTTCATAGTGGAGAAGAAATATATTATTATTATTATTTATCATTATATAATTATGGGAGCCTTTACAGCTCTTATGACAATCTATACATCAATTGTATCAAGCACATTTGTACATATACTGCCATCATCATTTCCACAATATTTTCTTTCTGCGTGAGCCCTTGATGTCAGCTCCTCTCTTTTCCCCTTCCTCCCCTATCCTTCCACCCTCATGAACCCATCATTATTTTCATATCTTACACCATCCACTGTCTCCATTGCCAATTTTCTGTTGTTTGTCCCCCCTCATGGGGATATATCACTACTCCCATGGTTGTCTCTGAGGGGTTTATCTGTCCTGGATCCGTGTGTCAAGAGCTCTTATCTGTACCAGTGTATTGCTCTTGTCTAGCTGGATTTGTAAGGTCGAACTGGGGTCAGGGTAATGTGGGGGCAGGAAGCATTAAAGAATGAGCGAAATGTGCTGTTTCATCATTGCTATACTGTGCTCCAGATGACTCATTCCTTCCTTGTGACCCTCCCTCCTGTGAGGAGTTGTCCAATTGTCTACAGATGGGCTTTGAAAGGGGAGAATTTTTCATAAATCATGACCCTAGCTCAGTAATGATTCTTGATTGTAAATAAACAAAAACAATTTCAACTGATTTAAAGAGAAGAGGAATTTTTTAAGTCTATATATGTCACTGAATTGCAAGGAATGTTGAAGAATCAATTCAGGGCAATGAATTGTAACAAAGGCTAAAATAATACCACAGAATTCGCCCTCTACAGCCTACAATCCTGACAAGGTACATTAACATCAGCAACCAGTTACCAAACCAAACCAAAAGTAGATTCCAACTCACAGCCACCTTATTTAGGGTTTCTGAGATTGTCTTTTTGTTGTTGTTGTTGTTATTGTTATTTTTATCAATCATGTGAGACAAAGTCCTCATGGAAGCAAAAAACTTCATCTTTCTCCCACAAAGCAGCTTGTGTTAGTCAAGGTGCTCTAGAGAAACAAATTAATTGACTCTCATACAGTGTGTAAGAGAGAATGCTATATCAAAGAGAAATTGTATTTTGAGAAAACATCCCAGTCCAGATTAAGTCCATAAGTCTGATATTAGTCCATATGCCTGATTCTAATAAATTCTTCTTCAGACTTATGAAACATGAGCAATGACACCAAATGCAGGAAGATCACAGGCCTGTGAATGGCAAGTCTTACAGATTCAGTGGTGGTAGGTGCATCGCAGCGCTGGCAGGGCTCTCCACGTGGCTCCTTAAGCTCCAAGGTTCTAGCGTAGCTCCATGTGTCTTGTCAGCAAGCATGTCTCTCAACAAGTGAGCATCTTTCCGGCCTCCAGTAAGATAATTATCTACAAATGATGTCATCAAGCTAATTGACAAGCTAAACTCCATCCTTTCAATCTTAAATCTCAAATTGACAATAGATTATGTAACTAACCCACACCTGGTAGGTTTGAATGGTCACATTTGCAGTGAGCAGTCCATCACCTAATCCATAGTGTCATCAGGACCAGGAACAGAGAATCCAGAATTAAAGGGCCTTAATGAGATCTGTGTTTACTTCTATTTCTCACAGGTCTGGTTGGTAACTTTTCTTCTCAAAGCACACAGGAGGTCAGCTTCATTTTATTCTTTTCCATGGAGTATCTTCCTCCACAAGGTTACTTTCTGGTTCATGCTAGGATCCCTCATCCTGACACTCATTACAGCCAACAAAAATGAAGAAGGGAAAATCTCCTACCTATTCTTTAAGGAAGGATACCACAAGAGCCCAGGATACATTTTTATTCACAGTTCATTGGTCAGAACTCAAAAGGAGGCTCAAAAGGAGGCTGAGCAACATGTGTCCAGTTAAAACTAAGAAATTTGTCTACTGTGAGTGTAAGGAAGAATAGACAAGTGACAGCCTCTCCCAATATCACAGGCCCTAGACAGGTGCCAAACGACTCCTGGTGGTGTAGAAGGTTACAAGTTGGGCTGCTAACAAGATCAGCAGTTTGAAACCAGCAGCCACTCTGCTGGAGAAAGGTGAGCCTTTCTGCTCTTGTAAATATTTCTCCACAACTCCAAACTTGCTGCCATTGAGCCAGTGCTAACCCTTATCAACCTCCTGGGAGTTTCTGAGATTGCAACTGTTTGCAAGAGTAAAAAACCCCGTCTTTCTCCTGAGGAGCTTAGTGGTTTTGAACTGCAGACCACATGTACGACCATCGAACACTGAACCACTGCACCTCATAGGATCAGTTCTCCTCTGTCCTAGAGAATTGCTGAGTCGTAATTGATTCTATGGCAGTGACGTGGGTTTTTGTTTGGGGGGGGTTGCTTATTCTTTTCGTTGTGACACTAGCCATACTGTTACCTCTGCTGAAGGAAATATTGCCTCATCCTGTACCACCAGTCCCATGACTCAGCTATGGACTGGACAGTTGTAACTCAAGGGGTTTTCAATGGTGTTTTGGAAGTAGATTGATAGACCTTTCCCTATTATCTGTCTTGGTCTGGAAGTTCCATTGAAATCTGTCCAGTTTCACTGTACCAGGCCAGCCTCTACAGACAGCTGATGGGTGATGACTGTTTTTGGGGTGCTTTGGCCAGGCCACCCACAAGACGTCTACTGCTGAGCCTCCCAGGCACCCAGCTCGAGCCCCAGGAACTTAGTTTTCCTGCAATCACTGCCACTGAGAGGAACTCAGAAGTGGATGTGTCTCACTAGCAGAGCTGGGTTACATGACTTTGTCCTGGTGAGAGGTAAGCTAGAAAATGAGGGCCTGCCAAAATCAGGGTCCAAACTTCACAGACCACAGTACTCATACTGTGCAGAAATGTCCAAGCATGGGGTGATAGTGTTGAGGCACCAGGAAGAAAGATAAAATTCTCTGCTTTTTACCGCAACCCCGATTTGAATGCTAGATCTATCCTTCTGTGCCTATCCCTAAAGATATAGGTGCTATAGCCAAGTAAGGTGAAAAAACCTGATGGTGCCTGGCTATCAGAGAGAATAGTGTCTGGTGTCGTCTAAGTGAGGCATCAACTAGGTCCTCATAGAAAAAGCACATCACACCTGTTTGATCCAACTATAAAACTATAAAATACAAAGGAGGGAATCATATCGGATTTTAAATATGAACACTCAGTTTTGAGAAGGCTCTGCATGATAATGGAAGCTCAAAATCCATTTGCAGGGTTCCCATATTGATTAAGCGTCCAGTGAATCCCGCTGACCAGAAGGGTGTAAACACCCTTGTTATCAGACAGGGAACATTGTAATGTCTACTATGGCAGATGTAGTTAGGTTACAATGTGACACTCTATCATTTGATCTTCCTTTTGACTAATTTTAAAGTTATTCCCATTTTTAATTTTTAAAAAAATTATGTGCTTCAACAACTGTTTTTACCCTTCTCTTGTCCAGGATTCTATGGCGATGCTAAACAATAACACTACGATTGCTTTCCTTATAAGCATAGCAACAGTCAAGGTTCACAATGCTCCAGCCAGGAATGAGTCACTGTTCAGTAAAGAGTCAAATAATAAAACCACCCAAGTCACAGAAGCCCTTACAGGGAATTGATGTGTTCTTCCTTTTTCCTTCAATTAACAGAATTTTTAATGACTATTGGAAGTATGATTTTGAATTTAATTAATTTTTGTTTCAGTATATTCCAGAAGGGATAAGCCCAACCTTTCTCTTTTGTTGGAAAAAAACTTTTTCTAGTGTTTAAGCAAGCAGATAAGTGAGTGGGCCAGGCCTGCAATCCTCAAAACATCTGACTTCAGGGCATAAAAGCAACTTAATTCACTAATCCCATTATTACTTGTAAGTACATTGTGGTAATTATAACTTGCAGCAGAAAGCTATGGAAGGCTGTCACCTACTGTACATTATTTTCTTTGAACATCATAATAACCATACAAAGGATTTTTAAAGAAATACTACTGTTCTTATCTTACAGGCTAAAACTAAGACTCTGAGGATAAATAACCTAAGATTAAATAAAGAAAAAGAGCAAAGACTCAAACTTCATTTTTAAAAACTATATTATGATGCTTCCCTTAGACACTAGCTGGTTAATATAGCAAGCCCGCTCAGGGTGCTGGGCTTTTAAAATTCATGTACTGAGTTAATTTGCCTTCGGGTTTCCATGTTTTTGCTTTTATATTATATGCTTGCTTTACATGGGAATAATTCCCCAAAACTTTATTTTTGAATATAAACCAAATTTAAAGATCTTGCATTGAAACCCATTGAGAAATCTCTATTTCCATGGTAAAGAATAAAAATATCTGACACTTAATAGTATAACATCTCAAAAGGCTGCATACAAGGTAGCAAATACACTTTTAAATCATAGAGGACAGTACAAAGATAAAGGGGTGGGGGGAAATGACAAGAAAATTCTAGACATGAAACCAAGTCTGAAAAACAGTGGGCTCTGAGTGGAGATGGAGACATGCAGGAGCAGGGGAAACCTCCTCTTTCCTTGGCCACTCGGAGAATTGCGAGCCCATCTGGGACCTGATGGAAAAGCCTTGGGCCAGCTCAGAACAAGGGGTTGAGACTAAGAATCTCCTTCACAAAGCCAGCGTCCCCAAAGCACTTCCCCGTGGTGAAAATTGTTTAAGAAAACAACCCACTTGCCAGCATTGATTGCTAATAGCAGAGGGTAGCCCTATGTAGTCCTAGCTCTATGTGAGGAAAAGTTCTCCTGAGTAATTTAGTAACTGTGGAAATAACCATTTCCGTGGCCAAACCATGAACATGAAAATGGCTTCCATTTCCTAAGAGCCCTATGTTACATGGCAGAAAGCAAACCAGAAACTGCTTCTGAAAATGATGCTCTGAACGCAGGCTTCACAGCATTCCCATGCACTAAAAAACAATGCACGCACAACCACACACACACACACACACACACACACTGCCACAGAGTCAAATCCGACTTACAGTCACCGTATAGACCAGATGGGTAGAACTGCCCATCTGAGTTCCAGAGGCTATAGTTCTTTTTCCTGCTTCCTGAAACCATTTTATTGGGAGCTAATACAGATATCACATCATTCCGTAGTTTAATCATATCAAGTAATATTGTACAATTGGTACCACAATCATTTTCAAAACATTCTCTTCCTTCGTGAACTCCTTGATATCAGCTCCCCTTTACCCCCTTCTCCCCCACTGTAAATCCCTCCCCAAATACACACACTCAACCAAGAACCCTTATTCTACTTACTGTCTCTATAGATTCATCAATCCTGGTTTTCATATATTGAAAAACAAAACAACATATATAAAAATTTAATAGAGTTATCCTCAATGACAAAATACATCTGAGGGCTGAGCCCCGGTGGCTTAGTGGTTGTGCACGGGACTGCGGCTCACTGGGACGGAGGTTCAATTCCAGCAGTGGGGCTGGGCCTCCTACTCCCACCACCGGAGAGCAGTGATGCCCAAAAACAAAATACATCTGAGATAAGCCCCATTATGAAAGGGAGGACGATTATTCATTACAGGAGTAGACAATTCCATCTCTCTCGCTTAGAGGGACTGGTGGCTTCAAATTGCTAACCTTGCCTTTAGCAGTCTGACTCTTAATAATAAGACATCTTAATAATAATGCAATACTTAACAATATAATCACTACTCCAGCAGAGGTCCTTTCTTATGCATAAGGCTTTGCTAAAAATGAAACAATTAAAATTATAAGACACAGGATGAAAAATTCTCCCTGAATGAGAGAATTAGAAACATATTCAAATAATCTAATACCAAAAAAAAAACAAAACAGCACTTTACTGCCTGTAAGTCAAATCTGACTCAAAATGACCTTGGAGGGCAGGGTAGAACTGCCCCTCTGGGTCTCTGACACTAACCCTGTAAGAGTAGAAAGACTCCTCTTTTCCCCAAGAGTGGCTGCTGGTTTCAACAGCTGACCGTGATGGCGAGCAACTCTCAGGTAACCACTGCCTCTCCAGGACGCTGGAGAAGCTAATCAGGACCAAAAACGAATATGTTCAAAGATAGCAAAGGCATAAAATTAAACACTTGAAATATAGTAGAGGAAAAGTATACCACTCCCAGAAAAATAGCTGAAAGTGTTTTATAAGAACCAAATTGAATTTTGAAAAATTAAGAATATAGCAATTGAAGGAGAAAGCTATAATAAACAGGCTAACTAGTTAGTTCGATTTAAGTAAAGATGTGGTCCTTACATAACTTCATGTCAACTTGATAAATTGTGTGAAGGAGTGAAGTCATTCAGGTCATAGCCTCATGACCTGGTGAGTGTGACCTTCTCATGAGAATTCTGGAAACTTCCTCTTTCTCCCTGAAGTAGGGTGTCTTTCTCTCTCTCTCTCTCTCTCTCTCTCTCTCTCTCTCTCTCTCTCTCTCTCTCTCTCTCTCTATTCCTCACCTACTTGCTAGTAAGACTGTCAGTGAGCTGGAGGGGCCACGTGGAGATCTGGACCTGTGCTGAGATGCTTCCACCAGCATTGGATCCACAAAGACTTTTCACCCACCGGTCTGTGATCCTCCTGCAGTCAGCTTCATTGCTTGTGCCGCATGAGTTTGAAGAGGGATTTAAGGACTCATATCGAATATATGGACTACTATCTGACTTACGGATTTGATCTGGACTGGGCTGGGATCTTCTCTCAATAAACAATTGTTCTTTGAGATAAAGCTCTCTATTACACATGAGTGTCAATGAAGTTTTTTCCCTAGTCTACCTGGCCTAACACAGATAGAAATAGTAAACTGGATGATAACTTTTAGGATATTAGCCCAAACACAGATGAAACTAATAATAGAAAAAAATGGAAGAAAGGAAAAGGGAAAAGTAAAACCCAGATTCTTTAGTGAAAAACAATCTCAAACAAATAAATAAAAGGAAAAAGTTCATGGGAAGAATCCATTACCTTTAATCCTATTTTCAATAAATTTTCTTGAAACACTCTCATATGTTTAATAAAAATAAAAATCCCCAAAGAAGGAGATAGGAATAATTTGATAAAGTAATCTTCAAAGAATTAGAAACTGAGAATTTTCAAAAATCAGTTTTAAAAACAGGAATATCTAATTCAAGAAGACCAATTGACAAGGTAAACAGAAATACACTTGCACATAGAAACACCAAAAAAACTTCAGAACACAAAACCAACAGACAACTGATTACTCAACAACAATAACAGGATCGAGAAGGCAATGGACAGTAATCTAAGAATTAAGATAAAGCCATTTTCCGCTGAACCCTGGTGGCAAAGTGGTTGTGTGCGGGACTGCAGCCCACAGGGTTGACAGTTCAAATCCAGATGCAGCTCTCCAGGAGCAAAGCTAGGCTTCCTACTCCCACGAGGGCAATGATGTGGGAAAAAAGGATAAAACCATCTTCAACATAGAAAATCGTAAGAATTTAAAATATTCTTCAAGCAGGGGAATGAAATTAAGACATTATCATATGAACTGTGAGAGAAATTACCATTCACACATTCATGATGGGAAAGACGATGTAATGCTACACAGGCATAACCTGTTGGGTTATGCTTCATTCTATTGCCCTTCTCAGACACTGTGTTACTAGTGAACTGAAATTTTTCACAATTTTTCACAATCATGTATCAAGCAAGTTTATCAGCACAACTTTCTCAGCAACATATGTTCTCTTTGTGTTTCTGTGTCACATTTTGGTAAGCCTCAGAGTATTTCATCCTTTTTCATAGTGCCATGACACACTTAATAAAAAAGTAAAAAGGTCACATCATATTACGTCTAACTCACAGCCACCTTACATAAGAGATTAGAACTCCTGTGCATTTCCAGAACTGTCAATCTGAAGAAGGGTAGAAAGCCTTTTCTTTCTTCCTTGGAGCAGTTGGTGGTTTCACACGGCTGACCGTACGCTGACAGCCCAACCCACAAGCCAGTCTCCACCAGGCCTCCTCAGTACATGGACCTGGTGGTGCTATCAGGTAAGTGCTGGACTGCAAACCTCAAGACTGGCCATGGAAACCTAGCAATTGCTCGATAAGAGAAAGCCAGGGCTTCGACTCCAGGAACAATATACAGCTTTGGATGTCCAAAGGAGCAGTTGTATCCTGTTATAACTAGGAGGGATACACTTCACAGCAGTGGCTATTGTTTACACTCTATGACACCTCTTTGGAGGGAAGTGTCTTAAAATATTTCATAATTTTTTTATTAAAAATTTCAAAATTTTCATAAAATGTAATATTTCATATTATATATATACACACTTTTTTTGCCTCCACTGATGAAATCAGAATCTACTTTGATAGAAATCAATGGTTGCCTGGGGAAGGGTTCATGGTTAATGTAGTCAAGGAAGGAACACTCTGAGTTGATGGCAATGTTCTATCCTTTTTATCAATCATTTTATTGGGGGATTTTCGCAATACATAAATACATACACTGTGCTGAGCACCTTCACATGCCTGCTGCCATCATCATTCTCCAACTATCTGCTTTTCGCTTGCTAGAGCCCTTGTTCTATACTTTTATTTGGGCTGTGATTACATAGATGTAAACTTTGTTATCTCCACTTGCTTGTCAATATGTCATACTGTAGTGGCTTGTTTATTGCTGAGACTGGAATTTATGTCAACAGTGTTTCAAATACCAGCAGTGTCACCCATGGGAAACAGATTTCAGCTGAGCTTCCAGGCTAATGACTAGGAGTAAATAAAGTATTCCCCTCTGAGGAATTAGTCACTGAAGACCTTGCACATAAGAGTAGCGCGTTTTCTGACATAGTGCCAGAAGGTGTGCCCCTCAAACAGGAAGACATTTAAAATATGAGTAAAGAGGAGACACCAAAGCAAAGTTAGAGATAATGGCACAGATGGAGTGAAGCTTTCAAGACCTTCATTTGCTGATGGGGCACAACTCAAAATTAAAAGAAACAGCTGCAGACAGCTATTAATAATCAGAACATAGAATGCATGAAGAATGACTGTAGGAAAATAGGAAGTCATCAGTGAACTAAAATGGACAGGTGTGATTAATTTTTAATTAATTAAACAATCATGGCTGACTTTGCTGGGTGTGGCAGTCATGTACTTATGTTAATTTTATAATTGAAATGTAGGGGTGGAGTCTGGCCTGTTAATCTGGAGATAGCCATTGAGGAGTAGATGAGGCCTCTGTGTGGGCATGGCTTTCACCTGAGATTCCTGGGAAATCTCGTGATATTTCCCTCGTGAAGATGAGAAGCTATCTTCCCCAGTTGTTGGGAGTTAGTTTAAGAGACGATTAATCATGGGCAAGACAAACTGGCTGCATTCGAGAAGCTGGAGGAGCCGGCGGAGAGACCACACAGCTCTACCCTGATGGAGCCAGACCTCTGAAGCTGGGGCGGCCAGATGGAGACCTCTGCCAATGATGAGTTGCTTCTGCTGTTGAGCCCTGGAGGCGAGGTGCCCTGTCAGCACTGGGATTCTGCACCCATTGACCTGTGGCTTCATGAGTCAGAAGACTTTATTGACTGATTTCGGGCATATGAGTTAATACCGGACTTATGACTTTGAACTGGACTGGGCTGGGATGCTTTCTCCATGTCCCACTCCTTTTGTATATAAACCTTTTCCTTATACCTATATGCGTGTCTCTGAAATTTGTTCCTCTAGTCTATCCAGACTAACACACTGGAAATGAACAATTCTAGAAGAATGCCATTGCATTCATCATTAAGAAGAATGTTTCCACATCTATCTTGAAATGCAATACTGGCTATAGGAAAATATCAATAAACTTGCAGCTATTATTCAAATTTATGAACCAACTGCTAAAGCTAATGATTTTGTGTGTGTGTGTGTTTTTGGGCATCACTACCCTCTGGTGGTGGGAGTAGGAGGCCCAGCCTTGTTCCTGGAGAGCTGCTGCTGGATTTGAACCTCCAACCCAGTGGGCCGCAGTCTCACGCACAATCACTACACCACAGGGGCTCAGCCCTAAAGCTAATGATTTTTAAAAATGGAATAACTCTAACAACTTCTTCATTCTGGAATTTATCAAACAGACTACCAAGAGGCATTGATAATTACTGGTGATGGGCAGGATAAAACTGGAAACATGAAAGAAGATACTTTATTTTAAAAATATGCTGTAGTGATAAAAATTAATCTGGAGATAGCATAATAGAATTCTGCAAGATGATCAACTTCTTCATTATAAATAACTTTTTCAATAGCACAAGTGGTAACTATATACATGAACCTTGCCAGATGGAATAAAGAAAAACCCAACTGACTACATCTTAGGGAAAAGATGGTGGAAAAGCTCAATATAAACAGTCAAAACCAGGTCAGGAGCTGACTGTAGAACAGATAATCAATGGCTCATGTGTAAATTCAGGTTGAAGTTGAAGACCTTGAAACCTGAGTATGCTACCTGAATTTCAAAAATATCTCAAGAATATATTTGGCACATTGAACACAAATGATTAAAGAACGAATAAACTATGGGATGACATCAAGAACATCATATATGAAGAAACCAAAAGATCATTTTTTAAATAGAAAAGAAAATATCAAAGTTAATGTCAGAAGAGACTCAGACTTATTCTTGAATATAAGTAGCTAAAGCAAATAGAGAGAACATGATGAAGTGAAACAACTTAACAAAAAACTTCAAAGCACAGATTGAGGCTATTAAGTTTTATAATGAAATGTGCAAACACCTACAGTTAAAAAACCCCAAAAGGAAGAGCACGCTTCAGCATATTTCAAGCTGAAAGAACTGAACAAAGAAGTCAAGCCTAAAGTTACAATATTGAAACATTTTATGGACAAAATATTGAACAATTTAGGGAGCATCAAATGATGGTGAAGGAACTATATCGAGTCATTGTACCCAAATAACTCATTAATAGTCAACCATTTCAAAAGATAGCATATAATCAAGAATCAAGATACTTAAGGAAGAAGTTCAAGCTGCATTGAAGGCATTCATGAAAAACAAGCATCCAAGAATTGATGGAATACCTATTGAAATGTTTCCAAAAGTTGATGAGGCACTGGAATTATCAATGCCACTCGTCAATTCCAAGAAATTTGTTAAATAGTTACCTGGTCAATTGAATAGAAGAAACTCGTGTTTGTACCCCTGCTAAAGAAAGTTGATCCAACAGGTAGGAGATTATTGGAAAATATTAATAACTTCACATGCAAGTAAAATTTTATTGAAGATAAAATTTTTTAAGTCGCAGTAGTACATCAGTAGGAGCTGCAAGAAACTTGAGATGAATTCAGAAGAGGTTGTGCTATCAGGGTTATCATTCCTATGTCAGACAGAACTTTGTTTAAAACACAAAATGCTAGAAAGATTTTTACTGGTATTTCATTGACTATGTAAGGACATGTTATAGTGTGTGTTTTAAGAGGCTATGAATAACATCGAAAAGAATGGGAACTCCAGAAAACTTCATTGTGCTTATGCAGTGTGTACATGGGCCAAGAGGCAGAAAAAGAGATTGTTATAGCTTAAAATCAAAACAGATCCCCTTACAGAAGAGTCATATGGAAGAGACATGCCGGTCAGAGTGCATTTTGCAGTGATGCGACATGACTTCAATTCTACTTTACAAATTTGACTAGACCAGAGCATGTACACTGGTCCAGATAAGAGTTCTCCACGCATAGGGAATCCAGGACAGATAAACTCCTCAGGATCAATAGTGAGAGTAGTGATACCAGGAGAAGAAGGGGAAGGTGGGGGGGAAAGTGAGAAACAATCACAATGATCTACATATAACCCCTTTCCAGGGGGATGGACAACAGAGAAGTGGATGAAGGGAGACAACAGTTGGTATAAGACATGAAAAAAAGAATACTTCATATGTTATCAAGGGTTCGTGAGAGAGGAAGTGTGAGGAAGAGAGGAAATGAGGAGCTGCAATCAGGGCCTTAACTAGAAAGAAAATGTTCTGAAAGTGATGATGGCAATATATGTACAAATGTGCTTGACCCAATAGATGGATGGATGGATTGTGATAAGAGATGTATGAGCCCTCCAATAAAATGATTTTTAAAATAATAATAAATAAAATGTTTTTCTCCAATTAAAAATCAGGACAGATAGCATCAGGGTTGTATCTTTTCACCATACTTATTCAATCTGTGTGCTGAACAAATAGTCTTATAAGATGGCCTATATAAAAAGAATGTTGCATCAGGTTTGGAAAAAGGCTTGTTGACAACCTGTAGTATTCAGATGACACAACCTTGCTTGTTGAAAGCAAGGGGACCTGAAGCACTTGCCAATAAAGGTCAATATGGATTGACCTTTGGATCATATGGATACATGGATACAACTTCTATATGGATTACAACTCAATGTGAAGAAAAACAAAATCTTCACATTTGGACCAATAGATAATATCCACCATCAATTCTCATGGAAGCAGCCATCAAAAGCTCAAATGATACAGTACATTAGGAGGATCCGATACACGAGAACTCTTTAAAGTTTTGAGGAACAAGAACGTCACTTTGAGAAGTAAAGGGTGTCTGACCCGAGTCATGCTAAGTCTTATATGTGTGTGAAAGCTGGACTATGATAAAAGAAGACTGAAGAAGAATAGATAAATGTGAATTATAAAGAATATTGAAATTACCATGAACTGCCAGAAGAACAAACAAGTCTGCTTGGAAGAAATACAGCCAGAATGCCCCTTAGAAACCAAAATGATAAGACTTCAC
Organism: Nesogale talazaci; assembly: GCA_004026705.1. Classification (NCBI taxonomy): domain Eukaryota; kingdom Metazoa; phylum Chordata; class Mammalia; order Afrosoricida; family Tenrecidae; genus Nesogale; species Nesogale talazaci. The sequence goes on from PVJH01002002.1 coordinate 148,818, forward strand.
CTCACATACTTTAGACATGTTATTAGGTGAGAACAGTACCTAGATAAGAAACATTATTCTTAGTCAAGTGGAGGACTGTCATAAAAGAAGTCCCTCAATTAGTTGAATTGGCGCAGTGGCGTTACAGTGATCTCAAACACAATAGCAACTGTGAGGATGTGCAAGCCTCAGTGGGCAGTGTCTGGTCTGTTGTACATAGCGTCATGATGGGTAGGAACCAACTCAACAGCACCTAACATCATGCATGTAACAGTAGACTTTGCTGAAACTCGCTAAACTGTACAGTTAAAAGCTATGTATTCTTTCTGTGTAAGTTACAATTGAATGATATTCATTTTGTAAGAACAATAAATATAGATTGCCAACCATTTTTTTGTGCTTAAAGAGAAAAGATTGCTGAAGGTTGGCCATGTTACTACTTGCTAAGTGCAAATTTTTCCGAGAAAACATGTCACTGAAAAAGCAGTGCTTCTTAACAAGGAGTGATTTTGTTCCCCAGAGGACATTTTTGGTTGTCACCCTGGTTGATGGGCTACTGGTGTCCAGTATGTAAAGGCCAGCTTTGCTATGAAATGTACTACAACATCCAGGACTGAACAATCTCCATAAAAAAGAATTATGAGACCCAAAATGTCTACATGTATGAGTGTCACTGAAGTGTTTCTCTAATCAACCTGGACTAACACATTAGTCTTTCCTGATAATCAGTACAAAGTAAGGGAGCTATTCTTCCTTCTATAGAACATTCTGATAGTTTCTTTCTTTCTTTTTTTCCCTGAGACACTTTCCACATTTTATATACATTTTTTAAGACTTGCATCTCAAAATCACTATCCCTACACCTACTTATTTTTCACTTAATCTTAGATACATTGTTTGTTAAATGAAGACTGTAAACAAATAGTTACCAAGTCTGTTACATGTAACACAGAGAAACAACTTAAATTTATTAAGTCAACAGAAATTCATCAACTCCCACCACTTATTTTACAGGTATTAAAATGATCCTGAACATACTTTTGAAATGATTGCACACATTGCTTCAAATTTTAACACAATTGCTACAATGTTCATTGTACCTACTACTTTAAATAATTTGCACTGCAGCTTTTTCATTAAGCAAGATGGATAAACCATGCCCTTGATGGTTTCTTCCTGGAGACTGGTTTTCAAAAACATGTGTCCTTCCACAGCAACCTGACACTTCTCCACCCAGCTTTCATCTTGTAGACCTGAATGGTTCTCAGTACTCCAGGTTTATGCTTAAGTGACATTACTTGGAAAGGAAGAAGTGCTGCATTTTTCCTCCTGTAACTTGAAAGTAATATGAGTGTACTTACATTAAGTATTCTTACAAATGTCCAGGTCATGTTTACCAACTGGAATTCTTTTACTTAATGAGTGAGTATTTTGCATTGTGAAACTTAATCAAGACATTAACATGAGTAGAAGGTTGTTGATTTAAGACATGTTTGCGATCTACTAAAATTAATTGTATGTTCATCCTTCTGGTAGCTGTGGAAGTCTCATATTTTCTTTGTATATCATCAGTCATCTAAGCTCTTGAGTACAACTTTAATGCTTTAGGAATATTGTCATTTTGTTAATACTGGTATACTGTGAGCATTCACTTCAGCCTGGATGAACCTTAAAAATGTTAAGTGAACATTAATAGGCATAAAAGAATGCATAACATATGTTTCCATGTAAATGAAATGTCCCGGACAGATGAATCATTCATCTGGAATTACTTATTCCATTCCTATTAATTTTCATTACAACTCAATGGATGGAGGTGCTTCTAGATATGTAGGTCCACATTCTACTTTCAGGCGATATATTCTGTTTTCATAATTTGTCTGTGCAGACCACCATCTTCTCCATCCTCTAATTGTATTTCTTCTAAAAATGATTTGCTTGTTCTTCTGGCAGTCCATGGTATTTTAAATACTCTTTTCCAATTGTGTACAACTTCAAATTTCTATCTGCAATATCAGTGACCAGAGAAACAGTTCCACAGATGACAATGCTAAGAAACTCTTGATTTTCCATGATCATGTCAAACTTGTAAAAATGAGCCACGGAAAATTAAAATAATAAAATTAAAGCTGAAGCTTAAAGTTTCCATAGGCAGACTATATTTCAGGAAAATATGTTTGATATATATAAAGAATTTCTATTTTTAAGACACCTCTGCTCCTCTCAATATTTGTGTTCAGAATTCAACCTTGTCAAATACAAGGGAGAACACAACCTAATCAGGGCAGTGCAATCAGATTTAGAGTGTGATAAATACTTATCTATGCATCTGAATGGGTTGGACCATTAATGAGTTCATTTATTAAAACATACTTAGGGTTCTTTTTCCATATTTAATAGTGAATTTTGTTAAACTTTTCATCTATAGGTTCTTAGTCAATAATCCTAAATACTTTAAGTTGTAATATATAAAAGTCAAAGAATTTCACATACTAAGATATTAATGTGCATTAACCAGGAATCCATTCAGCACTGAAATATTTATTAATACATTATTGAATTATTCATTCCCTTGTTTTATTCATTGCTTAACATCTCGGCACTCCTGAAATTTAATTTCTTAGAAATATATGTATTTCAAAATCAACATTATCAGGTTTGTGGCCCCTTCTATTTAAAAAGCATTTTTCACCATTCTTTTAGGGAATGGGATGCAGTTAGAAGAGCTGAGCTATACCCAGATTATGTATGCACACAGAAAATATGAAAGTAGTGTTCGAAATTGAAGTCGATGGGCAGCGGGGCGATGAGGGAGAGAATAGACAAATGAAAAGAGGATGTGAGTGGATGGCGAGGGATCGACACTGGTGGCTAAGCTTGCACACCTCATTAAATCCGACAAGCTACACAGCCGCCACTGAGTTGACTGAGACGGAGACAGTGGCTGGTCTTGCATCATCCTCACAGTCGCCATTGCATTGTAAGTCAATTGTTGGGGCTATTGTGCCGACCCACCTCACCCAGGGTCTCCTTCAACTTCACTAGCCCGCGACACCCTCTTCCAAGATTGATCTTCCCTGATGAAGGGTCAAAAAAATCGTTTGCTGTGATCCATGTGGTCCCTGTTTTCAGTCTGTCTTGGCCTGGAAGTGCTGCTCAAACCTGCCCACTCTGGGTGAGCCAATGGTATTTGAAATACCAATAGCAAGACTCCAATTTCACAGCCACACGCAGGCACCAGAGAACAACAAACCGAAAGACAGCAGGCGGCCAATGCGACTGCGCACACAAACGATTTGGGGTTTTTTTTTTATGATTCATTTGCACACATAAATCCCATATTAAATTTGTCATAAAATAATAATAAAAACACTTTTAGTTTTCATACATAATGTACAATGTCTATTTTCTGATTAATGATTTTCTGGTAAAGAATTTATGTCAAAGGCTAGAGAGCAATTAGTATGTGAGGTACATAAAACAAATTAAATAATAAACATTGGGGGTTCACTTCTATTGGGGGGCTTCTTTTTTTTGGTTCACTCCATTTACATAAATCACCACTCATTATGGGTTAGTGATAATAGCAAAAAATATAACAAAAGTTAGACTTTTAAAATTCCTAGTCCAAACAGAAAATATTATGCTATGTATTGGCTCATCAAATTCTGCAGCAGTGACAAATAAAGTTTTACTTTTATGCTAACATGTGATTGTCCTACCTTTTGCTTTTCTAAAGACAAATTCATATGAATAAATGATTTCCACAGTGATTTCAATGCTTCGGTTTCCTTTTACTTTTGAGCTGTTTTGACATGTACATTAACGAGTAATTGCTTGGGTCTTTCTAAGTATTGGCTAAGGCCAGGAGTCACTATGACACATATGCTGACCATTTGAAATTTGAAATTAGTGCATATGTAGTTTATATTATCCCTGATGGCTGACCTCCATAAGTATCACATTTAAAATTTTGCCTTTTGAATAACAGATATATGCCACTAAACTTATTACTTTTTAATAAGATGTAAATCCCCAATTGACAAGAAAGACAAGCAAATATTTATTTCCATGTCATTGTTCTTCTACTCACAATAAAAAAATTACCATTATTACAACAGAAAATGTTAAGATGTTTTTACCTTTAATCTTTCAAGTGCAGGCAAGTTTGGAGAATTAGAAGAAATTACACATTAAGAAAGAAGTTATTAGGAACAAACACCATTTGAGAATTTAAATAAACTGCTTTGGAGGTAACAGTAAAGTCTAACTTCAGGTTCTAAGACTAATAAAATAATTTACTTCAGATACCTTTTAAAAATACCTCAGAAACGAGAGGGGAAGGGAGAATGATCAGTGTGAGATTTAAAAATAATTGACAATCTATAATCTAACAAGGGATCTCAAGGGTTGGAGAGCTGGAGAAGGGAAGGGGGGATAAAGAGGAGCTGATCCCAAGGGCTCAATGGAAAGTAAATGTCTAGAAAAGAATGACAGTGTACGATATGAAATAGCAATTTGTAAATTATTAAAGGTTCATGGGGGCTAGGAAGGAAAGGAAATATGGGGAGCTGGAACTGGGGGCCTAAGTGGAGGGAGGATATTTTGAGAGTGATGATGACAATAAGTGTGCAAATGAGATCTGCATACAATTGATGTATGCATGGGTCGTGAGGGGAGGTGTGTGAGCCCCCAATAAAATGATTCATTAAAAAAAGCGGGAGGATAGATTTTTTTTTTTAGGAGGAGCTTATATCAAGGGCACAAGTGGAAAATGTTTGGAAATGCATGTGGCAACATGTGTGCAAATGTGTTTGATACAGATGATGTACGAATATGATAATAGCTGTAAGAGCCCCCAATAAAAAAATTTTTTTAAATACATCTTGGGCTGAGCCCTGGTGGCATAGTGACTGTGTGCGGGACTGCAGCCCACTGGGATGGAGGTTTGATTCCTGCTCACAGGAGCAAAGGCTGGACCTCCTACTCCCACCACCAGGGCAGTGATGCCTTAAAAAAAAAAATACATCTTGACCCCAATAAAATGATTCATTTTTTTTTAAAAGGAGGGGGAAAGAGGAGCTTATATCAACTGCTGAAGTAGTAAATGTTTGGCAATGAATGTGGCAATGTGTGTGCAAATGTGCTTGATACTGATGATGTATTGAATGTTATAAGAGCTGTAAAAGTACCCAATAAAATTATTTTAAAAAAATAGAAAATATGTGCCATTAGGTCAGATACAACTGATGTACGGATGATAACAAGAGTTGTGAGAGCCCCAATAAAATGATCCAAAAGAAAACCACAGAAAAGTGTAGGTCTAACTTCTTTTTTTATTTTAAGAAAATGTGTGTTCCAAAAGAACAAACATATATAAAAACTGGATATTATAAGACTCTTTGGTAGAAATGTAATAAAATAATTTCAATATGATCTTTTTGTGTTGTTTAAATCTAGGATACCCCCAAACTACATATTTTTGTATTCTATGAAGCCTATTGAGGACATTTCTCATTGCTGTGCTCCAATTGAAAAATATATTGGAATCCAAATCCATGATAAAGAGCACCTGGTTTATGTTGTCAGTGTTGCTAGCTGCCAACAAATTAGTTCCAACTCACGATGACTCTGTGTACAACAGAACCAAGCACTGCCCCAGTCCTTTATCATTCTCTGACTCGTTGCCATGTTGGAGTCGGTTTCAGCTTAAAGTCATTCCACATGTGTCAAAATGAAACTGTGCCCCACAGGGTTTTCATTGGCTGAATTTCTGGAAATTTATCACCAAGACTTTTTTTCAAAGAACCTCTGGGTGGAAACATTGAAGTAGGAATGTAGGATATACTATACCTTGTCATGTTTGACAGTCATTGGTTAGATGTGAAAGTTTTATTTTAAGCTACTTGGATTTGCTGTTGACAGGTTCACTAGGTTTGTGGAGGAATTAGTCACAAATGGCTTGTAGAAAATACTGTCATCATTTTCTGTTGCAGAAGCCACTCCACCACAGAATGCTAATATGCCAGGGGTAGCCAGTACCTCTTGTATATAGGTCATTGCAAATATTGTTCTGAAATGCTTAACTTCAGAATGACTTTCTTAAAGTAAATACTTGTTTTAAATTTAAATGTATTTTGTTAAGATATAAAGTACAATAGAATTTCTGGAATACAGATTAAGCTCCTTGCACTAACACACATGATGTGCATGACTTAATAAAATAACTTTACTCTCCCTAAAAAGAAAAAATACCGCTAGGCGGATAGCACACCAACCTTTTACTTAACAATGAGAACAACCACAAAAGTCCACTGTCACTGAGGCTGTAGATCTTTAAAAGAGGAGCCATCTGTTTCTCTCAAGGAATATCTACTAGGTTTGATTTGCCTACCTTGCAGTTAGCAGTTCCAAACTTAATGTTTAGCTTTGCGATGTTTGTGTTATAAAAAATCACATAGCGGTTGATTTCCAATTACCAAGGTGAAAATAACCAGCTTTCAAATTTCCTGAAAAATTAACAATCATCACCTGGAGGCCAGTAAGGGCCTTCTCTACCATGCTGCTAGCAGTAAATGTTAAAAGAATGGCAATGAAGCTGTTCTAATTTGTGATCCCCTTATTAAAATGTTAGTTTTATATAAATAGTAATTATGTAAAGTCATCTTAAAGATAAATACTAGTTTAGGGGTGGTATTTGACTTGTCAATCAGGTCACGGATTGATGGTGACTTCTTGTGGGCATGGCCGCCTCATAAGGAGGTTCCTGAGAACTCCCACTCCCCTCTGCCTTCACCTTCCTGCTGGCTGGCTTTGGTTGCTGTGAGCCCCATGGTACAGCCACCACCAATGGATCCACGAAGTTTTGCACCCACTGGCCTGTGATCTCCCTGCATTCTGCAACATTGCATGTGGCTGCATGAGTCCAAAGAGGGACTTATAGACTTGTATCAGACTTATGGATAAGTATTGGACTTTTAGATTTTAGTTGGACTGGGCTGGGATTTTTTCTTGATATATAATTACTTTTTGATCCAAAGCTCTTTCTTACACACATATGAGTGTCACAGGATTTTGTTTGTCTGATCGATCCAGCCTAACACAAATATTATTTCAATATTCATTCAAATTGACTTGAAAAGGAGGGCTAAAAGCTGATGCAGTTGTCATAAAACAAATCTAACAATACCGCATCTATTTAGAGGGAGAATGGGCAAGGTGTCTGTCTACACAAACTTATAGAACTTGTAGTGTTAATCCAGACTTTTTCATCAGAATCTGTATATAAACTGTGGAGATGTGGTGGTCCGTTTTTTGTTAAGGATTTTGTAAAGAAAAAAATAGCTCAATAATGACAATTGGAGGTTATTCTCAATGGAGTATTGTGAACAATAGCAAGGACTGAGAAAAAGTGCTCCAAACTGCAAAGATTTAAGCAATGATAATTTGGAAATAAGTATTGGTGTATTTCAATATGTGATGAACACAATTTCATTGAATGTTGAAAGAGAAAATATTGCATACATGAGTATTTGCCACAATTTTTTAAAATAAAGTAAAAGAATACTGAAGGGGAAAACAAATTCCAATTTCATAAAAGGCATACCGTTTAATATAGAAAAAATCATTTCCAAGCTAAAATTGGAAAAATCAAAACTCAAAGACAGCCAATTTTGATATGCCAGTTGCAATTGGAAAAATGTGTTTACAACAATGGTATGCAAAAAGGACGTCCTTGGACATTTGTTGCTTCAGAATTTTTCTGGGTTAAATGGTTAAGTATTGCCTGTATTTTGTAAGTCAAGCAAAAATCATCTGATGTGAAAATGTCTTTATTTTAACTGTCTTTATTTTTGTTTTACTTTATTAACACTGAGCACACTTTGCATCACAATGTACTCTAGCTTTTAAAACACACTTCCATATCAAGAAGTAGATTTCATTTGGTCCAACTCTATGATCCTGAGCCCCACTGCCTCCCCTCCCTGTCTCATACTCAGACACTGCCCCATGTTCTGTGATCTTTCAGAAAACACCTAGATTTCCTCAAAATAGGTTTTAGTTGACAGAAGTTGATAAGAAAAGGAATCAAGAAATGAATAACAGGGATATATTGCCTACTGCTATTTGCTATTCATGTCCTCACTTCCATGTTCTAAGACTCTTAAGAATGCATTTTTATCTATATTTAACCCCCTCCCTGGGGGGTAGACAACAGATGAAGGGAGATGTTGGACAGTAGGAGACATGACAAAATAATTATAATTTATAAATTATCAAAGGCTCAAGCGAGAGGGGGAGCAGAGATGGAGGAAGAAAATGAGGAGCTGATACCAAGGGCTCAAGCAGAAAGCAAATGTTGAAAATTATGATGGCAACCAATGTATAAATGGGCTTGAAACAATGGATAAGTGTATGGATTATGATAAGAGTTGTATGAGCCCCCAATAAAGTGCTTAAGAAAAAGAAGAATAAAGAAAATGTTCTAAAATTGATCATAGTGATGATTGCACAAGTCTTTTTAATATGTATGACTGAACAATTGAATTGTATGTGTATAATTTATATGCTAATAAAAAATAAAATAAAATGGGGACAAGAAGAATGCGTTTTTTTTTAATTCCTTTCTTCTTAGTTAAGTCACGTTCATCAGAAAGATACAGTTCAGGCTCCATCTTCTTTGACATGAGCTTCCTTGAAACCACATGGTCACCACAATCTCTCAAGACTTGAACACTTTTACCTGAGCTAGTCTCTTTTATTATTTATCAATGGGCTTGTTTTGCAGTGCTATCTTGTCTCTCTAATGGTACTGCAGGCACCCTGACGCCAGCCAGGAACTGTATTTCATATAACTTTTTTAAACCACCAACGGGAATGCTGGTACATTTCTCTCTTTTTTCTCTCCTTCCTTCCATAAACATTAACTAATCCATTTCCTGTTTGAAGCCCTGATTATTCAATGAAGAGAGAAATAAGTTGAACTAAACTATAGTTTAAACCTGGAGAAGGATGGCACTTTCTGCTCCTGTAAAAAGGTACAGCCTCAGAAACCTGCACAGGCAATTCTGTCCTGTGGGGTCACTATGAGTTGACATGAACTCAGTGGCAATTTGTTTGTTTGTTTGTTGTGTTTATACAAATGGTCATAATAATATCATTCCTGATCTTATAATGATATAATTAATATCACATGTAAATCAAATTTTACAGAAGATAATTCAAAAATGATTGCAGCGGTGCATAGGCAAGGAATTGCAAGACATTCATGGAAAGAGAGATGTCATCACTGATGTTAGCTAGATCTTGGCAGAAAGCAGAGAATGCCAACAAAGTGTCTATCTGTTTTATATTGACTATATAAAGCCACTAGACTGTGTTGTTAATAATAAATTATGGATAACATTGGTAAGAATGGGAATTCCAGGATAATTGTGCTCTTGTAGTACCTGCACATAGAGCAAGAAGTAGTGGTTCAAATAGAACAAGAAGATAGTATATGGCTTAAAAATCAGGACAAGTGTGCTTGCTGAAATTAAAGAACAGTCGATACACTTATAAAGATCAAAGGCAACAACATTCAGTATATATTTTACCTTAATGTATAAATTAAAATATTCTAACAATTGGACAAATAGCATCATGAATAAGCAGAGAAAAGACTGAAGTTGTCAAAGATTTCATTTTACTTGGAAACATAATCACTGCCTGTGGAAGCAGTAGTTAAGAAACTAAATGGCACATATTGCATAGGACAACTCTGCTACAAAAGATCTTTTTAAAGTACTAAGAAGCAAAGCTATCACTGACCCAAGCCATGGTAATTTCAATCACCTCATATGCATTTGAAAATGGAGCATAAAGAAGATCAGAGAAGAATTGAGGCTTTGGAATCATGCTGTTGATGAAGAATGTTGAAAGTACTATATACTTCCAGGAGAATAAACAAATCTGTCATCAGGAAATACAGCAAGAATGTTTCTTAGAAGGAAGGGTGGTGAGACTTTATCTCATGTGCTTTGGGCATGCTCTCAGGAAGGACCAGCCCCTGAAGAAAGACACAAGGTTTGGTGAAGTAGAGGATCAGAAAAAAGTAGGAGACCCTCAGTGAGCTGCTTGGTTGGATCCACTGGCTACAACAAAACACAATCTGCAATTGTGAAGATGATGCAATCTGGGAGTGGTTCCTTCTGTTGTACATTAGGTTCCTATGAGTCGGAACTAACCCAACAGCACCTAAGAACATAGTTCCAGCCTTCGGGTGGTCTTATTGTTCCACGTCTACTTGCCTCTCCAGCTACAGCTCTTCAGCTCTAGGCAGGCTCATGGGTTCTCAGTTCTCAAACTATACTACATAGGTTCATCTTTTGTGTTTTGAGCTATTTCCTCTGCCGGAAATGCTTCCCCCTCCCTGCCTCAATCCTATCCTGCTTCTATTTCATCCAGTCCTCCTATCTTGGCTTAGATTTTACTTGCTTTTAGGAAGCCATCCTGATCTTCAAAGTGAAGTCTTTCATATGCACTCCCTTGTAATTTTTCCAAAACTGTGCTTTCAAAATAGATTCACAATTGACACAGTATTCATCTGTGTCATCATTAGAGCACATTGTCCATTAGTGTAAGACGTGAGCCTTCTTGTGCAGTATGAGTCGTGTATATTTGGGGGGTTAAAAAACTTTGTGAAATTCCATTCTCTTCTCTTTGTATTTTTGAGGTTGCCTCATATGTTTGGCTCCTGACACCTAGCAAGTTTTTTATTTTAATATGAGAAATGAATGAATGAATGTCATAAAGATAAAATAGGTCACAATCTGTGCCCTTGAGGACATCACCATCTAGTGGGAGAGACAGAAATGCAATTAGTTACTCCGCAGTACATGGTGCTATGTTTTAGATCTGACACACAGTTTTGCAGTGTGTGTGTGTGGGTATGTGTGTTTATATTAAAGGGGTGGGGGGAAGTGGGAGAGTCCAAAGTCACTCATTTTACCTGATAAAGTCAGATCTTTTGTGGCCGAGCCCTGGTGGCGTAAGTGGTTGAGTACGGGACTGCAGCCCACGGGCTTGGTGGTTCAAATCCAGCGGCGACTCTTAGGAGCAGCGCTGGGTAGCTCCCATGACCACCAGAGGGCAGTGATGCCCCCCCCCCAAAAAAAAAAAACAAAGTCATCTTTTGCAAAGGAGCTGCATTTCAAAAGACTTCAAAGTTTTCTGGAAAGGGAAGAGACACATAACAGATGGTCTGTAATTAACCACTTTCGGAATGCTCCATCAAGCTTCTGAGCAGGTTCTGAATGGTTCAAATTATCTAGGTGCCTATTGGTGCAAGAAAAAAAAAGAGAATAGAATATGGCCACGAAAGGAAGATACAAACAATTACAACTGTGATAATGATTATAGAGTAAGTAAAAAAGCATTGCTAGTAAGATTCCAGTTCATACATGCATGAGTTTATTCCAAACAGGATATTTTAAAACATGTCTCTGCAATTAGTGGATAGAAACTGACAAGTTCTCTCAGTATACATTTGCATTTAGTTTCATTGGGTACCTTCAAAAATGGGTCCACATAGTTTTAGAGGACACTGAAGTCAATTGGCACAACAGTTCACAAATACAATGCTTACATCCTCCTTTGATGAGTAGTAACTATGGTTGTAAAGGCTCATACGGTAGCCATCTAAGGTGAAACTACTGGTCTCTCCCCATCTAGAGGAAAAGAGAATGACAAAAATAAAAGAAAACTTGGGATAAATGAGTTCAGTGGACTAAGGAACCATGCAAATATCAGTCTCCAGAAGCCTGAAAACAGAAGACTTAGATGGTGCTTGACTCCCACTACCAACTGCTTTTAGAAATCACATTAAAAGATCCTCCACAGAATGAAAGAAAAACATGGAAAATTCTCAATCATAAAGAAGACCACACTCACTGGCTAAACAGAGACTCGTGGAATCCCAAAAAAATAGCCCTGAGGTCACTCTTTAGGTCTGGATTTGAATTTACTCCCAGGACCCAGTTTTTAGCCAAACACTAGACACATTTATAAGAGAAACAATAACTCTCGTGGAGTATGCACACTTTATTATAATTAACCAGTTTAAGCTTAAAAGGGCAGAATTTATGCAAATACAAAATTTGGAAGTGTTAAGAATGGAGAAAAGGAAACAGAAAACACTGGGAAGTAATATAAGTGATGAAGGAAATGAACTTAATGAGGTGAAACAAAAAATATATATAAATTTTTAAAGATAAAACTGATGCTCTACCCTGTAAATCTTTTTATTCAGAATAAAAAGGTTGTTTTAAGGAAGTCTAATAAAAACTGAATTCTGAGGGGAATCTGCTGAATAAAATTCAAAGCAGAGAGGTCAACTCAGAAAGTTATGGTGACTATCTCAGATTACAAAGGTATAATATTTATAGATTTTCTTGAGGATCATGGAAAAATCATAGAAGCTTATTATGTTGAAGTTTTAAGAAAATGGAAAACTGTATTGGTGAGGAAAGCGGCAGCAAGGAGTTTGTTTTCATTACAACAATGTGCCTGCCTATTTTTTAAGGGTAGCTAGTACTATTCTAAGTGACTTTCCCTCAGAGTGCAGAATACATTAGAGAAGTGTTAGAGAGAAAGAAGCACCTTATTCAGAAGTATATAGATCTAGATAGAGGATGTCTCGAGAAATATTAGCTGCAGGAGATTGACAGGGTTACTGAGAGGGATATGGCTCTGAAGTTGGACATTAAGGCTAGCAGCTTAGAGTAGCCCCCAGAAAAAAGCATGTTAGTGGTGTAGCAGACCTGGCACCGCCCAGGCCAACTATGCAGAGCAGAACAGATTTCCAACTGGAGACAGCCATGTTGGTGATTGGAAACAGAACATAAGAGGAACAGAAAGCCAAACTGTGGCGGGAGAAGGAACTAGCAAACTTCACCGTAAAGAAGGAAGAACTGGATCAGAATGACAGAGATGGAGGTGTCCAGAGCAGCATCAGAGAGCCTGGCAGCTTGCAGGGGAGTACCTGGGCAATGTGATGGACGCTCTTATTGCATTAACCAAGTGAGTTGTGAGTTTCACTGGATTCACTTATAGGAATAAAGTTGCTTTTGTTTTATTATCTGGAAAAATGATAATAGCTTCACATTTTGGTATTCTTATTTGATAAAGGTATTGATAATTTGGCAGAAATGCTTTTTCACTTACTCCTGTATTTATTTTCTTAAACCCAAGTATTGCATTTAATTTAAGTCAGTAGCTTCTAGCAAGGCTATTACCACTGATTATATCCATTGGAGACAAACTGTAGTAAAGTACTTTTTCATTAATGCCAGTAAACATAATGAAAAGAAATTAGAGAGAAGGCAAAACTCAGCCAAGCATTCAAGAGAAAGGACATCTATGAAACCTGTTGGGTTTTACTGAGGAAGAGAAGGAAGACAACATTGAACAGTAATCTAGACTCTATTGTAAATTATGGAGCATGTTACAGGTGGCATGGCCAAATTAACATATCACAACTCTGAACCTACAAAACTTTGTTCTTGAGAAGACTTTGAGCCAGATGACAAACTATTCAGATCCTCTCATGAAAGACCTGAGAGATCAAAAGAAGCAGATATAGATTACAATACAGAATGCAGAAGTAGATCAACTGTAGACTGGCAGCAGAAACAGAACAAAATTGGTGAATAAAGACATAAACAGAATGGTGAATTGTCAGGCACCCTGAAATAGTCTAGGCATTTTGAACTTTTGCATCCACTGTTCAGTCAGGGTAATGACAATTAGCACTGCTCATCCAGGATGCCACAAGCTCCAAAACCACTGGCTCTTGACCAAAAAGCACACCCCCCCCCCCATCTACTGCACCACCTGATCAATGGAAGACAGCAGCCCACAACAATCTAGTCCTCTCTCAACTGCTCTACATGAACAAGTACAGAACTATGCATTTTCTGCCAGGAGATAGGTTGTAAGCATCTAAATCATGGCAAGCTAGCAAGCAGTAGAACAAACCCATCCTGCTCCCTTGATTATATCAAATCAAAATAAAGAATGGGATCATCTGGACAAAACATGCAATCACCAATAAAACACAAATATAATAACACCACAATGTCTCAGAGGCAACAATTTCCATTTACATGAAGAAATAAGATAGAATAGTTCAAACAAGTGACCAAAATACAGAGAAATTTTTTTAAAGAAATGGTATTGGAACTATTTGATATTAAGCTTTAACTAAACTTGCACATGAGTAATTGGTGGTATGTGTCACAGTTGGTCTCTGGTCTTGTTTTTACTGGTGATATTGTACTTCTCATTGTCTCTTCCAAAAGGTGTAGTCCATTTGAGTCTCTGTATTCTACCTGGTGAGGTTCATGTATCTAGTCAACATCTATGTTGTAGAAAAAAATATTTGCAATGAAGTTAAAATTCCACCATGCAGTTTCCAGCTTCATTTCTATTCCCAAGGTCAAATTTCCAACTATTTTTCCTTCCTTTTTATTTCTGATTTTTGCAAATTATTATTGAAACAATCGGTGTTTGTGTTGACTTGGCTGAGCCATGCTTCTCAGTGCTTTAGTAGTTGAGACCTAGTTATTCTCTATGATGTAATCTTACATAATGTAATCTACTCCATGTTAGGATCTCCTGTGAGAAGCAAAGATTAGGGTGGAATGCAACTTCCTTATTCAGGTCAGTGACCTAATGCAATTGAAAGATTTCCTCTGAGATGAGACCTGATTACTGTATGAATAGACACTGTGGAAAGCTTGCTATCTTTTTGCTCTGTCTCTGTCTCATCAACCTCCAGTTCTTTGGACTTGAATCAATAGCCTGCCATCTTAACTGCTGACCTTGGGAATCTATAAGCAGCCTGCCATATGACCTATCATCTGATCAACTGATCTTGGATTCATCTGCCTCTGAAACCTGATGTCAGTCATCCTTTCTGGTGGTCTAGTCCTTGTGAATTCATGAGTTCCCAAAGTTTTATGAGTCAAGATAAGTCTCTAGCTATACATTTGACCTACAGAACTTGGACTGAAAATACACTTCTACAATTTTGTGAGTCATACTTGAGATATAAATATATAAATCAATCTCGACAGATTTATATACAGAGTGACTACCAGTCACTGAAGTTGTTTCTTCAGGAAACCCACCCGACCAGTATAACACAATTATCAACTACCAAAGCATATTTTATCAATTTCAGACTGAAGAAGTTGGTAGAATTCATCAATATTTTCATCACTGGCTTTAGTGGTTAGTGTGCAAATTTGAATAATGGTTTTATTAATTGAACTTTCTTGTTTGTAGACAGATAGATATTATCCTATCACAGACAGCAATAGAGTTCAAGGTAGATCTTGAGAGGTTCTTTTTTTATGATGAAAACTTTGCCTTTCTTCTTGTATTTGTCATTCATGATGTGTTAGGCTGGGTTGACTAGATAGACAAATCCAGGAACAGTAAGAATGAGCTTTATACCAAGAAGTAGTTATATATCAAAAAAAATCCTGATTCTTTCAATACCTCATGGTCACACAGGCTGGTATGCTTCTTTTATGGTGGGCTTTGTTGCTCCTGAGCTAGATGGCTGCTTGTTTACTCTCAATCCTTTAAGACCCCAGAAGCTTTATCTTTTGAAAGCTGGGCATCATTGACTTTCTTCACCACTCTTGCTCGTGTCCCCACATGTCCTCAGTGGACGCCTCAGGAAGTGGGCACACAGTGATATGGTGTTTTCTGTTTGATGCCTGCTACCTAATCCTTTCAACACCTCGTGGCCACACTGGCTGTTGTGCTTCTTCCATGTGGGCATGGCCACTTCTCAGCTACATGACCCTTTTGTCTAGTTTCAGGGTTATAAGACCCCAGATTTATATCCTTTGATAGCTGGGCACCATCAGATTTCTTCACCACATTTGTTTATGCACCCATTTTACTTCAGTGATCATATTGGGCCATTGGGTACCATGAAATACCAGATTCATAGAACAAAGTGTTCTTGCATTGAGGGAGCACCTGGGTGAGGGTTCAAGGTCCACTTGCTACCCCAGTACTTAACCTCTAAATATATGTTCTTAGATTTATTCCCTCCTTATCATAGGTAATTATATTTTTGTGTGTATATGCCTGTGTTTAGAGCTCTGCAAGTGCCCTTTATCTTCTAGTTCTTTCCTCTATTTCCTTCCATCTCCCTCCTGTCCCACCATAATGCTCCACCTTCATTGGAGTTTCAGCACTTCCTCTCAATTACATTACCCTTGCTTAAACCTTACCAGACCTCCCACATCCTCCCTGTCACCAATTCCGGATCACTTATTGTTCCCCCATCCATGAACTTGTCCATGCCCCCTTTCTTTCCCCCTTCTCCTGTACCCCCCAGAAACCATCAGACCCATCATTCTTTCCTCCTGACTGTATGACCAGGAGTGTTCCCTTCTTGATCTGTTCATTTTGGGAGATCGATCCACATTGCTTCCCCACCATGTGACCCCTGAAATGTCCTCTGTCGCTGTCTGCTTCAGTAGGGAGCCAGTGTGACACATCTTGTTGTTTGCCCAGTCCTTTCTGTTATCCATTAGGTCCCCGCAAGGGCATATACTTCTGAGCATCGTGTGCCAGTTTGGGGACTGGACCAGCTCTCTTCTTCTTCCTCCCTTCTTGCCTTTCTCCATGTGGGTGTGGCATTCTGACCCCTCCACCAACCTGTTCTCTGCCATGCCCACTCCCATGGAGGAGGTCAATCTGGCTCTGGTTGTGTCTGGCCCTGTAGTGCTCTCTTTTTATACATCCTTCCATGTGTCCACATCGTCCTTGAGGTTGGGTGCTTCAAGATAGGATCTTTATGCCCACTCCGGCTTCTGTGGAGACAAGACCGGTACTGTCTCTTTGGGTGGGTACTAACTCTGTAGTACCTGTGGGTAGCCCCGTTCCCTCTGTTATCCTTTAACTTTTGAACTCCCTTTTTTCTCACTCCCCCCTCATCCTTCTCCCATTACTGTGTTGCACCCAGCATGTACCTCCCTGGGTTTGGTCCACCCTCGACCCTTTACCCTAAATTTCAGCCCAACTGTTAAGATATAGGAGTCTTCTCTTCTATACCTACCACACTAGTTAAGTTACACTTACCCCAGGGGACTCATAGAGTACTTCTCCTTTTGTGATTGACTAACTTCGCTTAGCATAATTTCATCTAGTTCTCCCCATGAAGAGATGTGTTTGATGTGCTCATCAGTGCTCTTGTGTGAGTCATAGTACTTCATTGTGTGTATGTGCCAGAGTTTGCTGATCCATTCATCTATTGATGGAAATTTAGATTGCTTCCAACTCTTTGTGATTGTGAATTGTGTTGCAATAAATATTGGCATCCATACCACTGGCTGTGGTTTATTTCTTATCTCTTCTGGGTATATACCCAGTAGTGGGATAGCTGGATCATACGGTAGCTCAATTTCCATTTTCATTAAGTATTGCCAGACTGCTTTCAACAACAGCTGTATACATCTACAAGACCACCAGCAATGTAGAAGTGTTCCTATTTTGCCACATCCCCTCCAACATTTGTTGCACTCTGATTTTCTGATTTGGGCTAGCCTCAAAGGTGTTAGTTGGTATCTCATGGTTGTTTTGATCTGCATTTCTCTGATGGCTAATGATCAGGAGCATTTTCTCATGTTTATTGACCATATGGGTCTCCTCCTGAGTGAAACTTCTTTTTAGTTTTTTTATCCATTTCTTCAGAGGATTATATGTTTTCCTCTTTTTGCAGAAAAGGGGGGTATTGTAGAATTTTGTAATAAGCCCTTTGTCTGTTATGTCATTACGAAAAATCCTCTCCCAGTCTGGGGGTTGCCTAGCTACCCTCTTGGTAAAGTCCTTTGATGTACACAGCTGTTTCATTTTTAGTAAATTGCATTTGTCAATTTCAAGTTCCCCTGCATGTGTGCCCTGTCCTAGTGCAGCTAACCTTTGTATTCCCTGGGTCAAGGTTCTTAGACTTTTCTTGATTCTTTCACTAATGGTCCCGATGGTTTGTGGTTTTACTTCTAAGTCCGTGATCTACCTTGAGTTTGTTCTTGTCCATGGGGTGGGGCAGAGATTCTGTTTCATTTTTCTACATGTGGATTTCCATTATTTTCAGCACCATTTGTTAAATAGAGTGTAACTGCACCACTTGATGCTTTTGGGGTCTTTGTCGAAAATCAGTTATCTATATGCTAATGGTTTTATTTTGGGGTTTTCTGTTTTTTTTCCATTGGTCTGTGAATCTGTCATTATGCCAGTACCACACTGTTTTGACCATTGTGTCTTTGTAGTCGGTGTGAAAGTCTGGTAAAGCAAGCCCTCCGACTGTGTCCTTCTCCTTGAGGAGATCCCTGCTAATTTTGGGCTTCTTCCCTCTCCATATGAAATTGGTGGTCTGTTTCTCCATATCTCTGAAGAAGGTTGTTGGTATTTGAATCAGGATAGCATTAAACTTACAAAGTGCCTTGGTTAGAATAGACATCTTTAATATATTTAGTCTCCCAATCCATGAGCATGGGATATTCCTCCATTGGTGGAGGTCACTTTTGGTTTCCTATTTTTTTTAATATAGATTTTATTGGGGGCTCTTACAGCTCTTATAATATTCAATACATTGTTCATATTAAGCATACTTGTACACATGTTACCATGTTCATCTACAAATATTTTCTACTTGAACCCCCCCCAGCATGCGCTTCTCTTTCCCTTTATCCTCTAGTTATTTTTTTAAAAGTCCAACTCCTCATATCCACCCCCCTTCTCCTCCCCTATGAACTCCTAATAATTTATAAATTGTTATTACCTCTTAATATCATACACTGTCCAATGTGGCATTTCACTCACCCACCCACCCCCCCGTTGTCCACACCCCAAAGGAGGTCACATGTAGATCCCAGAAATTAGTTCCCCCTTTCTACACCCATGTAGTTTATTATTAAACTGTTTAGTCCCCCCTTTCTACTCCACCATCCCTCCACCTTCCCAGTGTCACCACTCCCCACTAGTCTCAGGGGATTATCTATCCTAAATTCCCATGTTTCTGACTCCAATGTACATCCCCTGGTCTAGTTGAATCTGTCTTGCAGAATTGGGATAATGATAGTCGGTGGGAGGAAGCATTTGCGAATCAGAGGAAAGTTGCACATTTCATTGCTACTACACTGTGCCCAGACTAGCTCATTTCCTCACTGCAATCCCTCTGTAAGAGGATGTCACTTCACTTATTGATGGGCTTTGGTTCCCCAATCTGAAATCACCTTCATTTATAATGATATAATTTTTAGATCTTTGATGCTTGATACCGGATTCTTTTGACACCTCATGGTCACATGGGCTGTTGTTCTTCTTACATGTGGACTTGCTTCTTAGTTAGATGGCCACATATTTACCTTCAAATCTTTAAGACCCCAGACACACATCTTTTTGAAAGCTGGGGACCATTAGCTTTCTTCACCACATTTGTTTATGCACATATTTGTTGTCAGCGATCATGTCAGCAAAGTGAGCATGTAATGTTATGATTATTAGTTCTTGAAACCTGATAATTGATCCATTTGGCATTTCTTGGTTCCATAAGCTGGTGTGCTTCTTCTATGTTGGCTTTGTTGCTTCTGAGCTGGATTGCCGCTTGTTTACTTTCAAACTTTTAAGACCCCAGACACTACATATTTTGATAGCCGGACACCATCTGCTTTCTTCACATTTACTTATGCACACATTTGTTTTCTGTGATCGTGTCAGGGAATGCCAATTTAATAGAACAAAATGTTCTTGCACTGAGTAAGTACCTGATGGAAGTCCAATGCCCATCTGCTGTCCTAATTCTAAGCCTACAAGTAAATGCATATTGATCTATTTCCCCATTGGCATATGAATATATGCACCTATGGATATGCTTGTATTTAACCTCTATAATTTCCCCTTATGCCCCAGTGATTTTCTCTATTTCCCTATACCTCCTCCCGTTCCACCATCATGCTCAACCTCCATGTGGGTTTCAATATTTTCTCTCTGTTACATTTGTCTTAATCAATCCCTATTGAATCTCCCACACCCACCCCGCCACCGATTCTGAACCACATGCTACTCACCCAATCCCTGGATCAGCCAACAGCCTCCCCCCGACATCCACTCTGGTACCATCAGTCCCTTCGTCCCCACCCCCAGACCACGCATCCAGCCCACCCCATCCAGATAGACCTGTAAAGAAAATAACATGCTCAAAAAAGGGCATTCCATAATGAAGCAACCAAAGAAAAGAAAACAATGAAAACATTAACCAAAAAACTCAATATTCAACATGTACACATACATGCAAAAAACAAAGATAACAACTATAAAAATCTACAAATAGCCCCAGTGGCATAGTGGTTGAGTGCAGGACTTGGCAGTTCAAATGCAGCAGCAACTCTCCAGGAGCAAGACTGGGCCTCCCACTCCCACCAGAGGGCAGTGATGCCCCCCCCAAAAAAATCTACAAATAGTTTAAGGTCTGTTTGTTGACCTCCAGGAGTGTCTCCTGGTTGAGTGGAATGGGATGCCACACTCTGGTCACAAAGTATATCTTTGGTGTTCCATCTGTAGCTTGATGTTCTGTCGTACACCCTTAGTTTTGTGGTATGTTTACTTTTCTCCATTGTTGATCCCAAAATGCCTTGGGTCAGTGAGAGTAGCTGAATTTCATATTGGGGCCTATCATATGGTTCTCCTTTGTATCGGCAGTTCTGAGTGGAAATATCGAAGTGGGAATATCGACCTGAAGTCTCGGTGGGCCAGGATGTACTTCATTCTATTTTCCTCCCCCTTCATTGATTCTCATGTATTTTGGGTCAGGTATATCTCTCTCCTCAAGCTGAAGCTTTGGTGTTGACCTCCAAGGCAAGCTTCCCTTAAGAGGAGAGGCAGGTGCCCCTGTAGTTGGAATTGTGGTTGTGTTCACAGACCTCTCCGCTGGTTCTCCACTCCATTGCTTCATGCTGCATTCACATCTGGGAACACTGTATTTAAGTTTGGTTCCTCTTTTCCTGTGGAGATATAAAAAATACACTCCCCTTGGGTGGGTTAGTACCCCATTACCTCTCTACTTAACACCATCTGACCTTTCACATCCTGGCGTCCCACCCTCGTTGGCTACTATATGTAGCCCTGGGTTTGGTCTGGCCCCAGCTGTACTATCTGGGCTTTCCCCCAGGACTTTCTGTATACTGTAGATTTTTCCCAATACCACTTTTGTATTTTTTTTAATTTTTTTTTTTGGCATCACTGTCCTCTGGTGGTCGTGGGAGCAACCCAACCTTGCTGCAGCTGGATTTGAACTGCCAAGCCAGTGGGCCGCAGTCCTTCACTCAACCACTACACCACCTGGGCTCAGCCTGAAATAATTATTAAATTTACCTCAGCGGACTCATATTGTACATGTCCTTTTGCGCTTGGCTAACTTCCCTTAGCATAATTTTCTCCAGTTCTTCCCATGTGGAGATGTGCTTCATGTGTTCATCACTACTTTTCAGCGATGTGTAGTGCCCCCTTGTATGTATGTACCACAGCTTTTTAATCCACTCATCAGTTGATGGAAATTTGGACTGCTTCCAACTTCTTGCGAACTGTGAACTGTGAACTGTGCTGTAATGAACATTGAGGCACAGATGTCTGGTTGTGGATTGTTACTTGTCTCTTCTGAGTATATGTCCTGTAGGCAGATTATTGGGTCATATGGTAGCTCAATTTCAATCTGCTTTAGATATCTCCAAATTGATTTCCTCAGTGGCTGTACATACCTACAGGTCCACCAGCAGTGGATAAGAGTCCCTATTTCTTTACAATCTCTCCAACACTTGTTGTTTTCTAATTTTTTGAATTTGGCTATCCGTGAAGGTGGGAGGTGATATCTCATTGTTGTTTTGATTTGCATTTCTCTTATGGCTAACGATTGGGAACATTTTCTCATATATTTATTGGCCATTCTGATTTCTGCCTCTGTGAAACTTCTTTTCAGTTCCTTTGCCCACCTCCTCAGTGGGCAATTAGTTTTGCTCTTTTGGGAAGCTATTAGGGTATTGTAGATTTTGGTTATAAGGTCTTTATCTGATTTGTCATTGCTAGAGATGCTTTCCCAGTCTGTCTGCTCTCTTATTACTCTCTTGGTGAATTCTTTTAATGTACACAGGTGTTTTATCTTCAGTAGGTCCCATTTGTCTATTTGTGTCTCCTCTGTGTTTATGTCCATCCTTATTTCTGATAGCCTATGTAATCCCTGTGCCAGTGTATTCAGGTTGGTCCCAATTCCCTCATCGATGGCCCTAAGAGTTTGGGGTTTTACTTCGAGATCTGTGATCCACCTTGAGTTTATTCTAATGCATGGAGTGAGGTAAGGGTCTTGCTTCATTTTTCTACAGATAGATAGTTTCCTGTAGTAGGATTTTATAGTTTTCCTTGTATAGGTGTTTTGGTTTTTTGGTTAGATATATCTCTAGATACTTCAATTTATTCTCGGCTATTGTGAATGATACAGCCTTCCTGATCTCATATTCCATGGTCTTGGTGGATGTATACAGCAAACCAATCTACTTCTATTTGTTACTCTTGTATCCTGCCACTCTTCCATATTCCTCTATTGCTGTTAGTACTCCAGTTACAGGGCTCTGGGGATTTTTAATATATAGGATCATGTCATCAGCAAATAAAAGTATTTTGACCTCATCTTCTCTCATTTGAACACCTGTGATGTCTTTCCATTTTCTTATGTTGTTAGCTCGGACTTCCAGTACAATTTTGAATAGTAGTAGGAATAAGGGGCATCCTTGTCTCGTCCCCTTTTTCAGCAGGATTGATTTAGTCTTTTCTCCATTGACTGTGATGTTAATTCGGATATTGTTCCTTTTCATAGCATCACTCATTGATCTCAGGTTTTCTTCTGCCTCTTTTATTATCTTATTTGATTGTTTTTCTCATTTGCTGAGGTCAGGCTGACTGTCTTTAAGATCACTAATCTGAGTCTCAGCCTCTTACAATATATCTATTTGTGAGATCAGCGATCTTGTGTGAAGTTTCTGTTACTTCCTCCTGTTTTTCCCTTTGGTGGTTGGACTTCAGTACCTCTATTGTGGACTTCATGCCCTCTATTGTGGCCTTCATCCCCTCTATCGTTGCATCCTTTGTCGGTGTAGCTTCCTTCATCTCCTGTATTTCTCCAACCAATCTTCTGAAAATTTCTTTTTGTGACAGATCCACATCAGATTCTTCTATGAGTGTCATTAGTTCTCTTGGTGTGATTTGTCTTTCTTGTTTACTTATTAGGAGTGATGTGGTATTCTGTTGTTTATGTGATGATTTCGAGGAGGTGGGTGCCATGTTCCCTTGTGTATTTTCACAGTGTGATTGGTGATGGCATTTTCATGGGCTGCTTGTGGTCTACTATGGAGATTGGTCTGGTTGCTGGTACTGTGTTGACTCAAAAATCAGCAGTGGTAAGAGGTAGCAAGCACCGTTGGGGGCAACTAGACGGGACTCAATTTGACTAATGTATAGTTCCAGTGTAGTAACAGGGCAATACAAGTCCACTGGATGGGTAGCGATGCTGTATGGACCTAAGAAGTTGTGACCTTCCTGGGCTGGTTGAGCTCCCAGGACTGGGCCGGTGACCCCTCATATTTCCAGAGCTAGGTTTAGTTTGAGGAAGGGATACCCTTTGTGCTTGGGATGCACTCTCAACTTATCCACTCACTGCGTGGGCCTGCAAAGATGAAGATCGTGCCTCTGGGTGAGGCAACCTGAGACTGGCCTGTAAGACCCTGTCTTGTGACTCTGTTACTCCGCCACTCCCGGTGGAGTAGGCAGCAGGCAGTGTCCTGCAGGATCACACTGAAGGCCTCATCGCCACTCAGCCTCTCGCACTATGGGAAAGCAACAGGCTCCCAGCTCCCATGCGGTGACAGCAGGTGATGGGCTAAGGCCCCTGGACCATGCAACTGTGCACTTTGTGTCCACACAGACTCTCACCCTAAGCAGACCAGCAGGCTCCCAGCTCCAACGCAGAGGTTGTGGGCACTGAGCTAATGCCCCAGCACCAGGAAACTGCCTACTTTGTGTCCACAAAGATTCCCATGCACTCACACTCAGACGCTAAGCAGCATTGCAGGCTCCCAGCTCTGGTACACAGGACTCTGGAGATGAGCTAATGCCCCAGAACCAAGCATCTGCCCACTTGGAGACCACACAGTCTCCCACACACACAGACTCCCACGTTGAGCAGCGCAGCAGGCTTCCCACTCTCTCCCTGTGGCCATAGATGATGACCTAAGGAGCCAGAACCAGGCAGCTTCCTCTTTTATGTCCACATAAACTCTGGCTCACACAGGCTCCTGTGCCGAGCATAATAGCAGCAAGCTCCCAGCTCTGGCACAGAGGCCACAGAGGTTGAGCTAAGTCCCTGAACCAGGCAGCTGTCCCTTTGATCCCACACAAACTCCCACACACAGAGACTCCTGGACACACAGACTCCCAGGTACGCAGGCTCCCGGGGACACAGACTCCCACGCTGAACAGCACAACAGGCTCCTACCTCCCAGCAAAGGCCGCAGAAGTTGAGCTAAGACCCTTAACCAGGCAGCTGTCCCCTTGTTCTCATGCATACTCCCAGGTACACGGACTCCAGTGCTAAACAGCACAATAGGCTCCCAGCTTCCACGCTGAGGCCACAGAAACTGAACTAAGGCTCTGGACCAAACAGCTGTCCCCTTGTTCCCACGCAGACTCCCGAGTAAGCAGACTGTCAGGCACACAAGACTCCTCGGCACACAAGACTCCGAAGCTGAACAGCGCAACAGACTCCCAGCTCCCGCACAGAGGCCGCAGAAGTTCAGCTAAGGTGCTGAGCCAACCAGCTACCTTCTTTTTCCCACCCAGACTCCCGGGCACACAGACTCCCAGGCACATAGACTTCTGTGCTGAGTAGCGCAATAGGCTCCCAGCTCCAGCGCCATTGTGGTGGGCGATAAGCAAAGGTCTAAACATCAGTCACCAGGCTTTCCTTTGTCCACCCCAGCTCCTGCACTGGGAAAGGGCAGCACAGGGCAGCCAGGATCAGGCACAGCTGCCTAGGGCAGAAAGCTTGAAAAGCTCCTACCTGGCCCTCCATTCCAGGCGTGTCTGTGCAGCAGGTACTTCAGCTTGTATAATATTGAGGAGTTTTCCTTCCATTCCTATCTTCTTGAGTGTCTTACACAGGACTGGGTGTTGGATGTTGTCGAATGTTTTTTCTGTGTCTGCTGATATTATCATATGGTTTTTATAATTTCTCCTGCCAAGGTGGCGAATAATACTAATGTTCTTTTGCATGTGGAACCATCCCTGCATCATTGGTATGAATCTCACTTGGTCATGGTAAATTATTTTTATATGCTTTTGTATTCTTTTGGCCAGTATTTTGTTAAAGATTTTTGCATCAATGTTAATTAGGAATATTGGTCTGTAGTTCTCGAGTCTTGTGGGACTCTTCTCTGGTTTCAGTATCAGTTACACTAGCTTCATAGAAAGAGTTTTGAACTTTTCCGTTGCTTTCTGTGTTCTGGAAGAGTTTGTATAAGATTGGTGTCAGTTCATCCCTGAATGCTTGGTGGAATTTTCCTATGAAGTCATCTGGACCAAGGGATTTTTTTGGTGGTAATCCCTTGATAATCTTGTCTATTTCTTCTATTGCTATGGGTCTATTGAGGTTCTTGAGGTCCATCTGGGATAGTCTCGGGAGAAATTGTTGTTCAAAGTATTTGTCCATATCTTCCAAGTTGTTTAATTCAGTACAGTATAGGCCTTCATAGTACTGTGAACTATCCTTTGATTTCATTAGAGTCATTGTAATGTCCACTGTTTCATCCCTCATCCTTCCTATTGAAAATTGTTCCTTCCTTTCTTTGGTTAGGTTTGCCAGTGGTCTATCAATTCTGTTAATCCTTTCAAAAAACAACTTTAGTCACATTAATTTTCTCCATGGCTTTCTTGGTTTTCCTCTCCTGTATCTCAATCCTCATTTTTATTATTTCTTTCCTTTGCTCTTAGTAGACTTGTCCTATTGACTCTGCTGTAATTGGTGTATGCTTTGTGCCTGCATATCAATCAAAAGTCTCCCTTCCTTTTTCATGTGTGCTATCAGCTTTCTTCTGATGAATGCCATTGCAGGATCCCAAAGGTTTTGATACATCATATTTTCATTCTTATTGGTTTCTAGAAGCTTCCTGATTGATTGAGATAAATTCTTTTGCAATAGAGAATTATTCATCCTCCAATTGTCTGCCACTGTTTTCTTCATAGTCCTTTTGTTGATTTCCAGCTTTATGGCACAGTTGTCAGAGATGGCTGCATAAGCTCTGTGTGCTAGAATTGACTCAGCTTCTATTGTGTCCCAGCATGTGGACTGTCTTTGACTATGTGCCATGTGGACTTGAAAAGGCTGTGAATTTTTTGCATTTGTGTGGAAAGCTCTGAAAATATCTATCAGATTAAGTCGTCCTATGTGCTGTTTAGATCTGTAGGCTCCTTGTTAAATTTCTTTCCTTGTGATCTGCCTTTTCCAGAGAAAAGTATATTAAAGTCGCCCTCTGTAATGGTAGAGCTTATTATTTCTCTTTTCATCTTTTATTGTGTTTGATGTATGAATTTCGCCAGTCTCTCATTGGGCACATGTATATTTATTATGCTCACTGGTTCTACTGTTCCCTTGAGAATTATATATTGCCCCTCCTTGTCCCTTGTTATGACTTGTGCCTTGAGATCAATTTTTTTTCAGAGATTAAAGTTGCTACCCCTGCTCTTTTTGCATTGCCATTTCCTTGGTTTATTTTTCTCCGGCCTTTAATTCTTAACCTGTTTTATATTCAAACTTGTGATGTGTCTCCTATAGGTTGTAGATCAATAAGTTATGTTTTCTGAGCCAGTCTTTTAGCCTATGCCTTTTAATGTCTGAGTTCAGTCCACTGATATTCAGTGTTATTCCATACATCTGTGAACTCTGTAATGTCATCTTGTACCTTTTGTGTTGTCTTTTCCTACCTACCTGTCTTATCAGTTTGTGCTGTGTGTGTGTGTGTGTGTGGTTCATTCTTGCCTTCTTCCCACTATTGAGCTAATGCTATCTTGGGTGCTGTTTTCTCTTTGTTGTCCCTCTGGGTGGAGTTGTTCTATGTAATGGTCTCTTATTTGTGCTCAGTGAGTGTTGATCTTTTGCCCATACTGAGTCGGCAAGGATCTTTTGTAGGGCTGGAATTTTTTATGTATTCTTTAGTTTTTCTTTATCTGGGAAGACTCTTACATCTCCATCTATCTTAATAAATAATTTGACCAGGTATAGTATTTTTTGGTTTGCGTTATATTTCTTCAATTTTTGGAATACGTTACTTCATTCCCTCCTCTTATTCATCATGTCTGCTGATAGGTCTGAACATATTCTTACTTGGGTACCTTTATAAGTGACTATATGTGTTTCACTAGCTGCTCTTATGATTTTCTCCTTTTCTTAATAGCTGGATAATTTACCCAGTATGTGTTTCAGTGACTTGTTCTTGGGATTCAGTCTGGCTAGTGTTCTTTCAGCCTCCTGAATGGTTGCCTGATTTTCATTTATTAAGCTGAGGAAGAAAAAAAAGCTGAGGAAGTTTTCCTCTAAGAATCCCTTGCTGTTGCCATCTTTGCTGTGTCTTGTTCTGGCAGCCCAATCATTCTAATATTGTTCCTCTTCATAGCATCAGACATGGCTCTCAGGTAGTCTTCAGATCTCTGATTGTCTTATTTGACTGCTTTTCCTGTTTGCTGAGATCTGCTTAGTTATCCTCTAGGGAACTGGTGCAATGCTCTGCCTCAAGTATGTTAGCAAAGTCTGTTAATTTGCTACTGGATTCTGCTATTTCATTCCTTAAGTCTTGTGTTTCCCTTTGGTGTGTTGCCTTTATCTCCTCTATCATTGCATGCTTTTTGTGTATTGCTTCCCTCATATCCTGTACGACTCCAAGCAGTATTCTGAAAATTTCTTTTTGTGACAAGTCAATGTCTACTTCTTCTATGCACACTGTTAGGTTCATGACTTCTTCCAGCATTGTCTTCTGTTTCTCCTGATTTTTTATTGAAGCTATTGGGGCTGGTTGCTGATTGTGTGTTGTTTTAGAGGAGGCCAGCACCATCTTCCAGAGTCAAAGAGCACTGGGCACTCTCTTAGGGGATTTGTATGAATGCTGCTATGTACTACCTTCAGGGAGCTTCACTGGGGGGTCAGGCTACCATTGTATCTTCCTATGGTTTCACTCTTACCCTAGCCAACCAGTATTTGAAATTTGAGTTGGATAGTCCTCCCACAGGACACTGGTATGGTAGTTGTGGACCCACGAGGGTGGTATTTCACTGGCCAATCTCTCAATAAACATAGAAATGTGTCTCACAGTGCTTGGAGTACCGCAGGTGACATGTGGTGTTTTCCTTTGCAACTGGAGTGCCACAGAGCGTGTGTGGATGTTTTCTACTTGGTGCAGACCATTGAGTTTGGCAAGCAGAATTACCCTACTAAAAGAGATTGCCATGGAGATTGGGTGGATGTTCCCATAGCAGAATGGAGCACCACCAATGGTGGGCAGGAGTAACTCCAGCCACTTGTTAGGCTTTTGGTTATAGGAAGGAGTTCCCCCAGCCATTTGAAGGGGAAATTCCCCAGCTGCTTGGGGTATGCTGGAGGATGGGCATGATTTCCCCAGCTGCGTGTAAAGGCAACAAGAGCTGTAGAGAATTCTCCCAACTGGGTCATCAGAGTTTCCCTAGGCTGAGAGGAGTGGCATGGAGGTTGGTAGTGGCTTGTGAAAGGAAAAAAGAGGGAGAAGAGAAGAAATAGAAAGGAGAAAATAAATACAAGAGAAAAATTAAAAATCAAACTAACACACAAATGCAAAGACAAAACAAAAGTTAAAAAGTAGGAAATAAGAAAACCACAAAAAAAGGAAAACTGAATCTGCAGTGCCTATAGCAGGAAAGAAATGAAAGAAATGGAAAGATAGAAGAAAAGTGAATTAAGAGAAGAAAAAAGGGGATGAAAAAATAAACATAGTTTATTTATAAAAATAGTTGAGCCCAGGCTATGCCATGTGTAGCACTACCTCATGATATGTGTAGCACTGTTATAAGAAGCAGGTTGGAACTCTCCCCACTGGGTGGGCAGAGTTGCCCTAGGCAGAGGGTAGGGGACTGAAACCCACAATGGCAAGTGGAAGGAAAGAGAAGGGGAGGAGAGAAATAGAAAATAAAGAAGATACAAAAGATAGGGAAGAAATAGAAAGAAGGGGGAAAGCACAGCTGTGCTCACAGCTGTCATGGAAAACAGAGAGGAGGGAAGCAAAAAGAGTAAAGAAATAGCTGGTTCCTGATCACCTGAATATGGGGCCAGAGCGGGTTAAACCCTGCCCCAAAGTGGCAGGTTAGCGTGCCCTTTTAGTTCAGGGTCCCACTGATGCTGGGAGGGATTCCCCTAAATAGCAAGATCACCATAAAGCCAGACTGAGGTTTCTTCATCAGCATGGCGTGCAGTAGTGGGCTCTCATTGCTGCCTCGTGTGGTGTGAAGCACTTGCACAGAAGGCAAGCTGGAGTTCCCGCTGCTGTTTGGGTTGAGTTCTACTAGGCAGAGCCTGGAAGCCAGCAGTGGCATATGAAATTAAAGAAAGTGAGAGAAGAGGAAAAAAGAAAAAGAGGAACTGGGCCCATTGAGACCAACTGAAGTGGAAAAGATAGAAGGGAGAGAGAATAAACAGAGAAAAAAAACAGTGGCCTAATTAAGGAGAGAACTGAGCTTTGGTCACTTTACCATGGTTTCTAGAGGAGTTCCAATCCTGCGCCAAGGTAGCAGGGTGTTGTGTCCACTTGGTATACAGTCGCACAGATGCTAGGTGGAATTACCCGTGAAGGCAAGATCACAGCAGAGGTCAGGCAGTGGTTCCCACAGCATTGTTGAGTGCTGGTGTTCAATGGTATAGCTGTCCTGTGCTGTTTGCAGCACAGCAGTGCATTGAGAAGGATGGTATTCCCTCTGCCCTGTGTGGGACCCCAGGACTGGCAAGACCTTCCCAGATTTGTGTAGGATCTCTGAGAGAGGGCAGTAACATCCCCTGCTGGGCTTGTTGTGCTAGCCTATTACAAGACTGCTGATGTCCTAATAGCTCAGAGGTTTTCAGGTTATTTTCCCCTGACCAGCTGGAAATGAATTAAGTTATGCTAAAACTGAGTCTTGCTCAAAGGGTTTTTTTTTTCAAATCCTGCAATCTATGACTACCCGCTGACTCCCATCCCCAGGCTGTGAGCTCAATGCAGCTAACAGAGTGGGTAGCTCTGATGTGGGGCCCTGTGACTAGCTTTAAGAGGTTCTCCTCTCATCTGGAATCATGCTTCCTTTAGGCCATCCAGCCTGGGGAAATCACTACTCCCTGCCAAACTAGGTCACTGATAGCTGCTCAGCCAGAGCCCTCAAGCTCAGCATGCCGAACCTAGATTATTGAGTGTTTTGTCAGTTTGCTTTGTGGGTGGAAATTTTAAAAAGCGAAGTTCAGAACAGATCCTAGTACTCTGATTCTAATTTCAGGACTCTGCCTCCCAGTCTCCTTCACCTGACCTCCCAATTTTCCTGGTGTGGCAGCAGGAGCTCTGGGTGGGTGAATCTAATTGGATGCCATCATCTTCTGTCCCCTCGAGACTAAATCTTAATAGCCACGGAAATCCTCATCTTTCTACAGTAGACCAGATGGGTTTCAAACTGCTGACCTTTCTGATTATGGCCCAACTTATATACACTATGCCCATGGAGTTCCTACAAATCCCTACAGCACTTTAAAAAATCAAGTTAATTGTGGTATTTTCTCTCCCTATACTATTATAAAACTTCTCAATATTTTCTTGCATTTATGTAACAGCATTAAAATAATTCTCAAAGAAACTACTTCTTTCAATAATTGGAGAACGTAAATGGAGAGTATTCTTCTCTCCCGCTTTAAAAAGTTTCTCCTGTGTTATATCTAAAGAGATTAGCTGCCATAGTTAGTCTCAAGGGCTCTTAGAAAAAGAAACGATTTCTCAAGAGAGGCTGCACATTTCCTGCCAAGGAAAGTGTTTGGCTGTTTTGCAAGTCGAATAATCACTTGTGACTTCCTAAACCACCAAGTGAAATTGCCTGTTCTCAGTTTTCAATCCCCTTAAATTATTTACTGAGTTCTACTCAATATGTTTTGAAAATTCCTTCTCCCTTCTTGGGCTTCTGTGATATGATCCTGCTATGGATGATTTTCTGCATTGACTGCTTCTTTTCAGTCATTTTTATTAGAGCTTCTCCCTCTATTAACTCCTATAAACAAACAAACAAATAAATAAAATGACCCAGATAGTCCTCCAGCTTCTCTCCATTATCCAATCCTTTTCTCACCCCAGAAGTTATGCAGTGGCACTTTGACCCCTCTCCTTTCAATATAGTGTCTATGTGAATGTCTTCCTTAGATAGGCCTCTATATCCAGTGAGTTCAGTCCCACCTTCCTAACTTCTGTCTGTATAAAAAGCACCTTCTAAATTTTGGCCTGTCCATTGGACCTCCACTTAAGTACTCCCTGAATGCAAGAACATTTTGTTCCATTAAGCTGGCATTCCACGATACTCACCTTCCCAAAATCACTGAAGACAAAGTGGGTGCATAAGCATATGTGGTGAAGAAAGCTGATGGTGTCTGGCTACCAAAAGATGTAGCATCTGTAGTTTTAAAGGCTTGAACATAAACAAGCAGCCATCTAGTTAAGAAGCAACAAAGTCCACATGGACGAAGCACACCAGCCTGTGCAATCATGATGTGTCGATGAGATCAGGCTTCAAAGAATTAAAAATCATATCATTGTGAATGAGGAGGCGTGTGGAGTGGGGAACCAAAGCCCATCTGTAGGCAACTGGGCATTCCCTTACAGAAGGGTCATGGGAAGGAGATGAGCCAGATAGGGTGCAGTATAGACAGCACCGATGAAACATACAACTTTCCTCCAGTTCTTTAATGCTTCCTCTCCCCATTACTATCTTGATCCCAAGTCTACCTTACAAATCCCGCTAGACCAGAGCATGCACACTGATACAGATAAGAGCTTGAAACATGGGGAATCCAGGACAGATAAATCCTCAGGACCAATTATGAGAGTAGTGATACAGGGAGGGGAAGGGGAAGGTGGGGGAGAAAGGAGGCATCAATCACAAAGATCTACATAGAACCCCCTCTCTGGGGGATGCACAACAGAAAAGTGGGAGATATCAGACAGTGTAAGAAATGACAAAATAATAATAATTTATAAATTATCGAGAGTTCATGAAGGGTGTGGCAGGGAGGGAGGGGGGAAATGAGGAGTTGATACCAAAGGTTAAAGTAGAAAGAAGATGTTTTGAGAATGATGAAGGCAGCAAATGTACAAATGTGCTTGACTTCAATGGATGCATGTATGGATTGTGATAAGAGTTGTATTAGCCCCCCAATAAAATGATTTAAAAAAATTTTTAAAGACCAGTGGAAAAACTATGTGTTTTATGATGGTCTTAGGCAAAGCAACCCCTGTGAAAAGGTAGTTCGACTCCCAAAGTAGTCTCTACCCACAGGTTGAGAACCATAGTCCTGACAAGTATAATCCAGTAAGAAGCCCACCTCTGGCATCCTAGGGTTCCTTTTTTCTTACTGAGGTACTCCATCTGCTGTGCCACATATTTATTTATACATACATCTTAGTCCCAAAGATCGACTCCAAGTTCACTGAGGGTAGGGCCTGATTTTAATTATTTAATCTATTCCTCTTCTCCCCTGCCCACCTGCACCAAATCCTTAGAAATGTTTATTACTAATTTTATCTTAGATTAATATGATATTAGGAATTAGTGCATTTTATGGTCCAAAAAATATTGTAATACAGTTTAAGAAAAAAAAGGCAAAGATCCTCAGAAAAGTCACATGGTTTTACTTCAGTAACCTTCCAACCTTCTCTGCTCTTTTCATTTAGAGATGCTTAGTGCTTCTTCACACTCCTTCCTGCTCACTACCCATACCTGGTCCTTGACTGGGATCTCACACAGATGGTTTCTTTTTTCTTTTTTGGGGGGCATCACTGCTTTCCGGTGGTGGGAGTAGGAGGCCCAGCCCCACTGCTGGAATTGAACCTCCATCCCAGTGGGCCACAGTCCCACGCACAACCACTATGCCACTGGGGCTCAGCCCGATGGTTTCTTCTGAGTAATTCCAACCACTTACATTTTCTTCCCAGCTATTTACCCAAATCTATGCATTTACAAGTCCATAGAGTCCAGTTTCTTCATGGCTTTTTGCCCCCTCCTCTAGTTCACAGCTCTACACTATAATCCCCACAAGACAGCACGAGGACCGGAAAGATTGCACTAAAAAGAAAGGAACTTGAATATTAAGAAGCATACACCAGATTTTTTA
Source organism: Nesogale talazaci (assembly GCA_004026705.1). Taxonomy (NCBI): domain Eukaryota; kingdom Metazoa; phylum Chordata; class Mammalia; order Afrosoricida; family Tenrecidae; genus Nesogale; species Nesogale talazaci. Next base: position 182,308 of record PVJH01002002.1, read on the forward strand.
TTGATCAAGAAAATACGACCCAGAAAGGTGACATGAATCACCCAAGATCATGACTGATTACAGTGGCAGAACTGAGCCAGATCCTGGGTCTCTGGACTCCAAGTAATTGTTCTCTCTCCCACACTTTGCTTCTAGTCTGAATCTCTACCTCTCCACTATATTCTCCTCGACTATTTCTCCTTGGTGAGTGGCTCTCTCTTATCAACAGTCATGAATGCTCTATCTTCAGCAATGGAGACTGGAGAAATTGCAAAATATAGCCAGCTTTCATCTTGTTCTTTTGATCAGGGAGCTTTCCCTAACTTCTAAATTCTTATTTCACAGAGGGACCATCTACACTGGGATACATAAAGGTTGCACACCTTCTGCGATGCACTTGCTTAGGGTAGTTTATGGTCGCCATTGTCTCATACACTCCCCCGCCCCCGCCCCTCAACCCTCATGCTCAACCTGTGCCCGCCAACAAAAAACCCCTTGGCAGCAGCATTCCTCATTCATTCTCTTGCACCATTGTAACTTCTGGGGCAGGGGGAGAGTTCAGCTCATGAATATGCTCTAATTTCTGTGAAGGGTATCCAAAGTCCTTGAAAACATTCATGAATGAATCGTTTCAATACCAGTTGGAAGGAAGTCAGGGACTTCACTACTGAAACTGAGCCAGCACAGTAATGAAATTCAATGGCTGCCCCCCAAGAGATATATAAATGCCTGAGGGAAGAACAAAAGCCAGCTAAACCTGCCAAGAACTGTTACTTCCACAGAATGCACTTGCCTGAATAGGAACTTGACGAGATTTCAAGGAATGACACAGTACCCTTCCAAAAAGTGCACCACATTCTTTCCTGATCCTCCAGTAAGCCAAGAGTTGGACATTTTAGGTGGTACCAACACATATTTTAGGGTCCCATCACTAGGACTGCCTTACTCGGTGTGGAGATACGCATTTTTGCAGATGGAAGAAAACACTGGAAAAAGACTGGACTTTCTACTCCTGTAAACAGTTAAAGTCTTGGAAATTCACAGGGGCAGCTCTACCCTATCCTAGAAGGTCACTACACGACAGTATCAGCTGGATGGCAATGAGAGAGTGAGTGGGGTGTGCTTAAAAGGAGACATGGTGGCAGAGGCACTAAGCACCTGGCTGCTAACTTAAAGGCCAGAGTTTGATCCAACTGGCCACTTTGGGAGCTGGAAGATGTGAAAATCTGCTTTTATAACGATTGACAAAACAAAGCAAAACGATTCACATCCTTGCAGATCCTATGGGCAGTTCTAAGCAGTC